>JAAEAF010013415.1:0-101927 GCA_011037195.1 Triatoma infestans | reverse complement strand
GCAACACTAGGCCATAATTATATATAGCCATTACTAGATATAGTTTTTAAGTTTGTCCATACTTTGCCTAAGACGACGTAGATATTCTATAGAATGCTTAGGCAATGTATAGAATACCTAGCCCAAATATGAAATTAAAAGGATATTTCTTACTTTGCCTAAAGTAGCTCGGTAATGGACGAAATGCTTAGGCATTCTATACAATGCCTGGATTTCATACTTCGCCGGTAGCATATAAACTTGATAAAAATACACCACGGTGGGCGGTTCCTGAGCTCGCGCTCATACTCGCCCGGTAATATTCCCCCTGAACATCACTAATTCCAATTCGATATTCCAAAACCGCCATAAAACTTATCATAAAACATTCATACACATTTATAGTTAAACGGAAGGGAGCATCTAAGTGCATGTATAATTCAGTAAACTCTTCAATATAGAGTACACCGCTTCAAACATGATATCTAAATTATTGTTCGCTTGCAGAGGAACCATTGTCTTTTTTATTTCCATTAAGGATAAGTACACTGTGTGATTGGCCAATTATTTATAGCTAATTATTCCTAATCAACAAATTAACTATAAATACCAATAAGCGTTACATATTAGAGTTGAAAAAATTACAGACTATGTAAATTGGAGTAAGAGAAAGTCTTGTGAGTGTTTCACACCAGATTTTTTTATGTTGTTGCGAGAAACTAGATTCTGATTGTAAGTATTAGCTCATGCGTAGATTTCAATCTTTACAGTACTCTTTCAATACTTTGTGAACTGCGCCATATTCCTAAAATTAATATAATGTATAGCTAAAAACTCCACGTCTAAGGAAAGTTTTTTATCTAAATATTATGATTTCCTTGGAGAAATTTTTGTGGGTGTTAAACATCAATTTTATTTTGTTTCATTAGTATAAACGGCCAAATACAAAATTGCGGATTTTGCATTTCTGCCTAATTCTCTTTTGCTTTCTTTCTCAACAGTGTAATGGAAATGCTGAATTTTCTTTTTTAGCTTACATTAATTACTTACAACAGTAAATAATACATCAGATATAATTTGAATTTTAGCATTTTTTTTTATAAAAAATTGTTATTGCACACTTTGATAATTTATAAAATACCTATGAAGGAAAAATCACTAAAAAAAAGTCTAAGCTAGGTTTTTCGTAGAAATAATTAGCTATAATCAATTAGCCAATCACAGTGAAGAAGTGAAGGTGTCAAATGTGGGCGTGGTTCACATGATAATTATAAATTTCTGTTTGGCCTAAAATACAACCACATTTCACATCTTCATTTCTACAATGTGATTGGCCAATTATTTCTAGCTAATTGTTTCTATGAAAAATCTAGTTTAAAATTTTTATACTAATTTTTCCTTCGTAGGTATTTTATAAATATCAGATTGTGCAATAAACTCTTTAAAATAAAAAAACAAAAATCAAGTTATTTTCGACATAATATTTACTACTTTATAAAATTACTGTGAGCTATAAGGAAAAAATCAGCATTTCTTTCCATTGTTGAGAAAGAAAGCAAAAGAGAATTAGCGTCAAGCAAATTAGAGAATTTCGTCATGAAATACATAATATTTAGTTAATATACTTTTCTTAAACCTGGAGTTTTATCTATACTTTATATTAATTTTAGGTATGTGGCGCAGTCCACAAAATATTGCGAGTGTATTGTAACGATTGAAATCTATGCATCTAAAGATCAAAATCTAGTTTCCCGCAACAACATAAGAAAGGATCGAATAATTATTAGTTCAATTAAACAAATAAATTATATAACAACATATTAGAGTTGGAAATATTACAGACTATGTAACTATGTAAATTGGAGTAAGAGAAAGTCTTCTGAGTGTGGCACAACAGATTAATTTATGTCGTTGCGAGAAACTAGATTTTTATTGAATTAGCTCATGTGTAGATTCTTTATAGTGCACTTCAATACTTGGTGGACTGCTCATAAAATTAATATAACGTATCACTAAAAACTCCTCGTCTAAGAAAAGTTTCTTAATAAACAACTAAATAACTAAATCACTAAACAACTAAATACAAAATGGCGGATCTTGCATTTCTGCATAATTCTCTTTCTTCAAAAATGTAATGTAAATGCTAGTTTTTTCTTTATAGCTCACATTAATTATATAAAACAAAAAATATTACATTAGATATAACTTGATTTTTTTTTTAATTATAATTGCACAATTTGATAATTTCTGAAATACCTACGGATGAAAAATTAGTAAAAAAAATGTCCAAACTAGATTTTTTGTAGAAATAATTAGCTATAATTAATTATCCGATCATATTGTAGAAGTGAATGTGCCAAATGTGGGCATGGTCCACATAATAATTCTAAATTTCTGATTGGCCTAACATAGCCCCACATTTCACACCTTCACTCCTACACTGTCTAGTAGGGAACTAGTCCACCTGGAATATTTTTTCCGATTCCTTATACAAAAAGTGCATCATTTATTTTTTTCTGATCATAATTAGAATGGAGATTTTGCTAGACCTTTTTGTATTCTAAAACATATTGTTAAGGCGTACTTTCTGTTTGGGATTGAGGTTTTATTTTGTAATGGGAATTCTTTTACATTATCTTAAACAGGTGCATCTTTCTCTGCCAGGGCAGAAAATAAATTTGTATTTTCTATATAATTTATTTATTTTCTATATAATTTATTATTTGTATATTCTTATATACTCGCTTTCCTTTAAGGAATATTACTTTCGGCTATTAATTGTTTGATTGTTTTTTCTTCTTTATATCGAAAGCAAAGTTCGTGGTTGATGGCTGAATGGCCAGTATTCCCACAATTAACACATTTAATTTCGGCCTTTATACATCATGATTTTTCCCACACTCCTCGCACCTTAAATTGCCTTTACATTAGTCTAAAAGTGACTAAATCCATGCAATTTTTGCGTTGAATTACTTACTATATGTGAGCATGAGCCTCACATCTTACATAGTAAATGTAATTTGGAACCTGCTGACGCCTTATTGTAATTAAAACAGATTGTGTAGGCAAATATTTTACATCTTATGTTTCTTTATCAATAGTTTCCCGTTTTAAGTTCTCATCAGTGGCGGCTCGTGACTTGGATGTGTGGACAAAACTTTTTTTTTTTAAATTACTTACATTACCTATCATTATTAGTAGCTTAGCTAGATAGAAATTATGAAGTAAGCCAGGAGCCAGGTAAAAACTTGCATCTCTCCCTTACAATTAAGTATGTTAAATTAGCAATAAATCAGTTACTGTGCACCTAGAGAAGAAGTGTGAAAAAAAGAGTTAGGTACCGTTTGAGTTTGAAAATTAAGTTGTTAACTTAACGGAAATTTTTATTATCTAAATAAAGTGTTTCGGTTCAAAGGGAATCTCAATGAGTTAGCATCGATTTTTTTTGCTGGGTCATATATCTTATCTTAGTGATGTTTTAAATACCAAATACCAATACCAAATTTTTATGGTTTTCCATACCAACTGAAGTCACATCTATAAATCGATATGTTTACATTTGTTTGCAAATAATGTAATTGACACTGTTAATAAACAAACAGAATGCAAATACATCAACTTATCAACGTGCAATGAGGTACCATAACAGGCGCGTTACACTCAATTCTAATTCCGGAGAGTTCGCCTGGAGCCATATAACGGCAAAGCAATCTATAACAAAAACATATTAATTTATCAAAACTTTTTATTTTTCTAAGAAATTAAAATTTTCCTAAATATCTGTTTAAAATATGTTACTTATAATAAATTTAACAGAAAATATTTAAATCTTTATAATTAATTGACTACCAGAAAAATTGACTAGTATAAAGTGTTTAAACAATTATTCTGATACAGTTTTATACATTAAATCTATCCTTCTATCCTTCTTAACGGCAAATAATCAATTACTTGTTCATTAAAATTATTAATGTTTTTAATAAATTCTTTTTCAATTGACATCATAGCTAAAGCATGTAAACGATCTTCTGTAAGTGTACTGCGAAGAAAAGTTTTAATTTTTTTAAGAGTTGAAAAATTGCGTTCAGCTTCAGCGATTGACATGGGGATAGTGATTAATAATATAAGCAGTTGGCATATTTCACTTAACTGATTTTTTAATTATTTTCTATAAAAAATTTAACAATGAAACAGCACCGTTGGCCCCTCTCAGATCTTGGCGCATGTAAAGAACTTGAAGCTCTGTCTTTAATTTATTTATGTTGAAAAATGGGTATGAATTACAAACAGTTTTGAAAAGAACATTAGGAAATCGAATTTGATAAATAAAAAAATTTTGAGGATCCAAAAGTTTTGAAATTTTCAAATGGGTAGAAAATTGAAATCTGTTTGTCATTTGACTAATAACATTTTCAAAAATTTCTTTTGCAGCTACACTTTTGTTTAAGAAAGGATCTGGTTTGTGACGTTTTTGTAAAGGTTAATCAAATGTGTCAATTATATTACGAATAGATTTGATAGTTTCTTCAAAACGTTTAACGGCTTTAAAAACTTCAGTTGGATCTGTGGAGCGTTTTTGTAACTGGGCAGACAAAATATCAACATGGGGCATGATTTAAAAAAATAATTCTAACCAAAATTTGAAAGCAGGTTGTTCAAGTTTAAGTCTTAGTCCCCTAGCCTGGGAAATTGAGTTTGGTTGATAGCTAGTCAATTCTATATTTTCAAAACATTCTATAAGGGTATCATAATTTTCATGTACAGTTTGAATGACGCGGGAATGAAAATTCCATCTGGTGGAGCAAGAATGAGGAATTTTCCTTCCTACTATTTCATTTAAAATTGAAGTTCGCTGAGGAGAATTGGAAAAAAAATTAGGAATATCACTAATATCTGAGAAAAAAATTCTTGCTTCTATATTAGCACGACAAGCTTGAGCCATTACAAAATTTAATTGATGAACATAACAATGGGCAAATAAGCAAACGTATAGTCATTTTTAATAAGAGCTTGAACACCTGCATGCTGCCCACTCATGACATTTGCCCTGTCATAACTTTGGGATAATTACTTTATCTAATTCAGTTTTAATGCTATTGGCAAGTAAATCGGTACTGTGACTGAAGGATTACAAAAAGTCCAGAATCTTTCCACAGGCTGTCCATTATCAAGAACATAGCGAAATACTATTACTAACTGAAACTGGGTAGATATATCGGTTGTTTCATCCGGAATTATTGAAAAGAAACTGGCATTATCAATTTCTTTCATTATTTAAGAGCGACATACATGAAGGATGCAATCTAGTAAATCATTTTGAATTTCTTTTGAAGTCCATTTATCTGTTGCATTTTTTAAATGTTCTTTCATAGCCAAGTCTAATAAATTCTGCCGTAAAATGAATTAACCCCCTGAAAATTCCTGGATTATTTGAATTCTCATTTTCATCATGACCCCTTAAGGCAAGTTCAAACGCACCACAAAATTTAATACAATTAATAATTTGAGATAAAATGTAGCGGTTTTTCCCATTATCATTATGCTTAACTATGTTTTGACGATAATCAGTATCTAACTGAACTAAAATGTTTTACTTACCTAAAATTTCAAAATCTATTACTGAATTTCAGTGGGAAACTGATATTGAATGTTTTTTAATTTTTTGGGTTAAATGAGATAAATCGTTAATGCCAGTTTGTGTCCAAGTAATTTCTTTACTTTTACTCATTAGTAAACATGGGAAACAAAACAATTTATTTCTAATCTCACGTCCACAAATCCAACTGATTCTTTTGTATATATCAATATTAAATTTTCTGATAAAATCTTTACCTCTGTTTTTGTAATTAGTATTAATGATTGCTGGACGCGGGGGACCAGCATTTTTAATCCTAATTCTATCTGCATAAGTTAAATTATTCGAGTTTTTAATTAAATATTCGAAACTATTAATTGCTATAGATTGTGACATGATAAGTTGAAAACAGAAGGAATTAAAAAATGCTTAAAACTTTATCTAATTTAAAAATAAAATATAGAAATATAATAAATTATAGAAATATAATAATATAAATATGGAAAAATATAAAATCTGGTGTGAAACACTCACACAACCTTCTCTTACTACAGTTCTCAAAATTGTAATTGACAAATTTTATAGTTGGTGTACCAAATTTAACGAAATTCGTCGAAAACTGAAAAACTGTTAAATAAAAGCGCACTTCCGGTTTACTAATTTTCATGAAACTCGGAATTTTAGCAATCTATTTATTTCTAATTAATTTTGTTTGGATGATAGAATTGTATAGTCAACTATGATAGCACTTTAGAGGAAGCTGTAACCCACCCTCCCCTAAAGTGCCCGTAAGACATTTTCCCAGAGAAAGGTTCAAATATGAGGTAGATCTTTGCCTGTTAGTTATATCTATTTGAAGAAGATTCAAGAAATCGTTCCGGAGCATTTTGAGAGGGAAAATCGCGAAAAAGTGAAAAAATTATTTAGTAAACTGGTAAAGTAAACGCACTTCTGGTTATCCGATCGATTTTTTTCAAACTCGGAATTTCAACAACATATTCAATTCTAATGAACATTATTTAGGTAGCAGAATTGTCTAATAAACTGAAATAGTACTTTAGATGAAAACCTAACCCACCACTCCACCGGAAGTGCCTTAAATGAATTTTCCCGGAGAAATGTTTTATATAAAAGTTGTAGCTCCTTGTATATGTAGTTGATACATGAAGTTTGAACAAAATCGCCGGAGCCATTTTTGAGAAAATTGCAAAAACGTAAAAAAAACATCTAGAAAAGTGGTACTTCCGGTTGAGGAATTTGACAGATAACGTATTGTCAGATTCCAGTGATACCTAAACGGAATATCAAGTTTCAACTGTTATAACGTACGATTTTTTTCGTTTGAGCTACGCTATTCACATACACTCACACACACACACACACACACACACACACACACACACATACTATTTACTAAAAACACTTTTTTGGACTCAGGGTACCTCAAAACGGATATTTCCGGTGAAAACTCAATATCGAAAATTTGACACGATTACAATACTTCCTCTTACTAGGAGTAAGAGAAAGTAATAACGATTTGAGTAACGGCCCTTAAGGCGCGTTCTCACGAGTCAACTTTAGTTGTCCGATTATAGTTGATCAGCAAAAGTTGAATGCGACTTGAATCAGTTTTGGTTCATACGTTTCAACTGAAATCGATCAAACCGTTTCAATAACGGCACGGAGCACTCTATGAGTTGAAAGCAAACTGAGAGGCCAATTGGGCGATTCGGAGGTTCACACTTGTCGATACTTGAAAGATGGCGGGTTCAACTGAAAGATACGTCATACTTGAACGATAAAGTTTGACTCGGTCAAACTTTTGTTGATCCACTAAAAAGTTGATCAGCTTCATTGAAAGAAAAGGTTCTCCCTAGGGTTTTCATTCAACTTCTGTTGATCAACTAAAATCGGTCAACTAAACTTGACACATGAGAACGCGCCTTCAAGTGCAATATCGAATGCGCAAATAACTTCGGATAAGATCGGGTAAGTTCGTTCAACTACAACTAGCTAGTATTCAACGTTCAACGCGCAAGTATCCCCCACTCTTATTGTCGCGTATTTCTACGCGACTTGATAACGGAGGGGACAATTACTTTTGGGAGCCCCCTTACGGTGTTTGAAATCTGACTGGTCACACGGTTGAGCCAGTCGTATTTTCCATTATTCTATTTAAATGAAGATTCATGCATTTTTTATTCGTTTTATACTATATTACAAATGGTGTTTTGCACAATATTGCATTGATTAAAGGATCATGTTGTCAAACCTGTTGAGGTGATTTAGTAAGCAGCGCCGTCTGCGTTTCTCATTGGGCCTAGCTTAGCGAGTCAGTTGCAAGTTTGCTGTTGTACTTCAAACTACGTTTATTTGCCTGCTAATGACGGCCATCTTTAAATCCACAGCACATGGTTTCTAAAACCGGAACTGACTATTTTTGCAGCTCCAAGCATGTAATTCATCCAATTGAATCTCATTTTATTCAAGGAATCTCGTCACAAGCACTTTCAAGAGGGATTATTATGATCTTCACATTAATTCTTTATCAGGTTGGGACTCCAAGGGTGGTGGTAAGAACAGTTATTTGGTCCTTTTCCCATCCGAATTTCCTGCGATTATAATTATTATTATTATTGTCAATATCTACTTTAACATTCTTGCTTCACTAGCTGAGGGCTTGGCAACCTTAAAGAAGCATTTTACAATATTACGTATATGCTGTGATCATCATCTAAATTGGAGCGATTTAATTTTCATCACTGGCAATTTCAGGCACATTGCAATTTATTATGTAACACCTTTTATTAAATTCTTGAACTCATTTAAGGAAGTAGTACACAGCTTTTTACTCAACTGTGTGGCCAGTCAGATATAGCAACCTATACTTCCCAGTAAATATTGCACACTTATTTTACAAAAGTTAATAAGAAACACACATTTCTATACCAACACAAAGAAATGTTTATATGTATATATTAAATTCTCCAGCGCGACGCCGAACTGTGAACTTCCAACTTCCTACATTTTATACATCTCCTGATATGTACATATATTATACGTACAATAGTACAAAATTGCACAATACATTAAACAACACATTAGAGTGAGCTCCCATACTGATATAAGTTCTTATTCTTTTATGTCTGATTCTCCTCGGATTTGACAAACAAATTAATATTAATTTTTCACATCATTCATTACATGGATTTGATTGAATTTGATATCAAGCAATGTATATATATACAATTATTACTCTGACTAATGTTTGAAACTAATATAAAAATGAAATTATTTTTTGAAATTGAAATATGAAATAAAATAAGAAAAAGTAATAAAAATATGGTAATTTGATACTTTTTATTTAATTTAATTTTTTATTTTTTTTTTCAAATAGCTGTGGCGCAATCGCGAATAACAGTAGCCTCCACTGCTTCTCATATCAACCAAATCATACATTTGCCCAAATGGACCCTAAAAACCTCTTTAATCTCCTCTCTGATAATTCAGTGTCACTTTTCTTTGTGACAAATATTTAGATATAAACATTAAACCCTTTGTCTCTAACAACCTTAGATTTGATTAATTTTTCCGCTGTCATTCCATTATTCAATTTAATTCTTTGTCTATTTGTGCCCAACTTTTTAATTCTTTCTATACTGTTCGAAATTTCACGTACAATTAATTACATATAAGAGCTTACCAATTGAGATGGGGTGGATTCTGGATATCTTTTTATCTTTATTCAAACTTTCCACAATTATATGAAATGGGCCCAAATCATTACTTCCATATTCCATTGGTACAGGTGCTACGCTATTATTTTCCAGCACCCACTTACGTGTTCATTTCCTTTTTCCACTGTTTGAATACCCATTATTATATCAGATGGGATTACCTCCTGCCTTCTACTGTTGTCGATCACATATCCTAAGAAAACTAATAAAAAAAAATAGTAGAAAGAACAAAAAAAAATTAAAATTATATAAAAAAATAATGAACACAAACTAAAATATCACTCTATTAAAAGGTAAAAAATAAAATAAAATTTACTTAACATACGTAAAAAACAAGGTAAATAAAAATGAAAATAAATTTAAAAAATTCTTAAAAAGGAAAACTAAAAGAGAACTCAAAAGATAAGCTATAATTAAGAAAGGAGAAACAATTACACAAAGCTTCTATAGTAAAAGAAAGAGTAGAACAGCCTGTCTGTTTGACCGTAGTGTACTTTGGTCCGCACTCCACGGTTGCTCACACAGACTGTTTTAAAAAGATGGTAGTCTCTGGACGCCAGACCGGAAGCCAACGTCTTTGTTTGGGATAGCACGTCCGTGTTCAGAAGAAAAGACCAGAGATTGCTGGCATTGGAACCGTGCTTTTGCGGGATAATGCTCGACCACACTTGAATTTTTGGAATGTTACAGTCATTTTGCTGGGAAACATTTCACCACCCTCCCTACAATCCGATCTGACAGTCAGTGACTATCATCTCTTTACATATTTAAAGAAATGTCTTTTTCGCAGCAGTTTGAAAATGATGATCAACTCAAAAACCTATATATATATATATACATATCATTAAAAATATATATTTGTAAAAATAGTTTTGTTTTATAATTTCAAAACGAATCTTCTTAAAATATTGAAAACTAACAATTTCTCATTGAATTCCACTGAATTAATTCAGTAGAAGGTAAATATCAAAATTAGATTAGTTTATGCTATACTTTCTTGCAGGTGATATAAAGGGTGAGAAACAAACCAGCAATTCATATAACAGTGACTGGAAGAAATGTCCAAGAAAATGATAAGAGGTAGTGGACAAAAATGATGCATTTTGTTGGATTAAACATAAACTAAGCCTGACAACTCAGAAGACTATTTATTTATTATAAATCTACACTCGCTTACATCACAAGAAAATAAAATCATAAAACATTGCCTTAGCTTTTTAATTTTGTCTTCTTAAGACTTTTAGTTAATAGTAGTAGTTAATATTTTTAGTTAATAGTAGTAGTAGGAAAAGACTGTTTCTGGGACAACCTGGACTGTGAAAAAAATTGTGAGATTGTACGTGTGGCTTCCAATATATGTGAATGTGGCGAATTTTTCGGTTGTTCCTGTGACAGTCCTATTTTGTTGGTGTGGTTCGTGTATGAGGAGTTTATTAACGATATTCGCATTGTGCCCATTGTTCTCAGCTATGTTGTAGATTGTCTGCAATTCTTGTATGTGTTCGCGGGTGAGAGGGGTGTGTATTTAAGTCTGTTCGTTAGATGTCTAAGTGCAACAGTTTTCAAAAAACTGGGCATTAAGACATCCTTCAGAACAAACAACAAATTAGGCAACAAAATCCGTACTCGTACCAAGTTCACTGACGTATATGACAGCAGTGGGGTTTACGAGTTGAAATGCCCGGATTGTGACAACATTTACGAGGGGCAGACAGGCAGAAAAATCAGGGAACGATTTACCGAACATAACAGATCATACAAGTACAACAAAGTCGACTCAAATTATGTCAGTCACCTTAAAACAAACAAACACAAACCCGATGACATCACGACCACGATGAAGCTAATACATTCTGGCCACAAAGGACGACGACTTCACATAATAGAACAACTCGAAATATATAAACACAAGACACAAAAGTTAATAAACGACAAAATTTGCCAGTGAACCATTATTCAAAACATTCTTCCCACAACAATAAAAAACGCAATTACATGCACAAGTAGTTCAATAACCAAACCAAATAGTTCATAAACAGATTATACTTTTAGTTTAGCTAAAAAAAAAAAATTAAGTATGCGTGCGTACATGGAGAGTGTATGTGAATGCTGTGTAAAGAGGTGAAAGGTCGCGTGGAATGCATGCATATGTATATGTGGTATATATACAAGTATCATATATATATAATACATTATATATAAATATGGTATATAGAACATGATGTATATATAATATATGATATGTGTATATACAATATACACGTGGTAGGTATATATGTGATATATATATATATGTATAGGTATGATATATGTCTAGTATATGTATGTACTGTAATATATATAGTATAATATATGCATATATATATATTACATAGTTATAAATATTATAAAATATACTTAATATCACTTAATCACTTAATTTTAAATTGTGTTAGCTTGAAATCGTTATTTAATTTTATTTTCAAGTTATTCTGATTATTTAATTGTCAAGTGAATCTCCCTCCAACAACAGAGTTTAAAATTAGCCCCCCACGTGTTGTTTCCATTTTAAGGAAAATTTGCCCCTTTAACAACCCAAACACGTGTTCCTTTCCCACCCAGCTGACCATACTTCCCTTTGACCTAGTTTAAGAGTTTAGTTTTAAAATACAATTAAAAAGACCAGTCAGTGTATAAACTGAATTTGCTCTGTGCAAGTCTGTGTTATCACACTGTCTGACAAACGCATCCTGAAGATGGGCGAACGCCCAAAACCAGTCGATCACCACAAAATGAAGCAGGCTACCACGGAAAATGTCTCTGATGCTTTCCAGCTCTGCGGAACCAACCACCACAACAACAGATTTGTCCGACATTGAACGACTCCAATACCTGCATAGCGCTCTCGAAGGGAGCACTAAGGCCACTATTTCCCATATCCCTGTTGTCCAGAGGCAGTTCCAGAATGCTTGGGATGCTTTATCCTCGCGTTCGACAATTAGAGGCAACTGGCTGAATTGCTTTTAGAACAGCTGTTCCCCGCGTGACCGCTTCCCTCATTTCCTTTCGTAGCCTTCTTGGAACAAGTGCTTTCTAAATCTATTACTAGTGCCGAATCTCTCCTCGACTTCCGAGCGCTAAACTTAGCCTCATTTATGGCGTTTTCAGTGCTCGCGCGTCAGCTAAACAGTGAAACACGAAGACAATTCGAATTAGCTCAAACCCGCGTGGAATTCCCCACCATCGCCCACCTTAAGACGTTCCCCCCGAACTGACGAGGACTGACTCCTCCTCACACAGTGCTGCACCAATAATCCCAAGCCCTTTTCTGCATCCATCCTGATGCCTCCTGCGGTAGTGCATCTCTTTCGTACGCGTCACCCCTTCATCACCCGCACCCTTCTTGACTTTGCGCTTTCGTCATTTGGCTTCCATCTTTTGCAAGCAGGTCAGCCTTATCGTTCCCGTACTCCCACTATGCCCCGGGATCCATTGGAGACGATATCTGCACCTCAGTCTGTGTATAGCTCCTCTATCATTGGAGACCGTTGATTCCTCCTTGTTTTCAATTTTTTTTTAAGTCTCTATTCTTTGGCAGCCATCTTGATCGCTGTGATCTCGCTGTCAAAGTTTGAGGCGATTTGCTCACAGGTGCTAACAACTGGAAAGAGGATGAGTAGACTCTAGTCCTGCATTTCTTGTGGCATTTTGTGCTGAATCATCCCTATAGACATGAATCCACGGAGAAGCTTTGGTCTTCAGCGATATGGCCCTGAGCTCAAAATGTAATGTCTCCGCTTTATTCACATGTACCACCAAGCCTTGTAACAGTTTAGCGCGCTTTATGCTCTTGTTTTTTAGTGCTTCTATATGCTTTATCCACCCAAGTACGTGGCTTCATTCGATAAGTTGGGGTTCATCTTTAAGGAGATTGTGTGCCGCGCATTTGAAAGAGTGAATATTTGGAAAACTTTTTTCACACTTTCACTTCATTCTTCCCTGTCCAATAGTCTCAATAGAATGCTTGAGTAAGGCATTCTTCCAGAACAGGGATGCAGCTGCTGGTCGCCCAGATGACTAGGTCATCGGCATTTACGCCAGGCATGGTCCTTAGTTCATCTCAGTTTTAACATCAGATTAAAAAGAGTGGAGCTGAGAACCGGCCCCTGGAGGAGTCGATGCCGCGTTTGCCTATATTTAGATGTCGAGTTTTTATATTTCATCTTAATAAATGCTTTGCGAGAAATGACTCAATAAAGCGGAATAGATGTCATGGAGTCCCAGATTCATCTTGTTAAGCAGCTTCTTTCTCTAAATTCGTCTTAGGCAGATTTAATGTCCATAAAGACTGCTTTGTTTATGCTGGAAACCATTCTTAATGTCCTGTGAGAGCTGGAGAACCTACTCTGTAGTGCCACGCGTGCTCTAAAACCAGCCTGCGCTTTGGAGATTATTATTATTCTCTAGTATCTGCCAAATATGTAACTATCATATTCAAAAAGACATCCAAGTTTCACACAAGTCAATAATATCAAGTTATTTAAATGTTTGGTGAACAGTTTATTAAACTGGTTACATCGTCTTTTTTCAAATGGTGCTAGCTTGGTATTATAAAAAGTTTGTCACAAATTTGTGGTTTTCATGATGGTTTAAATGAATAGTGGCTGTGTTAACAAAGTTTCATTTGAAATCATTTTCTATGGCAGTGTAATTGCCTTTATGAACGAATAACTTTGTGTAGAGACAATATTTATAAAAGAAATTTATTTATTATTATTATTTACAACATTTAATTTAATGATTGATCTCATTTATAACATTTACAACATTATTATAACATTACATTATTTATAACAGACAAATCAGAGACAATATTAGTAATATCATTACCCAATTTATATACATTTCTAACGGATTGATATTCCAGTGCGCATTTGAAATGAATAACGAAAAAAATGTCATTTTTCTTTCAATTCATTATCTTCTTAATGGTCTTTTTTTACTATCTCTACTCACTGAAGATCTCATTCGTCAATATCAATTTCTTCAAATACTTTAACTTTCCCCGGTTAAAATGGATTTGAGGCCAGACATCATTCAGATATCATGCCTTTCTATTAGTTTTCGTTCTGTTATCATCGGATGTACTAACAAAAACTTGTCCATTCCTTAACCCCATACATATTAAATTCGTTATATCTTTTGTGAATTGTTACTTATTTGGATAAGAAATTTAATTTAGAAGCTAGAAAAATATTTACATAATATATGTAGGTAAACAAGAATATCAGATGCAACCACGAAAATTTGAGATGACAAATCTATTTTATTTTCTTTAAGGAACTTCCAAAATGTTTTATCTTTATGCATTCGGAATTTTATTATAATTGATGGAGGTTAATTATCGATTCTGCTCCTCTTGCGAAAATAGTCTTGCTAAAAATCTGGATAATATGCAAAATTAATATGTTTACAAAACTTATCTTTTGGACATCCCCTTCTGTGCCCTCACAGTTTCCACATACCAAGCCTAAACCACGCTAATGTACCAAAGTACTTCATTCACTTCATTCATCTCTTCTCAAATTGTATGGTTTATGCAACACATGACCAAGCGCCAAATTCGTTTTTTTAGAACTTTGCACCGTCTTAAAGTTGAAGGTTGGAACTATTTTTAAAAAATTGTTCTTACTTGTTTTTCCATCACAATTCCATGGAAAATGAGAGTCGACCAAACGCCAATTGGTTAATCATTAATACTGAGTTTTGCAACAACTGACTGACGACATTCTCTCACATTTAAATTTCGCAACAAGTGACCATGCGATATTTTGGGTCGCATGGTTGCTAATATCTAAATTCCCGCGTGACAAGTTAGCGCCAACGCTGTTTGTTACATGATATAGTTTTCTCGCTTCGTTTCACCATTATTTTATTATTGATCTTTAGTTTGTTTAATGTATTGAAGTGATTAGATAAACAGCAGTGACAATATTATGGAGCGGTACCTATCTGGTCTGAGCGTATGTTGCTACTTGTGAAGGATAAAATTAAGGTAAATAAATACGATTCAGTTAAATAATAAAACAATGTTTTGGTTCCGTGTCTTGAGGTTTTTAAAGGTTATGCGTAACCATGCTCTTTTTATCTTTAGGAAAATGATAAAGAGGGGCCAGCCACAGCTGCAATCGCTACGGCAGCTCTGACAGAATCGGATAGATGACAGTCAACAGGAGATCTCACAACATTGAGTTCAGTGAAAAGTGGTTGGATATTCAGCGGGAATTTGAAGTGATTTAACAATTTTACGAATTAAAGTAGTTTATTGTTATTCCACCCGACTCTTTAACAAGCTGATCATGGGCCATATGATAATTTTTTGGGAGGGGGCTAAGAAAAAATTCTTATAAACTTCACAGCATAATTATTTAAAAATAAACATAATTAAGTTATGGGAATATTAGAAACATTCTGCATATCAACAGCAAGGGGGGCTCGAGCCTCCTTTCCCTCTTTATGGGCGCCCTTGGCTAGTAATGATGCTAAAGAAACCTCATAAAATGAAAATTACATTGAGCGTGGCTAGTTTTCATAAAATATGAAAAAAGTAACTATGCTGCCGTAATCACATTTTAGGAAACTGACAAACTAGAGGGTCCAATCACATCCTTTTCGGTACACAATTACTAAAAAATCATAACCTTACAACACTGAGTCCATTGGAAAGTGACCGATGTTCCTTGGCCAGCCAACCAGAATTTGTGGTGGGTGAGTTGTTAATAGATGCATGTTTTGGTAATATTAATATTATACTATGTCTCTCCCATCTTCATAATGTACTTGATTCTAGACATATTATATTAGAAAATAAAATTTATAAAGTATATTTGCTGTTATTAAGTTTAAGGTTTGTATGACAATAGTACTCCTTTCTTACGGGAGGAAACTGACAAAAATGCAGAGAAAACAATCTCGCCCGTTTCGGAAGAGACATATCATGATGGAGAACTAACCACAGGGCTCTTACATCATCAGGTCTATTGGAAGAAGGCGGACATCCCTTAGGCCCAACAAACGTTACAGTTGAAATAGTATTTAAATAAGTATTTTAACGATTTCATTCATAGAAATTCATTTATTTTACTTTGAGTTATCACAACTTTGTGATTTATCCCACCTAATTTTCTCTTTTTATAGGAGACATCTGAACCTAAAAGTCAAGATGTTGACGTATGGGTAGACCAAGGAAAGGGCGCAAGAAAAAAAATATTAAAACAGGTCGATAAGAAAAATGAAATGTATTAGAAATGAAACATACATAACTCGAAGAGGAAAAGTGACAGATCTTAAGGAATTTCGAGAGTACTTATGCCTTAATTTCGAGAATCCTATTTACTAATTGTAAATCGAAAAACAGGCACAAACAATGAGAAGATAAACTGGTTATATGTGAGGGAAATAGTACTAAGGAAAAGCCGGCCTCTATTATTTTTTTCATAACACAATTTGGTGCAGAGCATATTGATATCAATATTAAGAAATCTACAGCTGGTCGCCGACATCAAAATGGAGTTGCAACTGATTTTTATTCTCTCCATATCCCTTTATGGCCCAATGGAAAATGTATTTCTCAAACAAAATTGGATGACTTACTACCCGTTATGAAGCTTATTCCAAACGATGCTAAGTCTTTCTATAAGAGACTGTATGGTAATTCTGAAATTCAGGATGATGTAGATGGATTTAATTGTGAAAATATAGTTTTGAACTGGATAACGCGTAAGAATCTGAGTTACTTTATTAATTTTACTCTGTGAATTTTCATTTTTGTATTGACACCTAATTTTCTCATGTTAAATTTCTGAGTAAACTTTCTGCATTTCAGTCTTAGTATATTATATATATACTTTTGGAACTACTTGGAAATTGCAATAATAAGTGATGTTATCAAGTGTTTTTTCCTGTGAAAGAGCTAATCATTTTTGTGTCTTTAATGAGCACAGTTGTTTTAGTGCTGAATTTTTGGTATACAATTTTTTTGCCTAACATTATTTGTAAAATTTAATTTCCAAGAAAACAGTTTAACCTATCAAAATTGTTTTAAAATGTGTTTTATTCGTGCTCTATAAAGTAAAAAGTTCTTTTCAAAATTAAGTTTAACTTTTTGACAAGATATTGTGATATTTATCTTTATTTTGGCACAAAACACTATTTCTTAAATGTGAAAATTTAATTATTATTATAACTTTTGCATTTATTCAAATATCTCAAAAACACTATTTGGAGCTTGGTCAAGTGTTGCATAACACCATCCAGTTGAGAGTGTGTGAAAAGTGATCGTATTACAAAAGAAACGAATGAAAAAAGTGTTCTAGTACACCAGTAGGTGCTGGAATCTGGTGGCTATAATTGTAAGCATACTAGCCTCTACAGAGTTCTCAAATTTGAATCAATTAAAAAGAGCATAGAATAATTTTAAACTAATATTTAGAAGCACGTGATAAATATTTTAATTTTGTTCTTCCCATTTTTTTATTTATTTCTACCTTTGTTCATTTAGAAAACAATTGGAAAATATAAATCAATCAACAAATTGTTTCGAGATTAAAATTATAAAATTTGTGTTGGAAAAAAAAAAAGATCCATTTTTATTATGGAAACATCAAACTAGAAAAAGTAAGTTATTTCAATTATCTGGGGGTAATATTCTCCAGATTATTAACATTTAATGAAGAAAAAGAAAATGCTATTTCTAAGGCGAATTCTGCAATCGGTTCAACGTCTAATATTTTATACAAAGATAATGTTAGGAACTGTGTTTCAAGAATTTCTTTTCAATTCTATTGTAAAAACGCTCTGCTTTACTGCAGTCCGAGTTGGAGTTTAAGTTATACATACGTGGATAATGTACAGTGTCGTTTTATTTAAAAGTTTGTTAAATTTGTCAAGGAACACCGGCCCACTAATTACTTCTATTGGAGGCGGTAGCCCTCAATTTCATATTTTTATTGTAAAACAAATCCTCAAGCATTGTAAAAATTGATCAAATGAATATGGCCCGGCTCCCCTGAATTTGCCTCTCAGAATTAAAACGATTTCATTCTTCCTCCACAAATAATAGCAAATATAATTGGTGGTCCCAGTTCTTTTCTATAATTGAGAAATTATTTCTGTTCCCCAAAATTTAACTATGTGTAATAAATCTGACTGTTCCTTAATCTGGGTAGACATAAAATTTTTCTATTTAATCTGGATTACAACAACGCAGGAAACTCGACTTACAATAATTATATAAAACTATTATTACCTAATGAACAGTTTATGCCAGTCTTATTTATCCCTTGCCGTTCCTTTCAAATATTTAAATTTCATTCAAATTTAAATTGCTTTCTCAGGTGAGATTAGCTAGTAAATATTATTTTAAATTTAGTGTCGGGAAGACTACAATTAAATTTGATGGTCAATCCGTTAGTAAGTTTGTGACACTGGTAAAAAGGATATTTTTCACATAATATGCAAATGCCAATCCTAACATAGTAAAATTGCATAAATTATATTATGTAGATTTAATTTTGAAATGCAGAAATTACTGTCTTATATTTCGTTATCGTTTTGTACTTTAGCCCTTTTACTTTATTACTGTCTGTTTTTTCTATTTCTATGATTTCCAAAAATGCCCATTTATCTTTTTGTTTGAATAATTTTAACTTTAATTTACAAGTTATTTATTATTTTTTCTTTGTGTAGTTTTTGTAATTAATTATCGTTTATAGCATGAATGCAACTCTGTATTGCAATGTTCAATACACTTGAAGATATAAAAAATAAATATAAACAGCAAAAAAAAAGTGTATGAAAAAAGATCCAAATAAATTCGATAAACAAAAATTCTCTTATTTCTATTCCAGTTGAAACATTTTGCTTTCTAGAAAAGTTGTAAACTGAAGCTGTTAAAAATAAGTAAAAGTTTTAAATTTTGAAGTGATTTAAAATTACTTATTCTGTGATATATGAAGTATGATTAATTTCAAACTATAAACTTGGACTATGTCACGTACAACCTAGCATTAGATCGTTTATGAAGAAATCCTGTTCTTACAAGCCACGATGCCTTGAATTTGGGAAACGTCTTTAAAAGAGATGAAAATATTATATAAAATATAATGAAGCAGTACTATAAGTGAGGATTTTAGCAAACAACTTTGTGAGTCGTGTTCATTCAGTGTTTATGTTAAGTGAACACACCATATGCTTAAAGTTCCCTGTCATACTCAGGAACTTTGAAACATATTATGTACATAATATGTTTCCCGTAAAAATTCAGCTCGAAAACAAGATCCTTACCTAATATATCCTCTTATACCAGTTAGAGATATTAAACAAAACCTCTACACACAATACACAGTTTTTCTTAATTTTTTTTTTTTTTTTTAATGTCAAGTGCTAACAGCAATAATTTTTTTCTTATGAATGAAACTTTGATAATCAATGTAAACTTAAACTTCCTTGGTATAAACCAAAGTTTATAAAACAGAACAAGAGAAGAATATTTTGAATATTGCTTAAAGACTCATTCATGTTCAGAATTATAATTTAAATATTGTTAAAAACTAAAACCTCAAAATATGGATAAGGTACGAAATTTAACAATATGACGACGACAAGCTAATAATCAGCTGGATGGTTGGTTTGTACTTTCTATAACAGGTTATGTAGGTGAGGAGGCGCTCTCAACTTGTGCACATGCGCAGTAGAGGCCTGGCCAAAACTTGCAGGAGTCGGTACAGAGGCTGTGTCGTTTTAGTTTCCGGTGGCTAGCTCTGTTGTTACAGATGGTGCAAACTTGTTTAGTAGTGTAGTGCAAGCGCATTGCTTGGTTATAATGTTAGATATGCTACTAATATTTAAGTGCACAATCAGGGAAGAAGGCTCATTAGGGGAAGGTAGCTAAGACCCTCCCCTTTTCTCCCTTCCCCATGTGATTTATTTCGTGTCCAGTATAGAAGAGAAGTAGAGAGGTATATTAGTTGTGACATGTTGCTAGAGGTTGTGCCTACGTTTAAGAATCTGCTCAGGAACTATTATAACTTAGATCTCAAAATGCAAAAGACGAGCCTTTTTGGAGTAATCAGCTCCTATGATCATTATCAGAATCTGAGCAAAAAGTAAATAATCTAGGGCTGAACAATGTCCACCTCAAAAGCACCCCTGGCGGTCCAATTAAAAACGCTGGATGTTCATAAAAGTTTATTGGAAGGAGAGAAATTCATAAAATGGGATGAGGTGAGCAGCATATATCATGATCATAGTTTTTATTTTGTATTAGGTTAATAATTTGATTCAGCGTTTTCAGTTTCTTGTGGCCCTTTTCAGACATTATTACCTACCTGTTGAAGCTTTTAATTTTGCATGTGTAGGAGAAGTACCCACACCTACTTATTTGTCAAGCCTTTTCTAACTGTATTCACTTGTTGATTTCACAAATATGATATAATCCTTAAATTGGAAAGTAGTCTGCAGATAATCCTGGAGAAGCAGGTCTGCATTAGTGAATAGGTTTTTAATATTAGTTCATAATTTAGCCATGAATTATATTTGAATATTTTGCTAAATAGTGTTCAGATACATTTGGGAAACAGAAATACCTAATTAGATGTCTTTACATTTTATTTAAATGCAATAATTTAACAAAAAATAACTCAAAATTTTTGAAGTGTAGTATGAATAATATAGAAGAAAATATTTTAATAATTTTAATTCAGTTGCTTAAATAGTTTTCTAAATAGATAATTACAAAATTAAAACTTCATAATAAATATAGCTCCTGTTATAAATTATAAATACTCCTGTTACCTTAACCGACCATCATTTTGCTTATTTTATAACTTCATTATGTTCATATTATTTAATTGTTGAAATTTACTCGTCAGAGAGGGAGTAATTGCATATTTACACCTTCTTATGAATTTACTTGCACTTGTTTATTATAAAAAATATAATAAAGTAAATGGAAGTCGATAATATACTTTGTCGGGTTTAACGATATTACAAGAAAACATCATTAATTCATACTGGTTTTAGGCTAATGAATGAATAACTAATTCTCCTTATTTCTGGTAATTCATTCAGTTTCTGTCGAAAACTTGCCAAATTTTAGAAAAAGATTAAAGAACCTTTTTGCTTTATCTCTATGTTTATGCCACAAACATTTCCTCAGTATGTTATTCTCAATAGTTAGCATTACAAAATAAATTCGCGACTAGGAACGATGAAAGTTGTTGAGGTTTTATTATAGTTGTTTTAAGAGGTATTGAAACGAATCTATTATTCATTTTTTTAATTATACTGTTATCTTTTAATATATTTTAACTTTTTTTTTCTTTTGTAGGATTCAGTTTCAGGGACTCCTGTTACCTTGCGAGTCGATGAAAATGGGTTCTATCTGTACTGGGTGGACCAGAATAAGGTTAGTATGAAATACAGTGTAAAACAGTAAATATTTCATATGAATTGATTTTACTAAAAATGTAATACACTCGCTTTAAAAGTAGTTTCATAGAATTTTTTCGATGCCAAAAATCAAATTTTTATAGAACATTTTCATGTAAATAAAGGTTTGTATAAGAGAAAAGAAAATTACATTTCCGGGCATATAGATTTGCTGCTTACAGTGTTGCAATGTAGACTCGATATAATGCTGCACAAAAGGACAATGACCATACTGCAGGGATAGTGGATGCTTCTTTAAGTGGTCATTTTCCAAGTAAGCGCCTATTTAAGCCTAGAAATGAAAGGGGTATAATTCTGCAAAAAATGAGTTATGAGTTTTGCTTATTATTGTTTATTGATTTTTTTTTTTTTTTGAAGGCAACTTAACATTTTCATTATGAACTGAAACAGATATTTTTAGGCGCGTCAACATCTGAAACCATTGGCGCCCGGAGCCTTTTCAACGCACGGCCAGTCTCCGGGCAGTATTCTCTCCTTACCTGACAAGGACTGTTCTTACACACTCGTTCTCTCCTTAAAGAAAACACCGCCTGTGAACAATGAGCTGTAGAGGCTCCTGGGAGGAGAAAATTTGAGGGCAGCATGGATTTGCTGGATTTGAACCCGGGCCCTCCGCGTTACAAAACCCCGCCATTGAGCTAATTTCGCCCCTAACTTCGTTATTATTGATATGCTAAAATACAAATTTATATTGTTACCTCTGATAATTAATATTTCAAATTTTAAGTGTTTAAATTGTTAAAATTAATATCTCATTGGTAACCATACATTGTAAGCAGTATTAGTAAGAAACTGCATCATCGTCGTATGAAATACTATTTTGATTATTACTGCCATATCTAAATTTCTTTGTACAAATTGATAGCCTTTTAGATTATTATTTAAGAAATTGGCTGGTTTTAAGATCAACAGATTTTGCGAGACAAAAAACTTGTGCTCAATTAGTTTCAGACTTCCTACACAAAATTTCTGTAGAAGATAAGCTGTTCTCTTTAATTATAAAGTTTCGCTTTAGTCCTTCATTGAACAAATTCAAGCTTGAAACATTTTTTGGCAGTGCTACTGTGTGTGTGTGTATGTGCGTGCGTGTATGTATGTGTGTGTCCCAAAATAAATGCTATTTCAAAGGCAGTTATTTTTTCGCTACTTAAATAGTCCTCTATTGGCGACTTATTTACTTTTGGACTTGATAAGGTTAATAATAGAACTAGCTTTCATTTGAAGTATCTGTCCTTGGGCATTTATCTAAAATGTCGTGTGGTGTATTACCGGACATTACTTCTCATCTACAAGTAGTTTACAAGAACCGTGTTCAGCCTTCAAGGATGAATTTCTCTATTTCTTAATTTCCTTGTAACAGTTGTTAAGAATAGCTCAATGAATAAACATATTTTTCCTTTCTCCACTTCGAAGAGGAAGAATTGCTTTTGCTAAATCTTCGAAATTGAGTTTTCACCGAAAGTCCATGTGTTGAGGTCCCCCTAAATGGGAAAAATGATTTTTTCATAGAAAATGGTCCCTCAAGTGGTTTGCACGCCCGATGGGTATCAATGTGAATTAATGTATATTCATAGCGCAACTGAAAAACCAAAAATCGCAAGAAGCTTAAACTTATCATGTGTTGGGTTGTTATCACCGGATCCAACAGACTATTAGTCGAAATTCCTTAACCACTTTACTGAATGGATTTTTCAGTAAAAGAAAGTCAAAGTGTTTTTAACTAGATTTTTTTTAATAAATTGATTTTAGTAAATTGATATAAAGGAAATTATAACTAAGTTACAATTTCTACTGTAAAAGTGTTGATTTTTCCAGCTGAAGTTGATTTTATAGATTTATGATCACATCCGTTGTCTAAATAAATTGTTTTCCCTTAAAAAAAAAAATTTGCATTTTGGTATGGTATAAGTAATAGAACAAAAGAACATATTCAGTTGGATACATAATTCTAATTGCCTTATTGATCTACTACATGGAAACTAATATTTGCATGGTAACCTCATTTTGCAAGCCATCTTAATATTTAACATATTTTTATAAAAGTGTTAATATCTTCACTATATAAGTCGTAAGTAATGTTTAGTTTTAAGCATATTTGTTACGCCTATATAAAGAAGTTTTGCAATTATGTCCAATTTTCGAAATGATTTTTCACCATAATTTAACGTTCCGAGTTCCTCTGGGTCCAAAAGAGTGATTTGTAGAAAAGTGTGTTTGTATATTATTCAGGTATTTGAAAAGTCGCAGTAAGTCAAATTTGATATTCGTTTAGGTACCTCTCTTATATCCAAATGAATTAACAAAAATCTGTTAATCTGAATGCTGTTTTACTGTGCATGGTTTTTCGCGATTTTCTCGATATGGCTTCAATGATTTGCTTCAAGTTTTTTCACTAACTGTACACATAAAGACCCATCTCTTTTATTGGAAACATTTTCCAGAATATTTGATTTTGGAAGTTCTGATGGAGTTACAAAACTAACTTATGCTTACCTTTAAAGTGCCATTTCAGTGAGTGTGTATTGGAATTAACAGTCCTCTGTTGAGAAAATTCGCCACAACTACCATCAAACGCTGGAGATTTCAGGTAGTTCATACCAGCCAATCGTGCGCTGCAGGCGTAATTCAACTACGCACTACGCCCTCAGCCACTGACGAATGGACTACGACTTTGAGAATCAAGCTTCCTTCAGAAGCTGTAAAGAAATCGTACTTTCAGAGCTAGCAAGTCAACAAACATTTGAAGTGTTTACAATAAACACTTATAAAAGTCTAAACAAGCTATCAAAAAGAAAACAGCAGTCTAGGAACATGCATTCAAGAACTAACGGTCTGTTGAGAAGTCTGCAAAACGATTCTCAGAAGAGTTTACTTCATGCAGCTGCTTATAACAAGCAGTCAACTGTTTGCACTCAGCTCTCTGCAAAAGCCCTTTTACATGCCAGTGAGTTTTCACCAGTAACTTACACTAGCTAACAGACGGTTAGAACAAACAAGAGTTCTAATAGCCGCACCGTGCTGCGCTGTCTAACTAGTCAACGCTACAGTTTTATATTACTAGCCATCATCATGACTCATCGCTTGGCCACTCTATCCTCACTTTACTCTTTCTTTTTACTCAGTGTATCGTTAAAATATAAATTGTTAGTACAGTGTCAGTAGTTTGTTTTCATTTCAGCATCACCAACATTCATATAGCGATTCCTATTTAAAAGTGAGTGGTACTGTCACTATGAATATTAAATTGAATGCATTGAAGGATTTTTGTTTGAAGAAAATAGGTGAACGAGAAATGTGAATTTATTATTATTATTATTATTATCCAACCTCGGGTTATAATAATATACATATCCCGGCACCGCAGCCAACAGAGGCTTATGTGCCACCCCCGATAGTTCCTATTAGACAAACCCTCCCTCCTTAAGGAGTTTAAGGGCCTTCACCACCAGGTCATTTTGAGCTAATATCTCCTCAGGTCGTAAGGTACCAAAGGTTTCATACCTCAATCTGATTATTGCTATGCAATCGAACAACAGGTGGGAGGCCGTTTCCTCCTCTTCCTGACATAGTCTGCACAAGGGTTCCGCTCGAATGAGTCCTACCTTGTACAGATGTTTCCTGAACCTACCATGACCCATAAACAGTCCCGTCACCAGAGAAATCTGGCTCCTACTCAGACTAAGGGTCATTCGGGTTCTTCGTTTACACAGTCCTGGCATCATCCTTTTACTGTGTATAGCACCCAGGCTTCTCCTCCAGAGCTCTTCATGTTTACTGCGACCCCACTCTCTAATCGCTGCACGAATTGCTCCGCCAGTTATTCCCAGGACCGGCTCTGAACCAATGAACGGAGTGTTAGCCCCGTTCCTGGCCAGTTGATCAGCTGTCTCATTAACCTCAACCCCTGCATGTCACGGCACCCACAACAACTGTACCTTGTTGTGTCTGGAGAGCCTCGACAATGCCTCTCGACATTCCTTCACCAGGGATGAGGTAGTTCTGTAAGCCTCTAAGGCTTTCAGTGCAGCCTGACTGTCCGAGCAAATGCGTATGACCTTGCCCCTTGGGGCACTACGCAGGTTCTCCTCGGCACAGACCTTAATAGCAAACACTTCAGCCTGGAATATAGTGGAATACCTGCCCAACGGCCTCTCAATGAGTACCTCTGGGCTCATTCCGTATACTCCCGCTCCAGTCCCACATTCCATCCTATAGAGCCATCTGTAAACCACAGAGGCCCTGTCCGGTTTACACACTGCCTCCAAAGACCATTTTTGCGCAATCTATGTGCACTGGCCCTCGCCTCCGCTTGCACTAACAAGTGCAGCGGTGCCAAGCCCAGCAGCACCTCCAGCGCAGATGTCTGAGCCCTTTTAAAAGCGCCCGTAATGAGGAGGCACGCCAGCCTCTGTACTCCACTGAGGCATCTCTTGGCTGTGTCCTGTTCCGTTTTAGGCCACCATACCACCGCGCCATAAGTTATGACCGGTATAATGGCCCGAGTGTATATCCAGTGGGTCATCCTTGGAGTTAACCCCCATGACTTCCCACAGGCCCTTGTAGCACAGCATAGCGACTTTTTAGCTTTCTGCACTATATATTCTAGATGTACGTTCCATGTGAGCCTGGTATCCAGGATGACTCCCAGATACTTAACTCTATCTGACACATCCAGTATCCTCCCGAAGAAGGACAATGCCTTATATACCTCAATGTCCCTCCTCCTGGTAAACGGTACAAGAGTGGTTTTCTGTGGATTTACCCCAAGGTCCACTCTACTGCACCATTGTTCTATGCGCCTAAGCGCCTCTTGTAGGAGCTCCCCGACTGTAGATTCGTGCCTGCCTCTGGCTACCACCACTATATCATCAGCGTAGCCTAAGCACGGAACATCCAGTGCCACTAAGCTCCTCCAACAGCTCGTCCACAACCATGCACCACAGAAGCGGGGAAAGAACCCCACCCTGCGGGCAGCCCCTTGTGGGCGTAATCTCTAGCGAAGCTTCACATAGGCTTGCTATAATCCTCCGAGTTTTAAGCACGCTGTCGATCCATCTAACAATGGGTCTACTGACACCGCGCCTCTCTAACGCCTCAGTAATAAGGCAGAAGGTCGTGTTGCTGAACGCTCCCTCAATGTCCAAGAACACACCCGCCGCTGTTTCCCTGCCATGTACCGACACCTCCAGTTCTCCAACAAGAGAGTGGAGAGCCGACTCACAGGATTTCCCTGCCTGGTAGGCATGCTGTGCGGAGTGCAGAGGATATCGCCCCAGCACCACCTCTCTAATTTGCAGGTCCACCAGTTTTTCCAGAACTTTCAACATAAATGAGGAAAGACTGATCGGTCTATATGCCTTAGCCTGGGAATGCGTTCTCTGCCCAGGCTTCGGTATAAATAGCACTCTTACAGACCTCCATGTTCTAGGAACATGGTTGAGAGCCAGACATGCTCTCATCAGCCTGCATAGTATAGGAGTAAGGGTTTCCCCGCCCTTCTGTAACAAGGCAGGGAAGATTCCGTCAGGTCCTGGTGACTTAAATGGTTTAAAGTGGTTAATTGCCCACTTTACCTTACTATACGTGACGCAGCTTTTGGCTACAGACGAGTCCTCCCTGGACCCCGCCGAAGGCTGAGATCCCCCAAGTCCTCATCTGCCCTTCTCGCTAGCGTCACCTGTGAGTCCGGAAAGTGCGTCTGGATCAGCACTTCCAGAGTGTCTCTTTCGGACTCCGTAAAGTCACCATCCGGTTTCCTGATAGTTCCGATTGGATTAACCGGCACCTTAGATAATATCTTGTGGAGCTTAGCCCCTTCCGAGGTCGTTTCGAACTCTTCACATAGCTTCCTCCACGAGTCCCTTTTGGCTTTCCTAATGGCCCTTACCAAGAGGTAAGGGTTCTGCGGTACTCCTCCCACAAGCCTCTCCTCTTTGCTGCATTAAACAGCTTCCTAGTCTTAGCATGGAAGCTGGCCAGCTGATTATTCCACCATCAGCGGACCAGCTGACCTTCCTAGAGGATAACCTCACTACCTCCGCGCAGTTCTCCTGGTACGCATCAAGGATGACCTTCTGCAGTTGATCTGCCGCATCCTCGATGTCATTACCAGTTGCATAGGTCTGTTTAGTGGTTTTAATGTTGAGGTCCAAGTCCTGTCGATACGAATCCGAGTCTGTACACCTAGGATTCCTGTAGGTCCACAGTTGGCTACATCAGACAGGAGGTCAAACCTTATATACATGTGGTCCGACAGTGAGGGCTCCTTAGACACATGCCAGTTTCTTACCAAAGTCGACATATAATTAGTTGCGATGGTTAGATCGATCACCTCCCTACGCCTAACGTTAAAGAAGGTGGGTTCTTCACCCTCGTTTATCAAGCATACATTATTAGCTAAGATAAATTCCAAGAGCGACTTACCTCTCTGATTGGTACCTGTGCTGTCCCACACCTCATTATGGGCGTTGGCATCACATCCGATCAGTAGTTCCAGTCCACCATCCTTGCAGAAGGTTACCAGTTTGTATACTTCTTCTGGAGGTGGTGGCTCTGTAGAGTCGTATGGAAGGTAGGCCGACGCACAAACAAAGTCCTTGAAGCCTCCTCCCATGCGTAGTCTCACCTTAGCCGCCGTCAGATCTCTGTAACAAAAGTCATTCAGCAGCAAAAAGGTAATATCTTTCCTAATGTACATACATGTTCTAGGATTTTCCAGGCTACGATTATAAACAATCTTACCTGCAGGTTCTCCCAGACCCGCTATTCTTCCACGGACCAGCCTGGGTTCCTGGATCAGGGCTAAGGCGATGTCTTCCCTCATGAGGTAGCTTGATAGTGCTGCTGACGCACCTCTACTATGATGGAGATTCACCTGAACAGCTCTCCATCAGTTCTTGAGGTTCGTCTCCCCCTCAACTATCATCTTTCGCTTTCGCGACAATCCGGAACTTCACCACGTCCATCCCAGAAAAGCCTCGAGGCTGGACTTTCTAAGGTGTTCTAGAACTTCCTCAGGAATTTCAAACACCAGGGTTTGCCCCCTGGCTTCCACCTTCCTGTTAATCATTCTCCACTCTCAGGTGTCCAGACCTGCATTCTGCGAATGCAGCTTTCCCAACACCTCAGTTGGAGACGCCTCCCTCAGGACACCTGCCACCCACACCGACACCTTGGCAGTCCTGAGGATCTCTTTGGCCAGACGAGTTCGCAAATCCATTCCCTCCCCTATACGGAGAGTCGGAGTCACTGCCTCCAACCAATCCCGCGTTGCCTCATTGCCACAATTGACAATGAGGGCGCCTCTGGACAGGTAGCAGCCCCTAAATTGCGGACCGTCCTCGCCAATTATTCTGGCGACCACCTCGGCCTGTATCCTTTCCACCTGACCTTCCGTCAGTTGGACCTGAGGATAACTCTCCGGGATAATCGCCATACGAGTATTACTAAGGGCATCTCTGAAGGAAACCGCAGCCGTTTCCTCAGAGCCCTTAGGTTTCTTTGGCACCCTAGTGCCACTCGTTCCCGGAGTGCTTAACTCCGATCTCCCCCGTTTAGGAGCCCGCTTGGGAGTCGGGAAGGATGTACCAGCTACATCCTCCCTTCTCCTCCCGCCGGGCATCCCCAGGGAAGACGGAGCCATTCCACTACCTACCTGGGTCGGTTGCTTGGAAGCGGCCCTCTCCTTCGCCATCCGCTTCCACTGCCTTCCGCATCAGCTTTGCGCTTCGCCTCCGCTCTCCGCCGCTGAGCTTTCTCGGCAAGATGTGGATGTCTCCAAACAGCTGGGAGACGGCCTGAAGGGGGTCATTCGCTGAAGGACAAGTGCCTGCACTTGTCCCAGCTATCCCTTCAACCTGCCTCTCCGCTTCATTCTGGGGGAGACTCATACTGTCACCCCCCAGTTCCATCTCCTCTACTGGTCTCACCCCAGAAACCTGGGGATCTCCACCAGCAGGGGAAATCAGTTTGGGCGAGTTCTGTTCCTCTCGCCCACCCTTCCCTTCTCTACTTTTATTGAAATTTGGGTTCATACTGTTCCCACGAGAGTCGGAGGAGCTAAATCGTCACTCGTGGCAGTGCCCCATACCACGAGAAGGCTACAATACAATGGGGTTTCGCCCGGTTCCCCAAGGTGACCGCTACCGCACACATGTTTTACCACCCTGTACGCATTCAGCCTCGACGCGCATCCCATCTCGGCTTGGGTGGGGATACCTAAAGGAATTGGGGAGGATCACTAGGATGGGATAAGAGGAGGGGAGGAGCCAGAGGGGTTTATTCCGGCTCCCGTCAATGCCTCGTTTGCCACCTCCCGAGGGAGGTGCCCAGATCGCACCACGTGGAGGTTACAAGCAGACAGAGACGCACAAGGCACTCTGTCCTATCCCCCTTGCGATCCAGTGTGAATTTACTAAATTGTTTTCGGAGTTTCCTCGAAAACACTTCCAGCAATTACCTTAAATCTGGAATGCTGAACTGCACATACATATGTAAATCTCTGAATCACTCTGATTGGCGACATTTTTCGTGAAAAAATGATTTAGGATAGTTCTGGGGGATCTACGTATGATTTTTTTTTTTTTTGTATTTTGAAAGGTCCACAACATCAATGGTCTTTTGCAACTGAACTATATTTAATAGACTCTTTACCTTATAATAAAACCCTTTATATTATTGGAACAAATGACTTCTAATAAAAAAAAAAAAAATAGTAACTTAACCTTTTTATTTCAATTTAACGCTACTTTACTCTTTTATTCTTGCTAAATCATTAGCACAATCATAAATACATTATTTTCTTAATTTAAAATACACATACACACACTATATATATAAAGATCAGAGACCAACTAAAAATTTAATATACACTTCAAAGTTGAAAAAAGTTGAATAGTAATAATTGCCATAAGAGAAAGTCGTTTTATTATACTACATCAGATTTTTAAAAAACATTTATCCAAACATTCAACATTTTATAACAGTGCCTGTTAAACATTATGTAAATCATTAGTGTTCATCAGAGATATTTTCCGTGATAGGCTGCTTCTTTTTGTGGCCATCGACCGGTTTCGGACGTTTGCCCATCATCAGGATCTTTTTGTCGAAACAGTGTGATAACATAGACTTGCACTGAGCAAATTCAGTTGATACAGCTTTTTTAATGTTTTTGATAGGACCTAATTAGGTTAAGAAGGGGTTCGTTATACCTGGGTGGAGAAACACATGTTTTTCCTTTTTAAAAGCTATTGCACATTGTTCCTTTCAAAAACATACAGCAAGTGGATAACATAAATTACGTTTTTTAATGGAGATTTACTTTGATAATTAATTACCCATGCTATCTTACTATTGCATTTTTTTAATTTTTTCAATTGTTCTTTGATTGTAGAACAAAGCGAAAGACCATTGTGTCATCCGTGGACTACTGTGGAATAACTAATGATAAGAAATGATAAAAACGAGCTGAATGATCGTAAGATAGTATAAGTAAATAAATATGTTGTTGAACAATGAATATATATAAGCATGTTATTTGATAATCACGCATTAAACATTCCATATTTTACTTTTTCATAATCCACATACACCATTCACGCACGCAAGTAAACTTAAATGTAGGAAGTATGGACATCTGTGCAAGTGTATGTTATAACACTGTTTTGACAAAAACATCCTGATGTGGGCGAAAACTCGAAACCGGTCGATGACCGCAAAAAGAAGCAGGCTATCATGTAAAATATCTCTGATGCTTTCCAGCTCTGCGGAGCCAACCACAACAACATTAGTGTTCACTTATTAATTTGAAACATGCAAGGTGCCCCAAGGTAATGGATATCGAATTTTTCTCGCAAATTAAGATAGCTAAAAAAAACGTTTTTCGTTAGAAATCCAAAATCAGCGAGAACAATTTTTTTTTATTGCTGCCAGAATGAACTTTTTTTCAAATGGGAAGGTATAGTTTTCACATCACAAAAATAGATTCCTTAATTTGTTTAAGTAAAATTCAGGGTCCAATAGATCACTAAATGGTCGCAGTGCACGTATCCTCCAAAAAAAGAAAAAAGAAAGTAAAATTCACTTGAACGTTCTTTTCCGTGAGCAATATTTTACGAGCTATGATTGAAAACACGTTTACTTAATACAACTATTATAATTATTAATCTCCCGCACGTCGAACTGGTAATAATGAGATTACGAATTTTTTTTTGTTATGTGGATCAATTTTTTTTTTTATTAAATAAATAAAAAAATCCTTATAAAAAATTTTACTCCTCATTAAAAATATTAGACATTTTGCTCGAACTGGCGCCCTCCATTGAAAAGGCATAGACTGCTCTTATTGGCTAACAATCCCGTACGGCCAAAGAAACAGATTCGGCTTCAACTGAGTTGCATGCATCTATTGTTCTCTGTCTTAGTTCGGCTAGTAATGTAATTTCGGCTCGATTCTCATAAACCTGTGTTTAGAAATGCTGTATGTTTGAGGGGAAATAAAAAGGAGAAAGTTATGAAGAATCATTATTGTAGTTGTTTTTCCCGTATCCGTGGGAAGTAGTCCAGAGGTGTCAAATCCGAGGAACGAGGGGGCCACTGTATCTCCCACGAGTAGTTACAACACGCTCTTCGAACTTTCTGTTGAGGTATCTCCGCTCTGTGGATACATCCTCTAAATGTAGAGGAAGAATGTTGGTGAGCAACCTTTGGATAGCTCAGGGTTTAATTTCCCCCCTTACTTAAATAATAATAATAATAATAATTAATATGATGACAGATGATTTTGTATGCTTATCGCTCATTGACTGCCGGTTATTAGGGTCACATTATTATTATTGTAACTATAATAATAACAGTATTACTAATCAAACAAATAAATGGGGTGAAGTAGCCATATATATAGCCGGATTGGAAATAATAGCTCTCCCGAGTAAAATTTCTGGCCCCATTTTTTGTTTGACTAGATATCCTTACGTTCAGTGTAAAACATATTTATGTATCTAGAGAACATCAGAAAATTATGTTCTAAAGTGATAATAAAACTCACTAGACATTCTTGTTATTCTAGTACGGGCAGATAATACCCACTTGGAGGAAGTGCATGTTGCACCTATATTCAACAGTTGTTTAGCGTGTACACAGGCTATCAGTTACACCTCAAGTGGCTTCATTTGTCAAACTTCTCAAAGCAAACTGTTAATCCATATGAAATTAAGGCTTTGAACAAATGTTGTTGATATATGATATTTTTATAAAGATTTTTTGTATTTTTTTTTTAATAAATTATATATATTTTTTTTTAATTATTAATTTATTTATTTTTGTAGGAGATGGACTTGTTGGATATCGCTACCATTAGAGATTGTAGGACCGGAAAGCAGGCGAAAATACCAAAGGTAAGATTTTATAATATCTTAATATTTATAGTCTCATATTAATTAGAACATTATTTCTACAACTCTTTGATACAATAAGGCGGGCGTTATGAATAAAAATGAGTATTTATACCCTTAATGCCCAGAATCCAAGTATATGCCCCAAACAAGTATAAGTTCCGTAAAATAAATAGTTATTTTAAATTTATTTGTAGTTTTACAGAGGCCAAAGTTAAGTGCACTAGTTGGTTGAAGGGAGGGAAGGCAGTTTAATGGGATTCTAAACAAATTGAATAATTGGGTGATAACTTTTTCCAAACTGTTCAATATAATTGTGTGATTATCTGTCTAGTTACTGCCTTTTTTTCCATTTCACATTGTTACTTTTATTTAATAATTAATTTAAAGCTATTGAGTATATATATTGTGAATATATGATGATTTATAATAACCTTAATAAAGTTCTGGCTACTTTTCTAATTTCCTTTATCGCAATAACTTATCCGTTTTTTATTAAAACCACTGCAGGAGAAAGAGAAGTTGGTTTCCTCTCCAATATTTGACACACCTTTGTTTATCCCAGTGTCAACGAAGTCTGCCGCCATTGTCTATTAGTAAATTGTTCTCATATTGTTATCTTGATTGTTCTATAATTGATCGATTTAATCATTGTCTTCAAAAACTTGTAATTTCGATCTTTTCTTTAAATGCATAAAACGGATGTCTGGGGCCGTAGGGAGATTGGTCAAAAATTTTCTAGCAAAATTGTCGCAGCATTTCGTGCAAACCAGATTACACTAGCAGTAACACTTTAGTCTTTTGTTTTGGATATCATGTCAAGTTTTCTCAGAGGTGACCATTCGCATCGGAATTCTTGGACTTGCTACGTTTAATATATAAGCAATGCTGTCTTTGTATACCAGAAAACTGCCATGAACATTCATTCGCCCTCCTCGAAAAAGGTACCAACTGGCTATCCTAATTGTCACTTATATGAATTAGCCAATAAACTTAACAAATTTTTGCAAGAACGTAATTTAAATACATATCTCAGTAGCAATATTGTTTTGTGCTGACAAAAACCGATGACAGCTTGAAAATCACAGTTGATAGGATAACTTTTTGTCGCAATCTTTTGAATTACTCATCCGTGGCATGAAACATGAGAATCTGACTGGACAATATGGCCGACAGCGTTGCTGTGGAGTTATGTAATGTCAGTGCCCATTCATTATCGCGCTTCTCAGTGTCCATCGGCAGTATTTTCAAAACGGACCCTATTTTAAAGTCGCTAGAGCTTTCCGATCTGTGTGGTATGATGTAGTTCTTGCCTTGGCACACTCGGTAGAACTGGTATCTGTAATATCTATCTGGCATGAACTACCTGCATGGCTATTCAATATCGCAAAATCTCAATTTTCCTGATTCTTTGTATAGATAGATCGTTGCTCTTACTTATAATATCATAGTTAAATGTCCTTCCAAATTGCAAGCTGCTCACCGCTTACCTAAAACTGGACTACGTTCTCTTACTTCACGTTCACGTTTTGAATTTCGCCTGTTTATACAATTTTTCAATATTATTTTGTAAAGTATAGCAAGTTCCTGTTCGAAATTTCTCTATTTAAGACAAATCTTTTACCATCTCATCTAATTCTCCATGTATTAGATGGGATTATTTATACGGCCACTTACATTTCACCACATATGTTTCCCATAATTTTTCTTACTTTTGTATACTATTGTGTTACTGTTTCTTGCTGTTGCAAGAAATTTATTATTATTATGATGTAAAATTGTCGAAGTTGAGCTCTCATCACAAATACTTACGGCAATTATATATATATATATATATGTGTGTGTGTGTGTGTGTGTGTGTGTGTGTGTGTGTTTGTATGTGCGTGAGCATGTTCTTTCGAGTATTAGATGTTGTGAACAAAATTCTTAAAAACGAAAAATTGTTTAATGGGGTTGTTGAAGGAGAGAAATGGCGTGGTTAGAATGAATTAACAGAATATGGTTAACACAGTAGAATATGATAAATGACACTGACTGCCTGGACTTTACACTTAAAATGATAGAGTGGTAAAGGGAAGGTTAATGACACTTAGTGATTAGCTGAATGAACTCAGTAGTAAGAACTGTTCCCTTATCTGTCTCCCGTCGCTGTATTTATGTGGTTTCTCCCACTCCAGTCCGAGAGAGTGGTCCTGTCATTTTGTCTCTTTCTCTCTGCTACGAATACTCTCTTTGGATACTGTTACAATTGCAAGAACTTCAAATTTGTGATACCACCTACATGTAGATTTCGCTCAAAAACCGTTGCACCGAAAGTGCAAGTATACTGAAGGGTTTTTTTATTTCGTCGACACTTTCTCAAAAATATTTAACATAATTCTCATTAAACGCTTCATACTAGCAAACATTTAGGATTACTTCTACTTGAATCATTTTTTAAGGAAAATTTATTTGATTAGGTTTAAGACTTCTTCCTATAATGAACTTCACTATAATGAACTATTCTTCATTTTATCTTCTTAAATGCGTATTTTTTCAAGCGGACTTAACCTCCAATTATCAAATAGTGGACAGGTGTGCGGAAGCACATGCTTTACTATTAACATTTTTTAAACGAAAGCAGTTATACGTTGGACTCGAACTGGGGACCTCTCAGTTACAACACAGCACCCGCCCCTAATGAACTATTCTTTCTGTCTTACAACATAAAACGTTTAATACATTAGAAGAAAAAAGATTCACCGGAAGTGGAACTCTATAGCATAGGTTTCTGAGTTTTTTGAAAATTTGTCTCGAAACGGCTTTATATATATATAATCCTTTACCGGCTCTATACATATCCTGAGATAGTAAACATCGCAACAAGTTTAAACTTCATTGTAATTATGTTTAAGAAGAGTGTGAAGGGAGACCAATTTCTAATACAATTTTTTCAGAATGAGAGACCTCTAATCAAGTATTTCTGGTTAAAACTATGACACGATCTTTTCTTCTAGTTATAAAAGAAAGTAAAAATATCAGGGGATAGTGAAAGAATTGTGTTTGTTAGAACCAACTAGTGGTTATTATTATAGAACTGTTTTATACACAGCGTGTAGATAACTAGTGTTGTTAGGAAACATGTTGACAGTAAGACATCAATGACAACACTATCTCCTAACTAGAGCCCAGCTATCTGGCCATTCAAGGTATGTGTGCACGGCCTGTCCGTCACACACAACACTACCATTCTCCACTGCTACATTCATTGCGCTATTGCCCGTTCATTCTATTACACTATCTGAACGCCCTACTATCTCAGTTTAATATAACAACTTAAATTTTCTTAATATATTACATGGTATTCTCTAAACGTTCTCTCATATTCACGATTTCCTCAAAAATGTCTTCAACGATTTTCATTAAACTTGCTGCATTAATCTGCACTTACATCCGGCCCGTTACATTTATTTTATAACGTTACTAGAAAATTGTTTTTAAAGGATTGATGCCACAACTTTAATCGCGTTTTCTGAACGAACGATATGTGGATTGTCGCTGAAAGAGAGGATCTCGCTGTACTAGTATCATAAACACACGGCCTATACCCGGAAGATGAAGCGTTTCAAACATCTGAGAAACAGATTTGCTCACCTTGTAAGGAGCTTTTACAGCAATGTGCCTTCTTTCTCATCCAATAGCAAAAATGCAGATTGACAGTATTTAAACCTTTAGTAATAAGGTACAAAGTGCAACTAACTGTAGATAACGATATATAAATATAAGCTCTGTAATTCTTTATTGAATTTCTGTATCATTATTGTTGTTTTAGTTGTTTTTAATCACATGCTTAATTGCTAAATTAACCAACTTTATATATATTCAATGCAAATGCAAAAGGAGCAAGCTGAAACAAAGATAATAATTAATCAATCATCTTATTAAAGATAATAAGATTTTTTTGTTTTTGTTTTGAAGGGGGGCCTTTTCCGGTCTATGTGCTATAAGATAATAAGATAAAAATAATTATTAATAAAAACACACACATACACACCTTCCCTCTCAGAGCATTTGCTAAATAGTTTTTTCCATTTAGGGGGCCTGTGGCAAGTATGTCCGGTAAAACTCAATTGGAAAATTGTACATGATGGCAATAGCCCTTTAAAAACAGGAAGAGAAAGAAAAAATTATGTTAAAGAGGTTGAATGTGTAAAGTAAAAGAATTAAAGAGCTTGAAACTTTGTTTGGTTAGTAAGCACCGTCCGTAGTTAGAAAGACGATTGCAAAAGTTGGTGGAATAAAATGTTCACCCCCAAATGGTCCTACCCTACATTTTCTTGCGTTTTGTTAGTTGTACAGAGTTGTACAGACCCTGAAAAGTATTATTTTAAAAAGAGTTGCTTCACAGCAACTCCCATTGTCTTTTATCTCTATCCCGTATATAGAGGATCTATCAGCAAAATACCTAAAATTTTCAAAAACTATTACCTTTCCATCGCTCACAAAACCTCCAATCCTCTAAGCAAAATTCTGTTGTAAACTCAAATACTCCACACCCACAACTTTATTATCAGATGTTATTTATAAAATAAATTCTACAATGCCCAGCTTCTCAATAGGACAGACATCTCAATTTTTTAAAAATAAGCTGTGCCAACTTAAATACGATTGTAAAACTATAAAGGCAGCTGACATGTCTGCAGCACTACCAAACATTTCATACAACAGAAAACATGAATTGACATGGGAAACTAAAATTCTTCCCATTAACAATATTAACAATAATAATAAAAAAAGAAATATATTGTAAATGATACTATTAAAGGAAAGATAAATTATCTATCAATTTTAGAGCAGATACCAACAGCCTATTCCTTAGTTATAACAATGTCCTGGTATTTCTTAAGCAACATGCACGATAAGACACGCTTTTCCCATCCGTTCTCCTAGCCCTTTATAAACCATGACACACCCTATCTCCTTAACACTTGGTGATCGTATATCACAACAAGTTTTTAAGAAATTCAAAACTTTTAAAATTGAAAATTTTTTGTAAGTTCCATATATATATATATATATATTGCACCACAATTGTTTAAATTTTAATGGTTGAGATGTAGTTTATTTCTGTTTTGTTCTGCAATATAATACTATATATAATAATAATAATAATAACCTATATATATATTTTTTTTTTTTATAATTTTTTGGATAATTTCTGCTCTCTAAATTTGACGAGACGAGTAATAAATGGGCATTTGAGAGGGATTATGAGATTAGCATCAGTAGTTTGGAAGAGAATACCCTCAAAAAGTTAATGGAGGTGGGTAACGGTATTATTTGTTGTTATTCAGATGGCTCTAGACAGAAAGGAAACTGGCCTGACAGGACAGGAGCATGGTTGCTGAGATTAACTGGGAGATATAGAAAATTTTTATTTTAAGTTTATATTTATGTGGTTTCTTTATGATCTTTGCTTTATAACCTTTGTACAGACCCTGAAGAAGGCAATAATTTGCCGAAACTTCGGTGAAAATTTGAAACAAGAGTTTTTTTGAGTGAACCTTAATATCTGTTTTACAATTTAAAAATAGTTGTTTGTGTTCAGCGATTTACGTGGGCAAGGTGAAAAGGTCGGCCTACTAGTGAAAATGAGTTTTCTTTATTTTAAAAATGCATTTATTTCTCAATGTGATCTCCTTTTAGTTCAATACACTTTGTCCAAAGTTACTCCAATAACTGGATTCCGTCCCTGAAGTGCGATTCTGGAAGGTCTTCAAAATATCCATTTATTGCTTTCACCTCTTTATTTGACTGAAAACGTTTTCCAGTCATAAACTTCCAAGGTTTTGGTATAGATGGAAGTCAAAGGGGGCAAATCTGGCGAATAGGGAGGATGTTCTAACAATTCATACTTCAAATCCCTCAATTTTCCCATTGCCAAAGCGCCTTGTGGGTGGGTGCATTGTCCTTGTGAAAGAGGATTTTTTCTTTTGCAAACCAGGCATTTTCTCTCTTATTTTTTCATCTAGCTGGTCAAGAAGATGTGCGTAGTATTCCCCTTAGTTTGACCCTTTGGCAGGAAGTCAATTTAATGAATGCCTCAGGATTCCCAAAAAACACTAGTCATAACCTTTCCAGGCTATGCAATTTCTTTGCTTTCTTCGGTGCAGAGCAACCGGCTTCTATTCATTCACTGCTTGGACTGTTGTTTTGACCCACGTTTCATCCGTCGCAACAAATCGGCGCAGAAAATCGGTTGGACTCTTTTTAAAACGACACAAACATTGCTGAGAAACTCGATTACTCATTTGTTTGTGATCAGCATATAACAAATGCGGCATCCATCTTGCACAAAGCTCTTTCATACTGAACTCTTCGTGTAAAATGTGCCGTACCCTTTCCTCCGAGATACCTACAGCCTTAGCTATCTCATGCCCCTTTAATATCTTCGACATCTGGAACCATATTGCGTATCTTCTCGATATTTTCTTCGATAGTTGTATTTTTTGGCCGTCCTTCACGTGGATTATCTTCAATCGATATACGACCACACTTAAACTCAGCTGCCCATTTTTTTTATTGTTGATAACGAAGGTGCAGACTCCTTATACACTTCACCAATTTTGGATGAATTTCGTTGGCGATAACCCATCCAAAACGAAGAATTTTATGACGGAACGGTATTCAAGTTTATTCATTTTGTCAAAAACACTCAACACGCTTACTTTAAAGAGCCGTATAAAACAAGCTTTTTGTCTGATCAAATTCACATTTGGTATTTACTTTGTTGGTATTAACAAGTATATCAACAAACAAACAACATAACATGATTTTATGATTTCATTAGCACTGTGGGCTAGGCCGAGAACTTTTCCCCTTGCCCTAGTATTTTAGACAATTTGTTGCTTGGATTAATCTTCTCTTCTTCTCTTAATCTCAAAAAGAAAAAATCACAGAAAGCTCTAACTTGTTCGCGTACGTTTTGTAGATGAAATATTGTTTTTTAAAGGTAATCTGGTAAAACAACTGAGAATATAAACTTCAGATAAACTTAGTGCTCTCCCATTATTAATGACTAACAAAATTATCTAACCAAGTTTTATAAAGTATAATTTTTAATTAGATTTTCGCCACATTTGTTCTTTTAGTGTGAGTACTAAGTCTTGTTTTAAGAACTGATGGAACATTTATCCCCAGATTGAAAATATTAACCTTAAAACAATAAAACTTGTTTAATTAAATAGCGCATATAAAACAAGGAGCTTTTCTAATTCACTTTAGTGTTTACCAAGAAATATAGAGTGCGGTGTTGAACCGCTGCGCGCACGCATAACATCTGTATAATAATGTGTTCAAGAAAGTATACAGTTTTTTTTTATTATTATTATAAAATCGATAAAATAAATTATTGTTAACATGGAACCTTACCTGGTTGTGGTGGGGATGACTTTCCGCTGGATTATTAGTATCGTTTAGCATGCAATAAGGTGTTTGGGTCATAAGGTCGTAGTCGCTATATTTGCCTGCCAGATTTACCGGCCCCTGTATCGCTACCTCTCTACATGCCACCTCTGCCCTGCTAATCGCCCCATCCCACATCATAACATCCATATCCGGTCTGACAATTGATCCGACATCATGACGTTCTCTCCATTCTTATTTTAATTTAATATTTCTATTCTTATTGATACTGACGTTTGTTGGACAAACTAGAAAACAAAATGTCTACACCACTATACTTTTCAAATAACTTTGTTTTTCTTTCTCTCATTGCTTAAAGAGGAAATCTAGCGATTTCGTCCAATTTTCGGTGTTATCACCGAAAATGCGTGTTTTAAAATCCCCTGAACACAAAAAATAATCTGATGCGAAACACCCACACGACTTATATTGCAATTATTAGAATTCTAATTAACAAATTTATTTAATTTAGATAAATATATATATTTAACTGTTAGTTGGTTGGGATTTATTAAGGTAGGTAGTTGGTGGGACAAGTGATTACATGTACTAATACATGTTAGTTTTTAGGTACAAAGTGCTCGACTACCTGGATGTAACTCCAACAGCCACCTTAACAAAATGAATGCTATCAGTTTAGAGTCTAACTTCATCATTCCCAAATGAAAGTGATAGATTTATTAATTTTCGCATGCCAAGTGTAAAGAAAATCTTTAGAGACGTTTTAGAGAAAGTAACAGACAATCTTAGCAAAGATGCCCTTCCGGTTACTGATCTTCTGTATTAGTACCGTCCTCCCACCAACTATAGCTGGCCACTTGTTGTCACCCCTAAACGGCTGTTAAACTCCGCTCATTGCCAAAGCTTTTTAGTAACTGTGACGTCATATAACTCCGCCCTCAGGTTTCACATCTAAGTTGCCTACTACCTAGGTAGTTGATAGTATGGCGAACCAACAGTTAACAATATATATATAAAATTAAATAAACTTTAAATTATATAATTATTGGACCGTATATTGTAATGAAACTTTACATGCTTAGCCGCTTTACGTTGCACAACCCTCTAAAAATACTGCAAGTGTTAGAAAATTGTTTCAAATAAAAGTGGTAGACCTACATACGAGTTAAATGAGGCCACAAGAAAATCATTGAAGTTATTTTTTAGAAATTCCTTTCTGCACATATAGTACACACATATATTGCACATATAGTGTTGAATGGTTGTTCAGTGATGAGTTTGAATCTTAGTCGAGATATTGGCGTGGGAGGGGGTATTTTCGCAATTACGTGCATTTTTCATACATTGCTTATACCATTCTGAAGTTTATTGCTGTTGTGAGCAGGGAGCACTCCTCTTCTAAATAATAATTAGAAAATAAAAATTGCTCAGGAAACAGCAATCGCGTCCCTATTATCTCAATATTAACTTTGGGAAACTGTGGTATTTGGGTGTATTATATCGGGACTTGAAGGAATTCTGAATCTTAATTGATAATTAGAAATATAATTAAAATGCAGCATCTTAATAATTGCAGGTTATTATAAACAAAGTTAGTATTGTTGTAACACTGTATTTTGTATCAAACGCATAAATTACATAATAACTCTAACAAGTTATCGTACTCCCTGTCAGCCAAACAAATAATTAGATTATTGAATTTATTTATTTAACTAGAACCTTTTTTTTTTTAATTGCATAATTTTTATTTATTTTCTTTACCCTTTTTTGCGCGTTTTTGCATTCTCCAATAATGCAAGAGAAAACATTGCGATATAAGATTTTCGAAATTGGGCTTTTACCGGAAAACATGCTTTGGGTGAGCCTAATAAAAAATCTATTTTAAGAGCGAAAAATCGCAAACTACTTCCTTGAGCTATCGCCATGCGAGTCATGAGGCAGCGGATTAGGAGATAATTGATCAGCCTTCAGTTTTAACTACTTAAGCGGTTTGTTTATAAGTTTTAGCATTTTTCTTCAAAATGGCACTTTCTTTTCGTTTTGTAATTTAAGGCGCGTCAACATCTATGGCATTGGCGCTCGCTCGGAGCCATCACAATTGCAAGGCCGGTCTCCGGACAGTGTTCTCTCGTTACAGACAACACTGGCGATCATCGGAATGAGCTGTAGAGACTCCTAGGAAGAGAAAATCTAAAGCACTGCTGGTCTCGAACCCGGGAACTCCGCGTTGCTAGTCCAATACGCTACCACTGGCGCTTTCTTTAAACTGATATTAACTAACCGATATAGCTCTTTCATATTTATATCTATTTGAAGCATTTTTCTTTAAAGTTTATTTCAAGAGGTTTTTCTTTGGACATTAGACATACGAGGCATGTCCATAAGTAAGTGTACTGAATTTTTGTAGGTTTCAAAAATTTTTATTTGAACAAAAAAATTACCTGGTTACATTAGTGCATATGTAAGCTATTTTTCGACATAGTCACCATTCCTCTCAATGCAGGTGGTGAACCGGGGTAATAATTTTTTGATGTCTTTCTCGACGTAGTTTCCCGCCAACCCCTTCGCCCACCTCCCCTTCACCTCCTCGTCGGTTGAAAACCTTTTTCCACCCATGTGCAGCTTCAGATAGTAATCTGAAGATGCTAGGTCAGGGGAATGCGCGGGATGGTTCAGGACATCCCATTTAAACGAGGCAAGCAGTTCCTTCGTGGCGTTGGCCGTGTGTGGTCTGGCATTGTCGTGCAGCAGGCAGACTCCCTTTGTCAGCATGCCTCTCCTTTTGTTCTGAATCGCCCTCCTAGGGTCTCACAGTATCTTGCAGAGTTGATGGCCTTCCCTTGAGGCATATATTCAATTAAAATTATGCCTTGACAGTCCCAAAACAAGGATGCCATGATTTTCTTGGCTGAAATTGTGGTTTTGAACTTTTTGGCGGAGGGTGAACAGGTGTGACGGCACTGTTGAGACTGCCTTTTGGTTTCAGGTGTGTAGTGTGCAACACAAGTTTCATCTCCAGCAATGATGGAGCAGAGAAATTCATCTCCAAGGAGTTTGTAGCGTCTCATAAACTCTTGCCCAGCCTCCACTATTCACACTTGGAGGGAGATTGGATTGACATTTTTCACCAAACGTATTGTCGCGTCGACAGTTCTCAACGTACTGACCTCGAACCGGATTCGTTGCTGAGGGGAGGAATCAGGCTACACGACAGTGTAGCCAACATGTCGAAAACAAAATCCCTCCGGCCGTGAGAGCTTCAGTACACTTACTTACTGGACATGCCTCGTATTTTTTTTAGTAACTTTTTGGCATTTTTGGGTTTCTTTTAAAGGGGCAAATAAATATATTATACGATTCCAACATCTAACTACGTAAGTCAATTACGTAGTTAGATGTTGGAATCGTACACCAGACTAATTACGTTGAAAAGGTGTCAAACCTTTGTTTGCAAACCCGCAAAATTGAGATATCTAATAGAAAGAAATTGTCGAAGAATGCACTCTGTATAGAAAGTTAAACGGAAGATTAAACAGCCTTTAGAATGAAGGTGCCTGGAATGGTGCCACAGGAGCAGGAGCCTCAACTGCTCTTTGCAATGTACATATAGTTGGAAGGTAGATTTCCTAGTATGAGAGCAAATCAAGTCTAAAACTTTGTTTTTCATTTTTAACATTAAATGCAAAGTGACAGTTTCTCAGACATTTTACAAGTTATAGGACAAACGTTTCATTTTTAAATTTGTGGAGTGGTCCGCAGTGCTGGATAATATCTGTAATTGTATCCGTCGCATGCATTTTTCTAATATTTCTGGCCAGTTTCGTATTTTCATCCGTCGATAGAGTTATCAAGTTCGTGTAGAGAGTTCACTTCAACACAATGTTTCTTTTACACACTGAAGTCAACAAGTGTAATGTGTAACAGAAACATTAAGTTGAAGTAAACTCTTTACACGAACTGAACTCTCTACACTGACGATGGAAGAAAACCCGAAACCGGTCTAGAATATTAGAAAAATGAATGCTACGACGGATACAAAAACAGATTTCATTTTTAACTCTTAATGTATGAACATTTTCGCTATAGGTATGTGTTTGAGTCCTTAAACACCCAAGCAGTGACACTGTTATCTACTAATGGTTCAGTTGTCAGTAAAAATGGGCAATCAACCTGGGCTTGACCGGGCTACGCTTAAAGTAAACTTCATAATTGAACTAATTAAGGACTCTTGGACTAAGGACTTAATTTTCTTTAAGAACAGCTGATTAATCACTTGATCCATTTACAAAGTTAAAAAGTCTGGTGTGACACGCTCACACGACTTTCTCTTACCGCAGTTTACCCAATTATAATTCAAACTTATAATTATTACTAAACGTTTACTTGTCTTTAATTTTATGTCAAAGGGAGAATCCAAATTTATAAAATGACTTGTTTGAAAGCTTAATCCCCCCCCCCCCCCAAACTTTCTTTAAATGAACTTTCTTGGAAAAACGTTTCAAACAAAATTTATAGGACTCCGTTTTCATAGTTACTAGTTTTATAATCAAATTTAAAGAAATCCCTCAGTGTTGTTATGGAGAAAAACGCAGAAAACTAGAAAACTGTTTGGTAAAACCCATTGCGGTCAACAGGATTCTCGGAATATGGCAACAGATTTAATTTTATTTAATATTATTTAGATGATAAAAAATTGTATAATAAAATAAATACTTTATAAGAAAACATAACCCCACCCGTCTCCTAAAAGCCGTCTTAAATCAATTTTCCCAGAGTAATGTTTCAAAAAAAAATTCTAACTCTTAATATGTGTAATTGATATTCCAAGTTTAAAGAAAAATAGTTACAGCCATTTTCGAGAAAATCGCAAAAAAGTGAAGAACAAATTCAGTAAAGTGGCTCTTCCGGTTGTGGAATTTTGACAGATAACTTACAAATACCTAAAAGGATTATAAAGTTTGAACTTAATGAGATTTTTCAATACATACATATATATATAAATAATGTCATTTTCTAAAAACCTTTTTTTTTTTTAATTAGGGTTTCTCAAAACGTATATTTCCGGTGAAAACTCAATATGGAAAGTTTGCTTCGATTACTATACTTCCGGTAACCAGAGAATCAGAGGAAGTCAGAAGTGATAATAATTACAATAGAGGAAATTAGGCTTACCATGTCCACTTGGGAAACGTATAAGCTATAAAGGACCGTGAAAGTCCCAAGTTTGAATTGGAATTGAGAATTGCCGAAAGAGAAAGCTTTGTGAATGTATCACACAGAATTTTTTTGTTAGACCTGTTATGAGAAATAGTTTTAAAGAAAAGGCTGCTAGCGTCGCCCTGTAATCTCCCGGCCTTTTGTGGCTTCGTGGTTGAATGAAGGACTATGTATTTTGGATTATTAAAAGGAAATGAAAACAAATATTGTTTTATAACAAACAAACCTCCAACATTGGTCGTGGTACCAATCATGAAATGTTTGTTTTATTTTATAAATCAGTTGTGTGGGTGATGTCGCTGCCATAGTTATGTTACAAAAACTAAAAATAACCACAAAACCACTGATTCGTTTTAATATTTAATGTACTTTTAGCAGATAATTGTTAGTTCTATTTATATAAACAATACGATTGTTCTCTCCGATTGTCTCACTTACTTAGGGTACGAAAACCGCACTAGTTATTGATGAATCGTCCACCCAAATTTCTACTTAAAATTGATGTTCTCAGTTTCGATGACCTAGTCACATTTTGACCTTTGGCGCCCTAAGCTAGGTCAAGTCACAAACTATTTTTAAAATAAATTGCTAAATGTGAAAACATAAATTCACCTTTCTATTATTCTCTAAATATATCTTTTATTGTTACTTTCGGATGATTTATTTTAAATATCAAGTTGGTTTTGAAACACTGCCAACTGAGTGTAATTTAATAGCTCAAAAAGTCAGCAACACTTGCTTTGGAATATTTTGGAAAGTATTCCAACTTTTCTGAATCACTTCCTCGACACCCTTATTGGACCTCGCATATAGATAGAATTTCTTCCAATTTGCAATTTTCACTAGGCAGTTATAATTGTATAGCTTCATGATGTTAGAACCATACATCATACTGATATGACTTTCAGGGCCTTAATGCCAGAGCAATGCAGAATGCTTGAAATAAAAGTGTAGGCTTTATTTTGTTTACATTTGTTTATAAATATACACAGTTAAAAAGAAAAAGTCGTTTAACTTTCTAGAAAATTGCGAAAACAAAAATATACTCAGTAGTTTATCCGACCAACAAGTGTGCGTGTAACAGAAACATCAAGTTTAAGAGAACTCTCTACACGAACTTGGTTGGTAAATTAGCTCTGATGGATGAAAATCCGAAACCGGTCAGGAACAAAATCAATATGCATGCTACGGCGGATAAAATACTGATGTTATCCAGCATTGCGGACCCACCCACATTTTCAAAAAAATATCTACCCTCACACAATTTTCTCTTTCTGCAGTTTACAAACTTGTAATTGACATTTGGTATAATTATTATACCAAATTTAATGAAATTCTTTGGTGTTTTCATAGAGAAAATCCTGAAAAAAACTGTTCAGTAAAAACGCAATTCCGGTTTACTAATTTTCTTGAAACTCGGAAGTTTGGCAATTTATTTACATATAATTAAATTTGTTTTAATGGTAGAATTGTATGATCACCTAAGTGCTATCTTATGGATGAAAATCCGTAAACCTTCCCCTTCCCCAAAAGCCCCCCTTAAATGACATGACCCGGAGAAATGTTGCTAATAAAAATTGCAGCGCCTTGTATGTGTAGTTCCATTATAAGTTTAAAAAAATCGTTGGAGCCGTTATAGAGAAAATAACCAAAAACTGAAAAATACTTTTAAGTAAAAACGCACTTTCGATCATCCTGTTTTCTTCAAACTTATAATTGCAGTAACATATTTCATTCTAATTAATATTATTTAAATATTAGAATTATGTAATAAACTGAAAAAGCACTTTGAAGGAACCCCCCCCCCAGTGTCCTTAAATGAATTTTTCCGGAAAAATGTTTCAAACCAACATTGTAGCCTTTAAATATTATACCAAGTTTATATAAAATAGTTGGAGCCATTTTTGAGTAAATCGGAAAACTGAAAAACCATTCATTAAAGTGGTACTTCCGGTTAAGGAATTTTGACAGATAACCTAATGTCGGATCTCTTAATCATACCTAAATGGAATATCCACTTCGAACTTTCTATGATTTTCTGTTTTTGAGATATGCTGTTCGCACATACGAACAAACCATTTTCTAAAAACTTTTGACTCATGGGACCCCAAAACGTGTATTTCTGGCGAAAATTCGAAATTGAAAATTTGCCACAATACAATACTTCCTGTTACTAAAACAAAGAGAAAGTAAAAAAAATCGGAAAAATGGTACACTTCCAGTTGGATTTATTGGATTAACTTATTGGATTATTTGTGTGAAAATCAAACATAATATCAAACTATGAGTTTTTTGTTTCTGAGTTTTGCCATTCACACTGGCATACATACATACGTATATACATAATAATAAATACAACACTCATAATGTGTACACCCAAGTGAGAGAGCATTTTCAAAAAAATCCCAAGCCAAACACTTACACCACATTCTCTTATAGCAGTTCTCAAAGTTTATTTTGTGTAATGTAATGGTGTGGATGTGTGTAGGTAGCTTGTGGCGTAGCGTTTTAGCGAAAAGGGCTTGTGTGTTTGTTTGAGATAGATTATAAGAATTAAGAGTAATTAAGAACACACTACTGTTTTATAAATAAATATATTCTGTTAAAATAATAACAACTTATTTGGTTTATAAACTTATTTAATTTATAACTGGCACAGATATTTAGAGAGCAATTCCTGAAGTGTCCTGTTTGAAGGTTGAGTTTAGACATATACTCTTTACTCTTTTAAAGCTGATGGCTCTCTTCTTTGGAATTGCTCTCTCTCTCGCGACGGAATTTTCTTACAAAGGTTTGCCCTAACGGGATTTTTGTGCCTTTGTTTTTCTATTTAGTAATGACCAGATTTAATATACCTGGTTCTAAAATGGCCAACAAGCCTCAGCCAGGGCCCTCTCTCGGACCTATTAAGTCTTCTAAGGCAAGCAGGACTCGAGAGGGTGCTCTGATGGCGGGTGCTCTGATTGACCACCTGGGAGCCCCCCCCCCAATTCCACAGTTCGGTTAAGGACAGGATAGGGGGAGGGTCTCCAACTAGGGGGGTGCCACAATAGATCCTTGGGGTGTCGCGGTGGCGTAGGCTGAGTAGCCATTCCCCCGGTAGATCTATCTATCTCTCTCTCGGGGAATTTTCTTACAAAGGTTTGCCCTAACGGGATTTTTGTGCCTTTGTTTTTCTATTTAGTAATGACCAGATTTAATATACCTGGTTCTAAAATACATACTTTTTGAAGGTAAATTCACAGCACTAAAATAATTATAAAATATTAACAAAAATACAATTTTGGATACTATAAAATATTCAGAAACTTTAAACTATTATTTTTCGATTTTGTTCTTCCACTACATTATCCCCCCTCCTGGAGAAATTTTTTGGCACGAAAAATTTGGGAGATAATCTGGAGTTGTAGAGGCTTGGAAGTTATCGAGAGGCGTGTGTGTAACCTCTGCAAGGTGGCCGTGTGTTGTAGGGTGCAGTCATCTTCTTCTGCGGCTAACGCTGCTTGAAGGTGTGAGCGTTGCGTGGTGTTTGAATGTATTCTCAAGCGAACGCTGCGTGAGTGGGTGAACGTTGCTGTGGTTGTAGGCTGATAGGCGAACAGCGAACACTGCTTGGCGAGTGAGAGTGTTGCTGATGAAGATGTGACTGGCAATGGGTAGACAAGGTGATCAGTGTAGACAAGTCGGTACTGTAGGTGTGTATGTACTTTCTTGAATTAACTCTATATGGACAAAAAAAAACTCTTAAGTATTTCAAAAATAATTAACAAATAAATAAATACACAAAATACACAAATAAAAAAAATATATATATTTAATAAGCGTGCGGGATGCGGAAAGATTATAGGATCATGAGGAATCCGAAGTTTAGTGTCAATTCCTTTGGTAAAATCTTGTGTATCTGAAAATGATAGTATTCAACAGAGTATTAAATTACAAATAATGAATGATCATTTTAAATATTTACAAGTAACATGCAATTTTCATGCAATTAAATTTATGCGCATGCAATAACATTCATACTCATGCAATCGTGCAGACGACGAAGAGGCTTGATCTGCTGCAAAAGAAAGATTTAAAATTTTTAAGTTGTCACAGCATAAAAATATAATGGATATGTATGCAATAATTTCAACAAATAGTATAAAAATTATTAAAGCTAAGCCTTTTAAGGCGAACTGAAAAAAATAAGTTAATTAGTTTAATACAATAAAAAAAAATCAATATTAATATATAAAAATATTAAACAAAATTCACGTGGTCATCTTGATTTCTGCAACATAAAGTAAATTACAATTATTATTTAAAATATATAATGCAGTAATTACAAATATTAAAGCCGGAATAATTTTATGACTCGAAGTACGATAGTTTTCAATGCTGAAACAAAAATAATATGTCGATTATATAACCAAAGTAAATATTTCAATACATTTTACAATTTTTATTCTTAAGACTAACAAATTCTTACATATAACATTTACATGTGGTGTAGTATGTAAAGTTAAGAAGTGTGATAGATTGAGAATTATTTCAAGAGATTCTCTATTGTTGTGTTATGTATTGTGTGCGCGAGGTGGCACAGAAATTTTGTGGCTAGTTACTAGGGATTTTAGTGAACTTAGCGATTAGTACTAAATTGGTGCGTTTGAGTACTAGTTGAAAATTGAATGTTGAATTTAAGTGTTAGATACGGTGCGCAAATTAATGATTGCCCTGTAAGAATGTTTCTACAAGTATTCATTGGAAATTGCCTTTTAATTGCGAAAGTATGAATTCGCCAGAAAATTTGGAATTTTTGACATTGTCCGCATGCAAATGAAGGGACGTGATACCATAATTAGGTATTACTTGGTTAGTCAGGACTGATGGAAGCAGGTATGATTGCCTTGGTCATATCAGATTTTCGAGAAAGCGACTGAGGGCTAACTCGTTTTGGGCTGTATTTGGAAACAATTACGAGCCGTATGTCCAAATGTTGAACAATATTGGCAAGTGGGCCTATTTTGGAGGTGATTGCTAGTTTCGTACCATTATTATTATTATGACTATACTGGGGTCTATCTGAATAAGGGTTAAATCGCGAATTGTTTGAATTAATTCGAGGACTATGATTATTACTATAATATTGATTATTATTATTATTATAGCGATTATTACTATTTGCTCTGTGATTAAAATTTTGAGGAATATTAAATTTCTTAGGCATTTTGCCAAAGTTAGTACGAGGTTTTGGTCTTAATTTGTTGGTGCAGTCCACGTCAAAATGTGGACCGGAACAATGGCGACAAGGTCTGTTCTTTATTACATTAAATACTCTACAAGTGGTAGTTGGTTTTAATTGTGGCTTTTGACTTTTATTACGATGAGGGCATTCTCTGTGGAAATGCATTTGTCCACAGTAACGACAAGGAGATGGAGGTGTACGAGAATTGGAAGTTTTCGCAGTAACAGCGAAAACTGTGGGGTTTGATTCAGAAGCCTGAACTTCTTTTAGGGCATTGGCATAGGAAAGTGCTCATCTAATTTTTGAGGAAGCTTCGTTCGCACCTCATTACGAAGCGGTTGAGGAAGTGACTTCAAGAATGCATCAGTGGCCAGTTTATCTAAAATTGTTTGTAAGGCCTCGAGTGGGTTAGCTTGAGCTTTTAAATGAATGGCGGATTGGATATGTCTAATCCTATCCGCGAATGTTTCAGGAGACTCAGTGGGCAAGGACTGAATATTAGTCATCTGTTGTAAGAGGACTAAGGGTGTTTTTTCCTTACGAAATCGGGCTAGAAGTCGCTCTGAAATTAGAGGATACGTTATAGTTGTACCCTGGCGTTGTAATTCCGCTTTCTGGGTGTCGTAAAATATTTTTGCAGAACCTGAGAGTCTAAGTGCTAATATTTCTAATTTAGCAGCGTCATCCCAGCCAGAAAGACTAGCACAATGGCTAATTTGGTGTAGGAAATCTGTCACCTTGGCTGAATTTTCGCCATCGAAGGTAGGTAAGCTGTTTATCAATTGCAAATTTCTTAAAGAACTAGCTGGTTGATTGCTGGGGGTGGGAGGATTTGCTAATTGTTGCTGAGCAAGCAAATATTCTAAAGCAGCGTCGATGCCCATGTCTTGTCCATTAATCTTATACATTTTGTCAGTGAACGAATTACTTGGGGAAAGATTATATTTTTCAAGACGTCTACGTAATTGGAGTAAATTATAATTTGGGATCTATTAAGTACACTCATAAATTCAAAATTCGAAAGGGATTGAGGTACAAGTGGTACAATTACAAAAATTTAAAAATGAAATTCACTAGAAAATTCAATAATGGGAAATATTGAAGATATTTCCGCTGAGAAAATAATTTAAAAAAAACAATCAAATTATCTGATGGATAATTTGTTTAATTATGAAATTGAAATTTTTACGTACTTGTAAATTTGTGGATTCTCGTTGAAAATATCCCACCGCTGCCACCAATGTAATGTAATGGTGTGGATGTGTGTATAGGTAGCTTGTGGCGTAGCGTTTTAGCGAAAAGGGCTTGTGTGTTTGTTTGAGATAGATTATAAGAATTAAGAGTAATTAAGAACACACTACTGTTTTATAAATAAATATATTCTGTTAAAATAATAACAACTTATTTGGTTTATAAACTTATTTAATTTATAACTGGCACAGATATTTAGAGAGCAATTCCTGAAGTGTCCTGTTTGAAGGTTGAGTTTAGACTATATACTCTTTACTCTTTTAAAGCTGATGGCTCTCTTCTTTGGAATTGCTCTCTCTCTCGCGGGGGAATTTTCTTACAAAGGTTTGCCCTAACGGGATTTTGTGCCTTTGTTTTTCTATTTAGTAATGACCAGATTTAATATACCTGGTTCTAAAATACACACTTTTTGAAGGTAAATTCACAGCACTAAAATAATTATAAAATATTAACAAAAATACAATTTTGGATACTATAAAATATTCAGAAACTTTAAACTATTATTTTTCGATTTTGTTCTTCCACTACAGTTGAATGATGACTAAATATTAATAGCCCTCATCGAGTATGGGTGGTGGTGCATTTTCTTTAAACTTGGAAACGTAACTGCACATAGTACCTAACACGTATGAAACGATTTGAAACGTTTATTCGAAAAAATTGTTTTTAGGGAAATTGTGGGAAATGTGCGGCATTAGAGACAGATGGAAGCCCAGATCTACAATGTATTCATTTCCTGCTGATAACCACCATGAGCCCTGTCCATTATGTACCATTGTACTGCTCGCAGCAAATAAAGGAGTGATAAAATTTTCAAATTTCAACAAACTTTATAGTATAATTGTTAGTAAGGAAAGTGCGTGAGTGTTTCACGTCAGATTTTGTTTTTGGCAACACTGTGTTATAGCTTGGCCGAAGCTTGTCACACTACAGCATAGTCTTTTACAAAAATAAATAGTTCTCTCATACAGCTGTGTAGCGTTTATATTTATATTGGTGTGTTATGAAGAGGGACCAGATATATTATTGCTAATTTATTATATTGAATAGATCGGCCACAATTTGATAAACACAAAATTTCTATATTTACCAACAGATTGTAGCATTATTCCCCTTAATATATAGTAGTATAGGTTATTGGAAAAGCCAAAAGCCAGATTGTCACTTTAGTTTATATTTAAATGTGTGAATAAAACTTAACAATAGTTGTAATTATCTATCAACCATTTGGGAAGTGTTGAATATGCATGCTCTGCATGTTACTTGGTGCAAGTCAGTCAATACTCAGTGTATTAGTTCATCTTCATTTCCTCTCCACTATTTACTGTCTCGTAGAAAGTATTACATCTGTTGTTAGGTAACAGGTGGTTCTCTGCAAGTGGTTAGTACTTCAATGTGATACATAGTAATCCAGTGTCTAGGTCAATTCCAGACAACATTTGAAATAGTCACAGATTCGCCAGAACCACTCTAAAATTATTTCTTCCGGAAAAATGTATCAAATAAGAGTGTCAGGTTTAAAGAAATTTAATATAGCCATTTTCGAGAAAATTACTAAAAACTGAAAACCCATTCAATAAGTGGACGGATTTTGATCGAAATTTTCCTTCGAATATTATTTTATTATATTTGAGATATATTGTTGACACGCAGAGTGGAGAGAGGAGGAGAGAGATGCCAGTCGTTGAAAACATTTTTACTTTCTCTTACGCCCGGTAGGAGGAAGTATTGCCATCTTATCAGATTTTCGAAATTGAGTTTGCACACCTGAAATTCATGTTTTGAGGTCCCCTGAATACGAAAAAAAGGTTTTTAGCGAATGGTCTGTGTATATGAAAGTGTGTTTTAACAAAATATCTCAAAAACGAAAAATCGCAGGGAGCTCAAACTTGGTATTCCGTTTAAACACTATCACCGCATCAGACACGAAAATTTCAGGCACAATCCATCAACCGGCAGTGCTACTTTACTGAATGGTTTGTTCAGTTTGTCGTGATTTTCTCGTAAACAACTCTACTGATTTTCTTAAAACTTGATAATATATATCTACCCACATAAAAACCAATCTCCTGTATTTGAAACATTTTTCCAAGAAAATTTATTTTTTGGCGGGTTCTTGGGGGAACAGTAATGTCAAGCTTCCTTATAATGTACCACTTCAATACAATATTTGGTTCTTCCACTTATGTAATATTAATGTACATTATTTGGCCCCGCGCCCCTCGCACAGATATTGTTAAGCTATTTTAAAACTTTTTATAAAAATTATAAGAAAGTTCTGATATATTAGAGTGATTATTGTTTAGTGTTGAACTTTCTTGCTTAACGAACTACAAAAGACAGTGTACAGCCTTGTGGCTTTTAGCTTTAGCGACTGGTCTCAGCGTCCACGTTCGCTGGGGCTGAACACCAGACGGAATTTTGGAAGTTGTAGTTGCACCATTTCCATCTGGGCTAAATATAAGGAGAGCGAGAAACACTTGTAGAAGGGGACGGAGGCACCAAACCGCTCTTTTCAGAGCGAGGGCTAAGCTTCGGCTTGAGCCATTGTACACATTGTATATAGTTAGGACTAAGTATAGTATACTATTGTATAGTAGAATTAGTAAAATAGATATAAGTTATGACGAGCACGCCGAAGAACACTAGACCGTCTAGTTTTTTCTCGGATACTGAAGTGACTCCACCTAGTTTAAAAAGCATGGTAGGTGGTTTGAGGAAAAAGCTATTTAGACACGAGCAACCATAAGTTGCGATAAGTTCGACTATGGTCAAAGAGACCATTACCGACAAGGCAGTTGACACTACCGAGGTTAAAAGACCAGAGAACTTAAACGAAAATATCCGCAGAGAGGTGGTTATCACAGTAGGTGTGTGACCGGTGAGCCCATCCCTTACAGCAAGTGAGATAGAGCATGAGTTGATGGAATATTGCCAGGACCCGGGATAAGCAAGAGCAACACCATGTTCATAACATAAAAAGTGAAAGAGGTGACGGCCCTCGTTAATGAGATGGCCGCTCGCTTGGCATGGCTTGAGGGCAAACTCGCTGCAGCAGGCACAGAGGCAGCGAAAAAGCAGCAGGCCTTAGAAATGGCAGTGCTCTGCATTTTGGACATCACTGACCAAATTAAGGCCGATACAACGAATCGGGTGAGGCAGCCCATAAGCCAGCGAAGGTCAGCAGTGGCACCACAGAGGCAAAGAAAGTAGACACCGTAGATCATCCACACCAGTGCACTCTTATGCGGAAACGGTGTCTAAAGGAAGCCATCCTGAGGGAGGCATGATTAAAAGCACGTGGTTTTAATCAAACCACAAGATGATAAGACAGTAAAGACCAGCGACCAGACGAAGGAATTGCTCAAGGAAGTCTGAGTCCTTCAGAGGAAGGTTGGCAAGACGTGTCCCTCCGACGAGCCAGAAATAAGACCCTCCTTGTCTCCAAGGCAGGAGGCCGTGAGTAGACGCAAGCCTTACTTAATAATGAGAAGTTGAGGTATGCTGGTCTTCAGGCTGAGCTGCCACAGAAAAGGCTTCCAAAGATTATCATTTTTGATGTGCCAAGTGACTTAATGAGGCGAGAATAATGAAAACCTGGGATCGGTATTGTCGAAACCTGTATTCCAGGACTTCTTAGAGTGCTGGCCAAATCAGGTAAGAGCAAAAACGGGTCACAAAACTGGGTAGTAGAAGCAACGCCCAAGATGCGTGAACATTCTATTGAAGAAAATCCTGAGTAGTGGCAGGGTATATACATAGAGGGGAATCGCTGTAAGGTGATGGAACACAGTCTGGCATCACGCTGCTACAAGTGTCAAGTGTATGAGCACGTGGCAAAGTTCTGCAAAGAAAAAGATCCGACTTGCGGATACTGCCATTAAAGGTCATGTTTACTAGAAGTGCCCAAATAAAGCCGAAGCCCCGGCATGTGCTGCCTGTTAAGTGTTCCGTAAGCCGCACAGCCACTCTAAAGAGTTTGAAATGCCCAGCGTACCTGAATGCTCTAGACCGTCAACTGGCTAGCACCGATTATGGAAGAAGCCCGTAATTTTACGGATAGTGGCCTGAGAGTGTTGCAGCTAAATGCACAACGCTCAAAAACAGTAATGGCCGAGGCACGGGAACTCATCCATTTAAGACGCATAGATGTTGCATTATTTCAGGAACCCTACCGGTCAAAGAGACCGTTAAGGGCCTGGGTTTGCAGCATCGTATCGTTCACGCTTCCTGTAATGGATGGATATGGACTGCTGGGCAATCCAGACATCACTCTATTGCGTTATCCTCAGTCCGGCACTAGTCATTGTACCTGTGTGCTGTTAACTGCCGCAAATGGCGTTGAGCTGATGCTGGTGAGCCTGTACTGCCTGCCGTCGTGCGACATACGTCGTCTATAGCCCATTTAAGTCAGCTCTTACGAGAAAACAGGGGAAAAAAGATAATTATGGCCACAGGCATAAATGCATGGTCACCCATGTGGCACGATGACACTTTGGACGATAGAGGCAGACACTTCAAGGATGTATTGTCTCTAATGATCTGCGTGTCGTGAACGTGCCTGGACTTTTAAAGACATTTGCAGGAAATGAAAACTACGCTGAGCACAACCTGGATGTTACCTTGTGTTCAGCTTCTGCTGTTGACAGAGTGCATGGTTGGAAGCTGGTAGACGGGTGACTGGTGATCAGAGGGCGATAGTCTTCGAAGTTGCCTGGGACACTGGGCCATGTCCCACCTATGAGGGTCTAGAAAGATTCTCGATAAAAAGTGCTGATTGGGAAAGATACAAGGCCATCCTCTAGCGCGGTATCGACATCCCACATGTCCAAGGGGATACCATCACTCTGTCGATATGGTGGTCACGGAGCTGACTGAGGCAATAGCAGGCGTGAGTGGGGAGGTGTTTAAGAAAATACCATTATTCGCAGGCGCCGTGTTCCTTGGTGGACACGGGAGCTAACATCAGCCAAAAAAGAAGTAGCTGGGAAGCGAAGGCGATACCAACGGGAGAATGATGAATCCCGTCAAAGATATTTAGATGAGTATCGAGGTGCCCGAAGGCGATACAAAAAATGGTGTCCCAGGCACATCCTCAAGCTGGTGGGAGTTTATGGAATCAGAAGGCAATAGAGATCCTTGGGGTATTGTATACAAGGTGCAGCCAAATAAGATAAAGACGGACCTGATACTAGCTAGTCTAAATATAGACGGAGTATCGGGTGTCGGGACCTGCAGAGAGTCAACTCAGCATTTAACTGAAAGTACTCCTCTCTGAGGATAACCCTCTGGACGACACTTATTTGCAAAAAAAGTCGTCACGAAGCAGCCTATGAGTCACACGCTCTGGTTGAATCCATAACAGAATTTATATATATGATGTGAAGTTTGTTTTTTGGCGAAATTAAGAACAAAAAGGCTCCAGGAATGGATATGATAAATGGAGAAATTGTCCGGAAAAATGAGGACGTTCTAAGCCAATATCTGCTTGATCTTTTAAATGGATGCCTGAGAATGGAATACTGTCCCAGTCAGTGGAAAACAGGGCTTGTCAAATATTGTATAAAGGTTTGCATCCATGATGCAAAGTCATATCGATTGATATAAATCCTACCTGTTTATGGCAAACTGCTGGAGAAACTGATTATAATGAGATTGAAAAGCTTTATCAGTTTCAGTCCCAGCCAGAATGATTTTGTATCGGGAAGATCGACGACAGATGCAATATCGAAGATCCTGATTGGTGCGTGGCAGTGGGCATAAATACGTCCTCACAATATTCCTGGACATAGCTGGGGCCTTTGATAATGTCTGGTCCGATTGTTTTGGAGTCACTCAGGAGAAAGATTGTCCTCTGAATCTTCTGAAATTGAATCAAGGGCTACCGCACTAGTTGCGTGATAGAGAATGTTGCAACGTATGCAGCTGCCTGTTGGGCTGACAAGCTGAACGTGCAGTCGTACAGCGGCACTCTATTACAAATGAAAAGAACCATTTTGTACAAAATATAGGGGACTTGCATTTCCTGTTAGATTAGATTTGATTAGATTGGAGAGGGCCATGCTTCATTCCACTGCGACCTTCATTAAGAGGTCTATTGTGGATCTCTGGGTTTATAGCACATCCTTCAGCTTTGCTCTCTTAATCAGTCCTAGCAAAGCTGAAAGTGGACATGAAGCTCGTGGCTTCGGAATTATTAGTCCCCAGTTGAAGAAACCTTGTTCTCGCCAGTCCGGCACACTCAAAAGGATGCGTACCGGGGCATCCGCCCTTTCGTTGCCAAGGAACCCCGACCCAGGCGAGTGTCAGCTTATTCCGAGCATCCACCTCGGTTAGGGCAGATAGGCAGTCCCACAGCACTCTTGAGACTATTTGGTGTGTGGAAAGTGCCTTCAGGGCTGCCTGACTATCGGAGTATATGGCTACTCTTCTACCCACTAACCCTTGCCTTATCCACTAACCCTAACCACTAATCTCCTTAGCGCAGAGTTGTAACGCCACAACTTCGGCCTGAAAGACCGTGGCGTACTTCTCTAGGCTGGCCTTAATCTTGACTTTAGGCTTGCCCCCATAGACCCCAGCTCCGTCCCCAGTCGGAGTTTTAGAGCCGTCTGAATACCAGACCGAGTTACCGAGCAGAGGGGGATCCCTGCCCCTTTCATCCCTGATCGGTATAACAATGTGGAAGTTCCTTTCAAAATAAAGCTTGGAAATCATCCTGTCGGTAGGCATACCAAGTACATGGTCAGCCTTAACATCTTCTATCAACCTCTGGTTAACAGAATCATGGCTGGAGGTGATAGGTGGCGGCCCCTGCAGAAGCCTATGAATTCCCATTCTGGCTTCGCCTTGGATGAGAAGATGCAACGGTGGTAAGTTAAGGAGGACCTCCTACGCCGCAGTCGGGGTGGTTCTCATGGCCTCAGTGGCTCCCAGGCATGCTTGCCTTTGGACTCCACTCAGCCTCCCCATAGTCCCCTTCTGCAGAGTCTTGGTCCGCCAAACCCACCGACCCATACGTGATCATGGGTCCGATGACCCTGGTATAAATCCATAAGGTCAGAATGGGGCGCAAGCCCCAGTTCCTTCTACAGAGTCGTCTGCACCTATTAAAAGACACATTGGTCTTAAGTGCTGTATTGTCGATGTATTGATTCCAAGTGAATCTGAGGTCAAATGTAACCCCTAGGTATTTAGCCTCCAGCGCAAATGGAATCGGAGTGTGCCAAGTTTAGGTGGGTTAAGGCCTTCGTATTTGTGGCGTAACGTGAAAGGAACTATTATGGTTTTGTGGGGGTTCATGGATAACTCCTCCTCCCTGCCCCAGTTCCTGACCAAGTTAAGAGCGGCTTGTACCCGCTCTGAGATTGTATTGGGATGTTCGCCTCTTACTACAATTGCTAAGTCATCTGCGTAGCCCAGACATTCGAAGCTATTCGCAGATAAATCATGGAGGAGGTCATCAACGACTAGTCTCCACATCAGAGGGGACAATATTCCTCCTTGTGAGCACCTCTCCCTACTTTCTGGCCTATGTGGAAATATTAATTGTATTTCTTAAACCAGACTCCATCCAGTCGCATAACGCTGCTGGTACTCCTTTTCTTTGGAGAGAGTTGGTGACCGAGAAACGCAATACGTAATTGAATGCGCCTTCTGTGTCTAAAGAGGTGCAATCTCTTTATCCTCTAGGGATTTTGAAAGTAGCCTATTGAGATCATCCAGAGTTTCCAATCCTCTGGGGATGGTGTAGTATGCTTTTACTGGCTCGCCGCCCTCATGTGGCACGAAAACCGTGCACACTACAGGCTTCAGGACTCGTTCCCCACCAGGGTCCTTAGGGCAGCGCCTTCCCCGGGCCGCAGCGAAGGGACGACCTCCATCACCCAGGCCACACTATCTGTGTCGGCACAGTTAAGCAGGAGATATCCCGATTTATGAGTGCATTTAAGAAAACGCACTTGGCGATCCTCCGTATAGGCCGCCATAGTGGCAAGCAGGGATTTCTGGATGACCTTAAGTCGCTCCGGATCCAACTGCGTGTCGGGGTTGTCTCTATCTCATCAACACCTCGCTTGACCAAAGTATGAACCCGCTTGTTGGACACGCCTGACAGGCGGGCTCTGCTATGTCGTCATCCGACATTTGGTCAACCTCGTCCAGGGATTTAACCCTTATGGATCCCCGTACTGGTTGGCATGTGACCTTGTGACTGGGGGCAAAGGCCTGCCCATCCGAAGGTCCTTGTTTGTTGGATTTTTGTTTGGTGCTTTTCATGTTATTCCCACGAGAAGCTGGGGAGGTATGAAACCTAGCCGTTACCTAGCCCCACGGTGTGAGCGTTAGGGTCGGCTCGCTGCCCCACTGGAATCGCCCAAGCTTTCAACCAGTGACGCAGCATTTGGGACCTGCATTTCCTGTTAAGAAAACTAAACATTATACCCTCCCCACAACCCTCTAAAAATACATTTTCCTGAAAAATTGTTCCAAATCAGCATTTTTGAAGGCGATAGTTACTGACTTGTTTAGAAAATCGCGAAATACTAAAAAATCGCTAAAGTCGCACTTTCGGTTGTCGAATTTTGATTGACACTTTAGTGGATGATGGGGATATCACGTAACAGCTTCGTGATATTTTTCGTTTTTTTTATCTTTTAATTTGACACGGTCGCAATTCTTCATCTAATTGCAGGTAACATAAGTATATACTATAGTAGTATCTGGTAATACAATAAATAGTCATTTGTCATAGACAAATTTTTCTCAAACCCAGAATTTGTTCTCAATTTGAAGATGCCATTATTATAAATATAGCGGTAGCAGTCGTGTTGGTTCTATAGATGGAAAGAAGCAAAAGCAAGCATGTAGAATAATACAACTAAATGGGCTTCTGCCCCGTTTATTGTGTAGTAATCAAAATAATAACGTCTCTTTGAGTAATGGAAAACTAAACTGGTACCACGAAAAGGTCTCTGGTTGACGTACTCGCTGGGAAGAGGGAGGCGTGAGCAAGCTGCAACTTCTTCGTGCTGGTCTCATGCCACTCAGGCACCAACTCTCTCCCTCCTTTCGTCGCCACATCAAGTCGAGTTCGCGCCCCTCCACAGTTGATCTCTCGTGACATCTCCCTCTCTTCTCTGTAGCCTCTCAATCTTACACTGTCTCCCCTTTGGAAAAGTGGGGTATCCCGTAGATGCTCCACTTTTAGGACATCCTCTGGACTCGATGTTCTGGCTCCTTGCTGCCTCTACCATAAAGAAAGGATGTAGCGGATCGTACGAGCGTGCGGCCTGGGCCTGGGCCGCAACGCTATCCACCTTGTCTTGCATGTGGGTGGAGGGTCTCCCCTAACGCAGCTGCCAGCTAACTGCTTACTACGAGGCTAACTGCCTACAACCCTCGTAGGAGCTGTCCCAGGCCAGCTTCTATCCTCCCCGCTGCTGAGAGGGTCACTATATCCCCCCCCCCGTGAGGCCTTTGTTTTTTTCCCCCCCTAGGTTTTCTTTGCATTTAACAGATAGGACAATACATAATAACACTGACCCTCTGGTTAGTTTCGTCTCCCATACCTATTCTACCTTCACACTTCCCTTCATGCCGCCACCCATACACCTGCCGTCGGGTAGTCCGCTCTTTTAGTCGGGAGGGAAGTCCTGGTGGACTCAGCGCTTTTTCGAGTGATGACTCCACAATCCCAGGGCCTTTCTGAGGTGGTTTGGCGGTTCGTCTCTAGACGAATCTCAGGTTAGAGGGAGTTCGGGAAGTATCTACTTCTTCAAAGATAACTTCCATTGCCGTTCCCCGATCCCAAGCGGACTCCTTCTCACTTCCCTCGTCAAAGAGGGTAACACTGGTTCCTTCCTCCTCACTAGCGTCGACGCTGTTCCCCGCTGTAGCCGTCGTTTGGAGCTCCTTTATTCCCGACTGTTACAGATATGTTGGAATATGTCCGGTACGAAATTTCTTCCCTGATCCATCAGCGCCCGCTTTGGAGCCCCATGCCTTAATATTGTGCTTTCAACGAAACCTCGGGCCGAAAACTCGGCTGCTTTTTTTTGAAGGTATCGCCTGGAGAACGTATCAACAATCGTTAGCAGAATCGTTTCAGATAGCGGTTGACAATGGTGAAGCGACACCTGCTCCCATGGTCGATGAGCTTTAAAGGATGTCCCACAGGTACTTGCAGCCCAGTGGAGGTCGCAAGAACCAATACCCTCCATCGATCAGAATCCTCCTCCCCTCTCGGTCCAATAATAATAATAATAATAATAATAATAATCTTTATTAATTCTTGTTGAACAAAACAAAAAACATTTTTTCCAAGAACAATTTTGAAGACATACTCATGGTCACATGACCGTCTGAGGAGTTGCCATATGTTTATATCAGAATAATTCAACAATATTGTAAAATAAAAGGATAAGTACAGATAATAAGAATAAGCAGAACCTTCTTAAAAAATAAAGTAGTAGTATCTTAAAAATAATGTAGTATCTTCTTAAAAAATAAATAAAATAAATACCTCACAATCCTGGTAATAACAAATCAGAGTTGAAACTAAACACATTTATACAAAGAAAAGAAAGAAAAAACTGATTAAAATAACTTGATAAGAATAAGTCTAAAAATTAAACTGTTTAACTAAAAATATCTATAATTCCAGGCAGATTTGCAGTAGTTAATTAAGCTTAACCAATCCTTGCCGTCAAGGTATTCTAATAGTTCTTCCAAGTTTAGAATATCTTTGTTAAAAAACTTTTCCCGAAACTCTCAAAATTGGGGCATCTGGCAATAAAGTGCGGGACATCCTGGTTTTCTCTCAAATAACACAAGGAGCAAATTTTTATTGTTTTATTAAAGTCATAATAATTTAAATAAAGTAATTCTCCTCTAACTTTTATGATCCAACTAATCATCGAACTGTCAAGGTTAATATTATTGATACAATTGTAGCTCTTTAGGGATTTATACAGGGTGTGATGTACGCTATGTAATGCATTATTTTTATAAGTTTCTAATAATTTAACCTTCATTTATTTAAAATATCATTTATTGTAACCTCCTTATTTAACAGGCTGTCCAGCTGAATGTTATATGTTAAACAAAGATTCTCCCAGTCCTTATAAAAAAACAATTTCTTTTATAAAAATATTTGGGTATCTATGCGGTGGAAGCTCCAAACATTTACGAGCATATGTCAAATTCAATTTTGTCGTATACAGAAAAATCGGAAAGACACCAGTCTCTAAATACAAAACGAAATCTGGAGTATTCACTGGCAAGTTAAAGCATTTTTTAACAAAGAATCTTAATAAAATCTCTACAGTAGAGTACATCCTAGAACCCCATATTGCGCGCAATAACAGATTATGGCCCTAGATACAGCATTGAATATTTTTAGCTTGCAAGAAAAGGGAATATTTTTGTTATATAAGATTTGTTGAAGGTATTTATCGCAAATTTCGATGTTTGAGCTTTTTCCTTAAAATGATGGATCAGGGACAAATTAGAAGTTAGGGTCACACCAAGATATTTGTAGCTATTAGTTGTTTCTATACGGCCTTTTCCAAAGTGCCAAATTTCCTCTTTCGCTGGCTTTCCCCCGTTTCTGAAAACTACAATCTTCGACTTGCTTAAATTAATCTGGAGATTCCATCTGCTGCAGTAGTCCTGTAAGGCATCAATCATTTTTTGTAGAGCAGGACGGTCAGTAGCAAGAACGACCAAGTCGTCAGCGTAGGCTAGGACTTTAATCACTCCACCCATCACCTGAATGCCACCCTCCAAACATTCATCAATATCATTGATGAAGAGCGAGAACAGGAGCGGGCTTAATAAGCAGCCCTGCTTCAATCCAATGGGTGTAATCGCAAGGTTACACTTGCTTGAGTTTCAGAGTAAATGTTTTTCAATGCATTTAACATTTTTGTCGAACAGCCAATCCGCGAAAGTTTATAAAATAAGGAGAAACGATCGATTCTGTCGAACGCAGCCGAAAAATCTATGAAAAAAGCGTAAACTTTTCTCCGCTTCTTGCATAGTGTGAGCTTTATAGAACTCATCAGATTAAACACATTATCGACAGTTGAGTATGAGTGCCTAAAGCCAGCTTGAAACTCGCCCAATATTTCCTGTTCGTTCACCCAGTTAGTTAATCTCGTTAATAGAAGTCCTGCAAACTGCTTACCTGTACTATTACCAAAAGAAACCCCTCTATAATTGGAGGCACTATCCGAACCCCCCTTTTTGTAGATTGGAAAAATGATAGAATCTTTAAATCTTTCAGGTACCCGCCCTTTATCATAAATATCATTGAAAACATGAAGCAATCTATCTAAGAAAATGTCAGGTGCGTTTTTTAAGTATTCATATGGGACTCTATCAGTCCCAGGCGCCTTATTATTTTTAGCTTTACTACATACAGCCAATAGTTCACACATTTCAAAAGGTGCATCCATTTTCAATATAGGTTCCATAATGCAATCTAGCAGCCGTCAACGGAGGGTTCAGCAATGATTTAAAATACGAAACCCAATCGCTTACAGGTATGCTGCTATCAATTCTAAATTCTCTAACTTTAAAAAATCTAACTAAACCCCAAAAATCTTTGGAATCCGATACATCTTTAAACTTGTTAATTACGTTTTCACAGTATTGCCTTTTCTTCAAAATACATGTATTTTTATACTCATTCCTAGCGGTTATATACAACGCTTTAATTGTAACAGAGCTCCTATAAAGATTAAGGAGTTTAAACAGACAGCTGCGCGCATTCCTACATTCGGAATCAAACCATGACTGTTTAAATTTATTAGTTTTACAAGAGTATAATATCAACTTATATTTACTCGCAAAACTCTTTAAACTTTCAATAAGGTAATCTAACTCAACTTGAGCAGAATCACTCTTTGTACTATGTTCCAATTCGTATATTATCTCTTTTTTAAATACATTTAAGTGTGCCTGTTATCCCACTTTAATTTAGGTAGAAGAGGCATAGTCTCATCCCCATTTACCCCACAAATACATTTGAGAACAATAGGGAGGAGGTCCGAAAAATGGTGTTTACTAACTTCAAAATCTAATACAACAGATAATAGATCAGCAGACACTACGCATAGATCAATAACCACACTACAGAACCACATAGATCAGCAGACACTACAGAATCAATAACCGATGAACCTGTGGGTCCAATAAATGTATATTCCCCAAACATATCACCCCTGGAACGTCCATTTATTATGACGAAATTAAAGTCATTTAAAAAAGAAAGCAAACATTTTCCATTTGAATTCATCACCACATCCCTGGAATTTCTATGCTTTTCTAGAGATTTCGATTCAACTATTAGCTGTGCAGGAATATTTTGAAGGTTACTGATTCTAGAATTAAAATCACCTATTAAAATAAATTTTAAACTAGGATTATTATCAATTAAATTATACAGTGTTTGAAAATCTCGAGACCAATGATTACAATTTAGGTAAATGGGGATAATATAATAGCCATTGCATCTCTCATTAACTTCTAATACAATATGTTCAGATAAGTTTACAAATTTAATTAAATTATTGCATGTTAGTTCTTTCTTTATGCTAATGATACCCCCTCCACTTGCCCTCCCAAAATTAGATTCCCTAATCGCTGGAATAAACTTCAAATCATAACAAATAAACGCTTCCCTAAACTTTAAAAATATGTTTTCGTCTGAAACAAATGTTTCGAATAACATAAACACTTTATGCATAGATAAATAATTATAGAATTCAGTATTATACAATATATTTTTTAAACCGGAAATATTATAGGCGATTATATCAAAATATGATAGCAAACCTTCATCCGTTCTATTAACATGTCTTTTTATCTGATTTTGTTGAGGATGCAGAGTTACTGCGGGATCGAAAAAAGTCTCGTATGTTGGCTAAGGGCGATCCCAAACCAGCTTTGGAGGTCCCCATCTTAGTTCTTTTTCTCTTACTCTTATGTTCTGGATCGTCTCCCGACGCAATAACTTCATCTTCTCGCCGCACACCCTCATTCGGTTTTTCTATATTCTGTTGTAGTTTATTTTTCATTAATAATTCAGATATATGTATAAATTTTCCATTTACAATGAGCCCGTTTCTTCTTATCTTGCTATCACTACCAGATTTCTTCATTTGAATGTGTACTTTAACAAGTTCTTTTCGCTGAATCCGCGTTTCATTATCGTAATCTTCCGATAGATGAACTTTAGTTCCTTTAAGTTTTGCGGAATTGAAAAGGACAGCTCTTTTGTGGATATATGGTAAGAACGAAACCAAAACAGGTCTGATTTTCGTACCTAATTTATCTAGCCGTCTAATATCATTTAAATTTTCTTTGTTCACTTGTACAGATATGACGTTATTACACAAATCCAGAATAGAGGTTTGCAAACTTTCAACGTTCTCCTCCCCCGGCTCGGGTATGCCAAAAAAGATTAAATTGTTTTTTCTGCGCAATATTTCTAAAGTTTTCTGTTGTTTGATCACAGTTTCTTTTAATTCTTGATTTGCCTTTATCAGTGATTTATATTTTTTCTCTTGCTCCTCAAAAATTGATTGCATATTTAGCTTACCGATTTCGTTTCGTACACAGAGCTCAACTTCATTTTTAATCTCTCTCTTAAATTTCTCAAACATTTTGGCAAGTTCAGATAATTCAACAGTCATTGTGTATATGTAAGTCTCTTATTACTCTTCAAATAAACTATTTTTATTTAAATCAAATAAAAATAAATAAATAAATAGAAAATAAACAAAAACAATAGATCAAGACTAGTAGCAGTGACCTAATTTACTATTATGTTTTTATACTATAAGACGAGCCTTTAAATATTAAAGTTCCCTGACGTAGTGTGACGTATACGGCTATAACAGCCAGCTGACCGATAGCTTATCAATTTGTGACGTTAAGTGCCCCACCAGTCATACGTCATGCAGACATACCTGAACTTGTACTTCCAGTATACAATTTTAATGAACTATTTTAATAAATTACACAAAAACGGCTCGATGGATTTGTCTGAAAATTCTTCCAGTTATTACAATCACTACAAACTTAATTTTTGCAAATTTTGAACGCAGTGCACCGTCTATAACCACATAAACACAGAGATTTAAGAGACACGATGTTCACTGTATCACAGTCACAGAGCAACTCCCTCTCGGTCCAGTATAAAATGCCATTTTCTCCGGTTCTTACCCGCTCTGTTTCCCTCGAGAGAACATTTTGGCACCACGTATTTTTTTCTTATGCTCTCCGAAATGGAAGTTCCTCCAAGATAGGTGAGCTCTGAATTGTTCCTACTGTTCTACTGAGAACGTCAGCGTGTCGATGCTTCACGCCCGGACGGTGAATCTACCACATCGTACAAGAATTTCGCCAATCTTAAAACACAATCTAGTGAGCCTGGCCGAGGAGTCCTTTAACCGCAGTAACCACCTCAAGGCAGAATGGTCAGTTTGTAGGGTAAACTTTTTTCCTAGTAGGTAACAACGAAACTGAGCGGTAGCCCATACAACAGCCAGCAATTCGCGCTCCGTCGTCGAGTAGTTGTGATCTGCAGCGTTGAACTGCCTACTTGCATATGCTACGAGTCTCTCTCGGCCGCCCCTTACTTGCGATAAGATTGCTCCCAACGCTGCAACCGATGCGTTCATCGCCAGGACAAAAAGATCCCTAAAATCCGGATAAATCAGGAGGGCTCTGGAGGGCTTCAAATGAGCTTTCTTGCTCCGCTCCTTAGGTATATGAAGCTCCTTATTTCAACAGGGATGTGAGCGGTTTCGCCATATCCGCAAATCTCAGGATAAATCTACGATAGTATGCTGCTAGCCCCAGGAAACTCTTTAGTTCCCTTACATCCTTGGAAACAGGATATTTTCGCACGGCTTTAACTTTATCGGGGTCAGGTTTCAAGCCTGTTGAGGAAACTATATAGATACTTAACTTCTTCTTGAGCAAAATTGCATTGATTGAGACTGATTCTCAAGTTCATGTTTCGTAAACGGGCTAGGACTCTGTCTAACCGAGCACAGTGCCTCATTAATGGTGGCGCTGAATATCAGAATGTCATCCGAATAGACGAGGCATTCCTCGCCCTTGAGCTCCGCAAGCAGTTGGTCCATCAATCTTTGGAAGGTGGTGGGCCTGTCGACCAGCACGAAAGCCATTTTCCGGTATTTAATATGTCCGCCCAGCGTGGAAAACACATTCTTTTCGCACCCCCCAGGCCAGATGGGCATCTGGTGATATCCACTGGCCAGGTCCAGCGTAGAAAAGAAACGGCTCCCCCTCAGGGTCTCAAGTGTCTCCATCTTTATTATTAATTTTCTATTGTGTTTATTATTATTATTATTATTATTATTATTATTATTATTATTATTATTATACGTTCAGCTAAGAATTCCTTCTGATAGTGTGGTACCCGATACGGCCTTTTGGTGGTGGACAGCCGCTCACTAGTATATATGCGGTGATAATTCGGTAATGTTCACCCCTCCGCCTCCGAATTCTCGAATAGGGCAGTACACTTTCAAAGCACCCTTGAGAATACCAAGCATCTTCAGGCAGATATTTTTTCTGGAGCTCTTGTTGGCGGAAATCTGGCGTATTCCCCTGTTCCACCGCAGCACCCACCGATATTCAGTTACCTCGGCTCTCTTGCTCTTTCACTAAGGGCTCTACTAGCTCAACCTTTATTTACGTGAATTGCTACCCTCGAGAGTTTCACCACGTTCACCCATATCTGTTTACCGAACGCCGTGTGGATGCTGTGGGCCATCTTCAGGCCTAGCGGGGCCATTACTGGCTCAAACACTATATCTCCTTCGAAATGGTAAGGGATGCGTCCCTCTTATCGGTTGCTAACTCAAGGGAGCAATCTCTGTTTTGCGGGCCAATTGACCTTCTTTAACCCCGGCTTAAGAAACTTCTCCGTAGTTTGATCATCCATGACGGGTGCGGCTTTTTCTAGAAACCCGCCCTGGGCTCTCACACAACCCTGCGATAGATCCAGCACCATCCCCCCGGCGGCCATAAAATCCAATCTATTGAGTCCATCACCGATGGTACTCACAGGCGCCCCAGTGAATCGGTGATTTACCTTATTCCAGCCTAATCGGCACGGTAACGTCTGCACCCCTGAACGAGGTTGATGTCTCCTGTAACCCCGATTGCAGTAATTTCAACATCTTGTAGAGATATATCCGGCACCGCTATCTTAATAATGCTAATTTCCAACCCCCAGGCTGCTAATAAACGAAGGGCTTTGCCTGTTACATCGACAGCGGCTATAATATTCCTCGAGATATTCGCGCAGACGTTTGGAATGGAAAATGAAACCTCTAGGTTCGCATAGTTTAGGGATTGACCTTCTGCTACCCCTTGGTTACAGGTACAGACGTTGGCCCTGTGCGTTTGCCATTTCTATCCTCGCTGCTGTAGCCACGGCATCCTGGGAAGTTGTGGGCGGGTGATACTGTAATTGGAGCCTCGGTTCTCCACGCAAGCCCGCAAACGTTGGCGCAACATAGGCGGCCAGCAAGACCTGTTCGGGTTGTTCCCGAGCGTACCGTGCTTGCTTCGCCGTTAAAGACCTTGAAATAGTACCTCACCAATCGCCGGCATTGATCAGCAAATACCAAAACCCCCTAGTCTGGTCTTTGTACCAGGTAGTTTAACTCCAAATGGAGAGAACAAGGAAACAAAACAAGTCTCTTAACTCCTGCCTGAAAGGTTGAAAGGTGGATGCTGGTCCAAGAGTTCCGGATGCCCGCTATATACGCTGAGTCCACGCCAGTTAAATTCAATCTGCAAATGAGTTTCAAATCGTCGTCGATCCAGCCGGTCGCCAGTAGTTCAATATATTGTAGAAATGTACGCACTTCCATGGACGAATTTTGAACTAATCCTAGTGTCAAATTTGATGGTAATATCAATCGGAATATTGTTCGATTTTTTGTTTTTGAGATTTTTTTTCACACAAACATATTTTTCTTATTCAGGGGATCTCACAACATGTATTTTCTTTCGATGAAATCTCAATTCGAAAATTTTATAGCAATTCTTTCTCTTACTAGCAATAAGAGAAAGTTTAAGCGTTTAGTTTCAGTAATTCTCTGCAGATTTGTCAGACTGTTGCGATTGTCTCTTGCACAGCAGTTCCACTAATGCTATATGTTTTGTTAGTTTCAGTTATTGAACTGATGACGCGCTATAAGTTGGCCCCATTATATCAACACTGTTGGGATTTGTGCCAGATTTGTTTTTTCCGTGCCAACTTTTTTGTGCAGTTGAATGACTAAGATTTTGCTACTTGTTATGAATTATTAGGTATTCTATTTAGATTGTTCTATTTACTTATTTAAACCACAAAATTTTGTAACTTCAAAATTCATCATTATGATAACCTCAGAAATCACACAAAATTCTTAACGTTCTTAATGTTTTGTTAAAATGCTTACGGCGCTTGGTCGTGTAGTCTATAGCTACCTCGTTAAGGAACAGGGCACTGTGAAAACTCAAGTTTTGTTTGAGCAAAATTTGTTCCTATTTAATTTTGTATGTTTTATATTATTAGTTTCATTTTTATCGAAATCTGGAAAGTACTGTTAATTTTAATTGTAGAATATATAAGAATGTTACTTGGAGAAGCCTAAATCCTAATCCAAATTCTACCTGACCAGACATGTTAAATGTCTTTATCGTAAAAGCCAATTTTGATGGATGCTTTGAATAGGCAAACTTAGAACATTGTAAAACTATGTCAGATGCTGGTTTGGGCATCTCTTTCGCTTAGAGGTGCTTCTGGAGCTTCAGCCCTTGATTTAGCTGTAAAAGGCCGAGCTTCGAAAACAGCCAAACTGACAACATTCAAAACTAGTTACTCATAAGTATAAGTTGGATGGCCACGAACAAACAATCGAGGAATTGTGAAGTCCCAGATTTTGTACAAGATCAGATTTGATAAATCAAATTTTAAACTGCTAATGACGGACATGGGTTTTAATATCATGTCGATTCCTAAGGTTGGAAATTAACACTGGCATCGGACTAGAATTCGAAGTTATCTCAAACTCAATACGGGGCTGAAATGAGATAGAACTTCCAAAAAGTGCCTTCTTTGGCCAAAATGCATCATCCTCTTATGGAACCCTTTACTCTAAAATGGAATGGTTCACTAGATTGAATTTATTGTAAGTTTTAAGTGTAGAATTTAAGTAGTAGAATTGTAGCATTATTATTTCAAGAAGCCTAAAATCTAATCCAAGTGCTACCTAATCAGAAACATAAAGTAATTCTGACGAACAGATATCTTAAGGAATGCCTTTAAAATTCGATGTCACTTTTCCATTGAACTCAGATATTGAAATCGAGCTTCGATCTTTCTCCAGAGATATTTTCTTCAGTCCGCTAGTGGCTAATCTATCAGTTAGGAAAATTAGGTGGCTATATTTGCCATTAAGACGAAATATCTCTGGCCACAATTTGCAGAGGTCGATGCATGCTATTTCATAGGAGTAGTTATTACAGGGAGGTAAAGTCAACATGTCTAGGTAAGTTACTTGTCTAGGTAACTTATATTCTGCAGTGGCGCTTTGACATTGTACTGTAGATCATTGTCTTTCATAACCCACCCGTGAAAGTTTTATTAATAAGAGGAAGTGTTGCAGTCAAATTTTCGAAATTGAGATTTACAGGCAATGTGTTTCTGATGTATTTTACATGAAAGGTGTGTGAGTGTGTGTGTGTGTGTGTGTGTTTGTTTGTGTACAAAATATCTGACATGAAAAATCGCTGGAATTTAAACTTGTTTTTCTGTTTAGTTAACAAAATTGCATCCTTACTGATTTTTTCGAAAACAACCCTAACGATTTCCTATTAAACTTCGCATGCTACATTCATTACGATTCAATTCAATTCAATTTATTTGTTACATGGGCATAGCCCTATACAAAGGAGTTGCTGAACAAATCAAAATACAATTAAAAGAACTTAAGTATGTTATGAATAGTAATAATTATAATTTATACTTATAGAATTTTTATAAGTAAATAACCAAATGAAACAAAAATTATATACTTCTGTAGATGATCGAACTAAATAAAAGCAATAATTGCTTCCTATCAGAGGTTGCACAGTTCATCAGAATATCATATTATTCATTTAACATAAATGCCCTCAACTTCATTGCACTTTCCATAAAATAAAATAATTTTTTTACGTTTACAATACTAATATTATGAAATAATAAAGGAAAATTAAAATAATCTATATCCTTTAAGAAATGTAAATATTCAGAACGAAGTGGTAGATATATTGGACAATGCAACAAAATATGGGGTAGATCCTCAAATTGATGAGTATTACACAAAGTGCACAATTCTCTAGGGTTTATTGTATATGTAATTCTACCTGTATTTATTTTCAATACATACTTTGAGGACAGACGTAATTGGGATAACAGACGTATAAATTTAAAAGGAATATTAAACCTCAAGTAGTTTTGTGGTTCTTGATCTTCAAATACTATTGCAGAATATATTAAACTAAAATTAGAACTGTGAAGTTTTTTTAAGTCAGTCTCTTTAAGAAATTTTTTATAGTTTATTAAAGATAATCTTAATTGTTTTTTCAAATTAACAATATCATCGGTATATAATAAATCCAAAAGATTTATAGAAGAGAAAGTATTACTTAACTGCGAAATCCAATTAAACTTAATATTTACAGCATTACGGTTTAGATCCATCAATTTTAGAAAACATAGTAAAGGGTATCGATTAGGAGACATAATTTTTAATTTACAAATCCAATTTGCAACAAACTTCAACATAATATAACTAATGTGTACAACTCCAGCTTCTAGACGCACAGCAAAATTCGGTGTGGACCGCGGCAGTCCAAGTAAACGTTTATAAAAATTCAAACTACTTGCATCCAAAGTAACAGAGTATCTGAGTCCCCAGATATGTGCACTATACAGCAATACGCTCATTGCAATAGCTTCATTAAGCTTGACTCTTGAATCCCAACTATTTAATTTGGAGGCAGCACAGATATTCAGCACTGTACCTGTCGCGTATTACTACGCGAATTTATATAAAAGGGATACTTCAGGGGGGGGGGCTCCCGATTTTCTATACCTGCGGTTAACTGGCCATACTGTTCGGTTAGCCATCTTTAATTCTTATTAATTTTTACATTTAGTTAGATACATTTCTTTAGTGTTTGGTTTTAATATACACTCCTTATTAACTGTTAAATTAAATAATGTTCTATATACTTTTCGCAATTATACACTTCAGTCTATAATGTTGCCTAACTTGACGGAATCCAGTTGGCAGTTTTAAGTTGACCACACCCTGTTGGTTCGTAGTTCTCCAGCCAGTCGCAATTGCTCTCTCATAGAGTCGACCTTGTGTCTGTACGAGTTACAGATATATATAACTGGACTTGAACCCCATTTTGCCTTCTTCTTGCACATGTTTGCCTTTTGGATGTCCTTCATCTATCAGCCCTAGACGGCTTCTTTTTGTGGCAGTGGCTATTCGTTTTATACTGTGCTATTACATTTATCAAGAGGAATTATTACAATTCACTCAATTATTGGATTCACAGGTGAACTAATTTCTGAAGCGGTAAGTCAGCCTTTTTTATCCAATACATCCTTAATACCCCTGGGTTATTATTATTATTATTGCTTATTCCTTACACCTGGGAGTGGTCTGGCTTACTTGCGGATGATTATTCACCTTTTTTACACAGTTCATCAGATTGCGCAACACTTCCGTTGTTGGCTTCTTCAACTTATTTGGCACTACTTTCAACTGTTAACACTGTATTACATTTATTTTTGAATATTACTAATGCTGGCTATCCAAGTGTTTAAGGGACATTACGCCAGAAACTTGGTAACTGTACTTACATCACTACAGTGTGCGTCCAGTTAATCTCAGCCTCTTTCTTAGCGCTGATTCAGGGTAGCCTCATCTTTAAGGTATTTCCCACTTAATATTGTTATTTACTCTTTACTATTTTCTATCAAGTTCTCATTGAACTTTTCTGATTACATCAGCTAGGGTGCATCCCCTATTGCTCTCTTATATATTTACATATCTTACTTTACTCTGGCATCACAAGACCTATTTTATCTTTTACTACTTTCAGCTGATTTAAAGGTTTTTTCCCATCTATTCTCTCTTTTAACTTTTGCTCTGATCTCTTTCATAGGTTAGAGCTGGTCCTCCATTTCTCAGGAAACCGGATCGTGGGGGCTTGCTTCTACATCTGCCGTTTCCAACATTTACACCAGCACCTTGGAGCTGCATGGGCTACTACAGCTTAATCCAGTCCATTACCAGTGCCCGCTGAAGACTGGGTTTTGGGTTATCGTCACCTAAAAATGATGTAGTGTCCGAAAATAAATGTATAGTCGTTGAAAGCACTGAAAGACTAATTCTTATTTTTTGACCACCCGATTCCTGATCTCCAGCAAGTGGAGTATTTCCAGTTAAATACTCCACAGTACCAATAGCCGAATTGGCCTTAGAAACAGCACTTTCAGCTGCTTTTAAAAAAACACCGGAAGTAAAAAACAGGACACCCAGATAATTATATGTAGAGACTTGTTCTAACAACACATCATTAAAATATAAATTTCTAACCTTCTTCTTAAAAGATTTAGAAAATCTAATAATTTTTGTTTTCTTAGTATTTACGGTTAGGTAATTTTCTCTACAATAAGATTCCAGGCAATTTAATTTTGAACGAATATCCAGAAAAGAATCCCCAAAACTTATCAGGTCATCCGCATATAACAGCATTAGAATATCTGCGCTAGATCCCACGGGTATGCCGAATAATCCCCTGTCTCTAAAATAAATTTCCATATCAGAAATAAATAAGTTGAATAACAAAGGACTCAATGACTCACCTTGCAGAACACCTGAACTTATATTCTGCAGTGGCGCTTTGACATTGTACTGTAGATCATTGTCTTTCATAACCCACCCGTGACAGTTTCATTAGTAAGAGGAAGTGTTGCAGTCAAATTTTCGAAATTGAGATTTACAGGCAATGTGTTTCTGATGTATTTTACATGAAAGGTGTGTGTGAGTGTGTGTGTGTGTGTGAGTGTTTGTTTGTTTGTTTGTGTACAAAATATCTGACATGAAAAATCGCTGGAATTGAAACTTGTTTTTCTGTTTAGTTAACAAAATTGCATCCTTACTGATTTTTTCGAAAACAACCCTAACGATTTGCTATTAAACTTCGCATGCTAACATTCATTACGAACTCCCTATTTAAAATATTTTTGCAGAATGATTGAGAGCTCCTATGATGAACTCCCTATTAAGTGATATATCAGTGCAATATTCAGTGTTACCACCAATATTAACCCCATTAAGTATATTCCTAGAATTCAAAGTTTGAATAAAATCGATTACCCCGAAGTAAGACTTTTGAGTTATTTTGAATTATCCCAACAGCTGCTGCAACGATTTTCTTTAAACTGGGACTGCATGTACATAAACTAATCATTTCTATTTGAAACATTTTACCTCAAAATACTTTAGGGATATTGTAAGGGACATGTGATCTAGACTCTAAATGGTCTTGAGAATTGATAGGGTACTTCCTGGTAAAGTCCATGAATTGTGCATGTGACAGGCCCGATAAACTCGACCAATAGTTTGAATCGACTTGGATTTTAATTATCATACCGATTGCTAGTATTAAGGTGTTCAGTGTGGTCATATTTACCTTATGTCTAAAGAAGCAATATAAAAGTTTACGGTTCCCTCACGTCCTGATTTTATGATAGTGTTGGGCTGGCTACTGAATGTTTTGTAAAAATTCAAGGTGCAGTAAGATTAAGTCGTCTCAAGTTTCACACCAAATTTGTGAGTGCAGATTAGCTTAAGAATTGGAGATCATGCCAAATTTTCGGAATTCAGTTTTTTATCCGGATATATTAACTTGAAGTTTTGAAGAACGAAAAAATGTTTCTAAACATTGGTCATTCATATATATATATATATATATATTCTCTCTCCCCATCTCCCTCTCTCTATGTACATATGAGGAAATTATCTTAGAAAAGAAAAATAGGCAGAAAGTAAAATGAAATTCCATTTGTGTTAGCTCCGTGAGATCTGACACAAAAGTTTCACTCAAGTATATACTCGGAAGTGGCGACATCACTAAATTTTGTTTTTTATTATTCGCGACTTTTATTTGAAACATTTTTCTGAGAAAAATTGGGTAATGTTTACTTCAGGCTACCCGGTCCTATACTACATAACTATAGCATAATACAGGGAAGAATGTGGGTGCACAAAACAAACATTTAGTTTGTAGAAAATTGGTTAACCAAAGTACGGAACTTTACGGAATTGGTTTTTTTAGTTTTTCACGATTTTTGTTGTTGATGTAATGGCTCCAAAGGTTTTTCCTTAAACTTAGTATTAATACTGTCCATGTAGAAAACTATAATTTTTCATCAGAGATATTTTCCGTGATAGCCTGCTTCTTGAGGAGAACCTGCTTCAAGAAGCACGCTATCACGGAAAATATATCTGATGTTTTCCAGCCCTGCGGATCCAATAACAACTATAGTTTTTAACTTTTCTGGTATAATTGATTTTAGAGATGGTGTGTTTAGGTTTCCGTTTAAAAGAAAGCCTCATTTACCACCCGGTCTGCAACTAGACAGTTTGTGAATCCGAATTTTAAGAAAATTTCTATGGGAATTGAAGTCAGAGAAAGTCGTGTGTGTGTTTCACATTAGATTTTAATTTCTAGGAGAAAAGAAATTGAAAGTAGATTATTTTATGTTGTGGAAACACTCCATTTTTAATGTTAATACTAAATTCATTTCATATTTTCACACATTAATTAAAACTTAAAAACCAGCAATCAAGATTTAGACAAGTAAAAATTTCTGAATATTATCTCAACTCTGACACGCCAGGAAAGATGATACCAACATCTAGAGAAGATTCTGGAAATGTGGTGCCAGTCCAACTTTACCAGTTTGGAACATTAGTCTTTATCTTTATATATATTAAAATGAATGTGTGTCTGTCTGTACTCGATAGATTCAAAAACCATACATCCAATCGCCGTGAAAATTTGGGAAATTATTAGGTATATCCCCCGGGAAGGTTTTTGAAATTTTTTTTTAAAATCAGAGTTGGGGTTCTAGGTGCTCCCGAACAAATATCCCAAAAATATCAAAATAACATTTAATTAGTAATATTTGTTAAAAGTGTAACCATGGATACATTGAAAAATTAAATTGTTACTCATGAAATTTAGTCATAGAATTTACTTTTATAAAGCAAATTAAACTGTAAAAAATAACATACCCATAATAACAGTTGTAATAAAAATAAAAATACAAATCAAAAATATTATTGATTTCCAGCTGAAGAAAATAATTGGAAATACGTTTTATTTAACCCCACAATTATGCCACCAAAGCGAAGTGCCATTGGTCGATCTACAAATCAAGCAAAAAGGAGAAGAGAAGAAGGAGCTTCAGAAACAAGTGAACAGAGAAAAACTAGGCAAGAAAGAGATCGAGATCACACTGCTCTTGCTCGAGCTTCAGAAACAAGTGAGGCTAGATGCACCTGGAGGCACTGGCAAAACTTTTCTTATTTCAATTATTCTGGCAACTATAAGATCACAAAATAATATTGCACTTGCTATTGCATCATCTGGTATTGCAGCAACTCTTTTGGACGTGGTCGAACAGCACATTCAACATTGAAATTGCCATTAAATATGAGCTACATATGAGCTGGGAATTTAAATTGCAGGTAATTGAAACTCCAACATGTAATATTAGCAAATATTCTGGGATGGGAAAATACTAAGATCATGTCAGCTTATTATATGGGATGAATGCTCCATGGCACACAAGAAATCATTGGAAGCACTCAATCGCACATTAAAAGATTTGAGAGGAAATGAGCAGCTCTTTGGTGGTGCACTCATTTTGCTAGCTGGTGATTACCAGTTATACCACGTTCAACACCTGCAGATGAATTGAATGCATGTCTCAAATAATCAGTGTTATGGCGGTATGTGGAGAAAATATCTTTAAAGACCAATATGCGTGTTCAATTACAACAAGATGAATCTTCTGAACGATTTGCAAAACAATTGTTAGATATTGGGAATGGTAAAATGGAAATGGACGAATCCACACACTGGTATTACATTACCAGAAAACTTTTGCCACATTGTAAAATCCACTGATGAATTGATTGCCAAAGTTTTTCCAAATTTATCGCAAAATTATAAAAATAATCAATGGATTAGTGAGCGTGCTATATTGGCAGCCAAAAACATTGATGTGAATTTAATAAACTGCACATTCTATGTAATATTCAGTATAAATTTTTCTTTCTGTTTTTCTTATATTGAAGAAAATTATAATTTTTTTAATTTTTTTCACTGTTGTGTGCTATTATTTAATTTAATTTTTCTGTGTTATTTTCGTTTTTTGTTAAATGAATTCTACAAGTGACGGGCGGAAAATTCCGCCTGATAAAGTTGAAGACCATAAAATGGAGGAGGAAAACTCTGTAAATAATCTAAATGGTGAGGATAGTATTACTGTAAACAAGGTAAATAAGCAAAGTAATGAAAGTATGGAAAATACAATCAGACTATATGACAATTTCGATAAGGGACCTTTTTACGTATTTTTGGAAAGTAAGGGTGAAGGGAATGGTTTGGGCAGAATGCACCCAATGGCCCTGGGAAACCTTCTATATGATAAACATTCAAACATTCACAGAAGTATTAGAAATGTTAAGAAAATAGGGAAAACTCGAATTAAGGTTGAAATGTCGGACGGGCCTAGTGCCAATATATTAATCAATTCAGAGGCTATTAAAGCAAAAAATATGATAGCATATGCACCAAAATTCTTTTTGGAAAAGCAGGGGATAATTAGGGGAGTCTATCATGACTTTTCTGAGGAAGAAATAATTAAAAATATACGACCAACAAATCTCGAACACTTATGTGTAATTGTGGCAAAAAGGTTGTCTAGAAAGGTCGTTTCTGAAAATGGAGTGCAATTAATACCAACACAAACAGTTCTATTAACGTTTAGGGGTTTGTCGTTACCTGACTATGTCTCAATTCACTACGTAAGATGTCCAGTGGAGCCATACATACGAAGAAATCCGCAATGTTATAACTGTTTAAGATATGGACATATTAGTAAAAATTGTAAGAGTTCTGTAAGATGCCCAAAATGTGGGGAAGGTCATGAAGGAAAAAACTGCACTCTGCAAATTGCAAATAAGTGTGTTCACTGTGGAGGTCCCCATTCAGCGTTAGAAAAAAGTAAATGTCCAGAATTCTCTAAACAGAAAATTATAAGATCGATTATGGCTGATGAAAATCTATCGTACTCTGAGGCATATGAGAAAATAAATGGAAAAAGTTTCAGAAATGTAGTGCTTATGAAACCCCCTGAAATTAATAATAAATCGACATTTCCTGAATTAAGACCATCAAATAGAGTTCCCCCTAAAAGAGCCAGACCTGTTACCCCTCCAGAAAAAATAATGGAGGAACATAGTGCCCTATTAAAGCGTTACAATACAGATTTTCATAAAATAGAACCAATACAGTATAATCCCTCCTCGGTATCAAAACATTAGACCTAGACAAACATCAATAAATTTGAATAAATTGTGTGATATAATTTTTACTGTAATAAATAGTATAACTGGAGTAGAGGTCCAATCGCGCAGCGACGTTCTAATGGAAATAAAGGAAAGAGTAGAACGTATGGGAATCTTAGAGTAGATATGCCAATAAATATTTTACAGTGGAACGCACGTTCAGCTGTTTCAAATAAAGGTAGTATCGAAATCATGTTAGACAGAAAAAATATAGATGTAGCTCTTATTTCAGAAACCTGGTTCCGACCTGGTTCAATTATTACATTTCCAGGTTACAATATAATTCGACAAGATAGAGCTGATGGTAAAGCAGGAGTTGCAATAATAATTAAGAAAACTTTACCATATAGAGTTTGTAATAATTTAAATAAATTAAATAATATAAATGCAGTAAGTATTGAAGTATTATATAATAACAAATATATGTCAGTAACATCGGTTTATAGTCCACCTGATAATAACTCTATAATATAAATAACCTGATAATAAACTCTCAACAATGGGAGACGTTTTTCAACAGTATTCATTACCCGTGCCTCATTGGTGGGGATTTTAATTCGCATCACAAATTGTTCGGCTGAACAAATTCAAATAAAAAAGGCAAGGAACTGTTAAATGCAATAGATAAATGTAACTTAATAGTACTGAATGATGGGTCACCCACTTTAATTAGTAACATTCGGCAAACTAACAAATCAGCAATTGATGTAACATTAGTGTCTCCAGATATTGCAGTATATTTCAACTGGCACACTTTAAACGACCCCATGGGTAGTAACCATATTCCTATTTTAATAACTGCCGAGCTCATAAATGCAGGTCATATAGATCTCAGTCCGATTAAAAAATGGAATATTAAAAAGCCAATTGGGAGGTGTTTAACTCATTGATGCTGTTTTATACTCAGGAACAATTAAATTCAGATTCTCCATATAGTTATAAAAACTTCATAAACAATATGAATAGAGCTAGTGAGCGTGCAATACCCAAATATAAACAACATTTCAACCCAAAGTACCGTAAATTTTGGTGGAATTCAGAATGCAACACGTAATTAGGCATTGAAAAGAGACTTTTAAAAAATTGAGACAAATGGGTAATTACGAAAATTATATTAATTATCAAAGAGCTGCACCCGTAGCAAAAAGGGTAATTAAAGAAGCTAAGAGGAACTCCTGGAAACAATATTGTGACGAATTGAGTAGAAACTCGAATATTGGGCATATCTGGGATACACTTAAAAAGCTCAAAAATAGAAAATCAACATATAACCCTCCTACAAATATAGATGATGAATGGGTGGACGACTTTCACAATAAACTGTGCCCTCCTTTTGTGCCAAACGAAATACCAATTCATATAAATGAGGACATAAGAAACAGTAACTTATTAAATGACCCTTTTACATTCGCTGAATTAATCCAAGCAATTAAAAGAAGTAGTAACTCTGCGCCGGGAATAGACAATATCCATTATCCCATGATTTATAAATTACCTGATAATGCTAAGAAACTACTTTTAGACATTTTTAATAAATTTTGGTCTTCTGGGGAATATCCTGAAGAGTGGTCATTATATGTAGTTATACTTATCCTCAAACCAGGAAAATCGCATGCAAACAGTAATTCTTATAGGCCCATTTCTCTTTCGTCTTGCATTCTAAAAACGTTTGAGAGAATGATAAAGGCCAGATTAGAATGGTTTCTAGAATATAACTCCCTTATTTCTTCGTCTCAATATGGGTGCAGAAAAAGTAAATCCATACAGGACTGCCACACCTTACTAATCAGTGAAAGAGATGAATCCTTTACCAAAAACCGCATACTAATGAGTTTATTTCTCGACATAAGGGGAGCTTATGATAATGTACAGTTCCCGATACTAGCAACAAAAATGCATAAAATTGGTCTCCCTTCAGAATTTACAACTAAAATAATAAATTTATATTCAGCTAGAAAAATTTTTCTAAGAATTAGTAACCAGTTGGTAGGCCCTAAAATGTGTAAACTTGGATTAGCCCAAGGAGGAATATTAAGCGGTCTCCTATTTATAATTTATGTTAACGAACTTCAAGATAAAATCCATCTCCCTTCTAAATTAATTCAATTTGCTGATGATATTTGCATCTTTACATCTCAAAAAACAATAGAAAACTGTATAGATGCATTAGATGTCTCAATGAGGACAGTTCTCGAGTGGGGAACCCACAACGGGTTATGTATCTCCCAAGAGAAATCAGTAGTCTGCCGTTTCTCAAAAAGAAGATCTTTTCGAGTCGGTAACTCAGTAACCCTAGGTGATACTACAATCCCTTGTAAAGACAGAGTTAGGTTTCTAGGCTTATATCTCGATCGTAAACTGAAATGGAATTCCCACATAGATAATGCTATAGAAAAATGTGAAAAATTCATTAATATTTTACGAATGATATGCAATAACAACTGGGGTGCAGATCCGTCTATATGCTTACTCTTCTACAAAGCAACGATCAGGTCTGTTTTTGATTTTGGCAGCATATTTTATAATAATGCTAGTAAAGCGAAGTTAGAAGAATTGACCAAAATCCAGAACAAATGTCTCCGAATCGCTGTGGGATATTTAAACAGTACACCACTGATATAATGAGAGCAGAAACTCGAGAACAACCACTTCACTTGAGAAGAAAGATGCTGGCAAACAGATATGTACTAAAAACCATGACTTACTCCCCGTTAGTATCGAGGAAGATTGCACACATCACACAAATAGTATTGACATATGCATACTGGAAGAAAAAATCTACCCCATTAATAGTCGATAGTTTTATAAATTTATCCAACTTTCAAAGCACAATATATAGATATGACAGAGCACCTATATTTCAGTACAGTTACAAATTAATAACAAAAGCAATAGAAACAGATTACATGCCAGATTAAAACAACGTTCCGACCCAACTGATTAACGCTGTGTTTAACTCAGATGTACGAGAAAGGTACCCTGAATTTTACACTATATATACTGACGGTTCGAAAACAGGTTCGCATACAGGGGCTGCTTTTTATATACCAAATGCGAATTCAAATAAAAAAATTAAATTATTACAACCTTCTTCTAATTACCTAGCTGAGTCAATAGCAATTTTAGAAGCCCTAAAGTATGCAAAGACAGTACCTCATTCAAAGTTTGCAATATTCACTGACTGTAAAAGCATAATAGACAAATTAACCAATCCAGGATACAGCTCGAATGACTCTATATTAAAATACGAAATAGTAAAGCTAGTAAATGATTTAGAAGATGAAAATAAAATAGTGAAGCTAATCTGGCTGAAAGGTCACGTGGGCATCGGCGGAAATGAAATGGCAGACAAATTGGCTAGAGAGGCCAGCGAAAAAAATTTGACATCCAATTTATTTAGTCCCGCTCAATGATATAAAAATACTAATAAGGAAAATGATAAGAGATGACTGGCAAGCTGAATACATAGCATCCAGTAAAGGATTAATTTACAAGCAATGCAATCCATATGTAGACAAACTGCCATGGTTTCAGCAAATCGACGTAACTAGAAAAGTAGTAAGAATAATGAGTAGGCTGCGGTCAGGTCATGCGATATGTGGGAAATACTTACATAGGATAGGGAAAAGAAGAACCGAAATGTGCGAAAGTTGCCACGTGGTAGACGACATCCAGCAGGTATTTATGACGTGTTCAAGGTACAACATTCACAGAAAACTACTTTTTGATCAATTATACGACATATTGGACTCTCCATTTAACTTCAATTTAATAATACATAATATAACTATCACTTACAAAGCCTTAGACAGTTTTATAAGAAAAAGCAACTTAAAATTTTAAAGGAAAGAGAAATCTGTTTAAAATAGTAGTGGCTGTATGGTAGTAAACCCAATGCAAAAAAAAAAAAAAACTGCACAATTCAAAATGAAATACCTGATGAAGAAACAACATATAAATCCATAGATACTGTTGTCAATCACGATGACTCAGTTAATTATCCAATAGAATTTTTAAATTCATTCATCTACCAGGAATACCACCGCATATTTTATCTTTGAAAATTGGTTCCCCAATCATCCTACGAAATATAAATCCACCGCGACTATGCAATGGGACTAGTCTATCAGTAAAAAAATTAATGAATAACATAATTGAGGCAACCTTTTAAATGGAAAACACCAAGGGGAACATGTACTACTACCACGCATTCCCATGATACCAACGGATACTCCATTTGAATTCAAACGTCTACAGTTTCCTGTACGACTAGCCTTTGCAGTGACCATTAACAAAGCACAGGGACAATTATTGCAAGTATGGGATTAAATTTGATAAATCCATGCTTCTCACATGGACAACTGTACGTTGTTGGGTGTTCACGAGTTGGAAACCCATCAAATTTATTTGTTCTTGCAAGATAGGAAAACAAAATATGTTGTATATTTACAAGCACTACTAAGATAAAGTTCACCATCAATCATCATCATTCATTTCATGATGATACTTAATAATTACAAAATTATTGTTCAATTGAAATTCGTTTGCAATATTATTTATTATCACAAGTAAAGAAGCATGTTTATTCTACCATCAACTATGCGGAACTTTATCTTAGCATTGCTTGACAAATAAATGTGCGGACAGATATGGCGTTTGAGTTCAAACGAATTCAATTTCTAATACACCTTGCGTTCGCTATGACTATCAATAAAGCGCAAATACAATCTTTGCAAGTGTGCGGTTTGAATTTAGAAAACGAATGCTTCTCTCTTGGGCAATTATCTGTCGCATGCTCCTGAGTCGGTCATCCTTTATGTTTATGCAGAAAACGGACAAACAAAAAAATGCAGTCCATTCACTAGCTTCACAATAACAAGAGACTTATAGTTAAAAACATTTTTTCTTTCTTTCCTTTCAGATCACAGCAAGGTAGGGTATTAACTTGAATGGTTTGTTTTCTTGCTGAATCTATGTTAACTATAATACTTCTATTTACTTCCCTAATAATTAAAATCAGATTGAGCCACAGCGAAGCGTGACCGGGTTTAGCTAGTATTTAATAAATTCTTTTCATATTATTTGTCTAAGATAAAATAGTTGAATCAAGTATTAAGATTGTAAACAAGATGCACCTTATGGCCGTCTGTAAATCTGTTGAAGCATTAAATTTAGTACGTATTTCTTAAAACATTGCTATATAAAATGTTATCATGTATTTGTCTTTTCTTTTATATTTTCTACACAAAGGTAAGATTGTTTATATTTTGGTTATTTATGACAAAGTGACACTACTCGTCAGTAAATATTTTTTTGCCACCAAAGCAAATATAACCATCTGTTCAAATTAAAAACCTCTTCATTATTCTGAAATAGATTCCGTTCCGTCTTCCGTACAATTTAGAGGGGCTATCAAACTATCGGTTCTCCATTTATATATTGTTATGTCTAAAACTAATATTAAAATATAACCACTATACTAGACACAGACTTTATTAGTTATTAAACACAGTAACATATTATAACGCACACAGAGCCATGATTGCATGTGTCACACACACGACAGCTACTAGGACCAGTGTTGCCACAGTCTCACAACATCTCTCTTACAATAGAGATACAAGAAATCAGACAAATTATTACATATTTAACAGTATTCTGAAAATGTAAACCTTCTGGGAGGACGCACTTCTCGGTTACTTCTTCGGATCGAAGGACTCGTTTCTTCAGTCTGCTGGTCTGGGGGAGAACCACCTTCGTTTTTCAATGATAAGTTGTTCTGGAATGGCGCCGGAAGGATATGCTGTCTATTTCTTCTGTACATAATTCGTCAGGCGATTCTACTGTATATGACCTTGGATGCGGGCCTTGCAAGCTCACCTTGCGGCAACCATTCTGGGTCCTTTTTGTAATAGACTACATCTCCTACTTTGAGAGGTCTGAGGCCGAGCCTTCCGATCATAATAATGCTACATATATTTTTATTTTTTGTCTTTTATAACTGTGGAAATCTACTATTTTTGGCCTGAGGATGCTGGAAGTAGTCGGCAGTTGCGTTCTGAGTGATCTAGACATCAGTAGCTTTGCTGGAGATTCTAAATTTCCTCTTGGAGAAGTGCAAGATAAGGATTAGTCTTAAGCTGGCTACACACGTAACTGCATACTTGAACGGTATACATGCGCAGTCGGCTTGTACAGGCATACTTGATCGTTTGTATGAAAAACTTGCACAAGTCAGAAAATGTTTAAACTTTCATACTGCATACTTGTGCGCGCCATCTTGTTCATGTTTAACTGAACGTGTGTAGCAGACTTGTGCAACCTCTGTGTCAGTCTCGTGCACGCCAAGCAAACGTTTGTTTTACTTTTCGAGTCCATATAAAGGCGATATTATTTTATCATTATGTCGGTTGATTTTAGGAAGGGTCACAGAGAAATTATGGAAGAATTTATTCACATTTATCAAAGTGAACACTGTTAATTTATTCACACTTAATAAATTAATGTGTGAATAGCTTTTTCGTTTCTTCAGCCATTCTTTACACCACAAAGAACGATCTTTTCGTTGACTTTTTCTTTTGTAAATTAAAACAAGAGCAGCTAAAGCGAGCGCGTCGTCTTCGTACATCGTCGCCATCTTTCAAGCATCTGCTAACACTCTTCAAGTATACATGAGCCGTGTGGATCACATGTATAATTGCGCAAAAGACCTGTGCATGTATACCGTTCAAGTATGCAGTTACGTGTGTAGCCACCTTTAGACATTTCACATTTTGATAAAGTAGACTTAAAAATTTTGACTCCAGACTCGACTAATCCATTAGATCTAGGAAGATATGGACTTGAAGTTTGGTGGTTAATACCCCAATCGTTCATGAAGCATTCGAATTCTTTGGAGTTGAAAGGGGGACCATTATCACTTATTAACTCCAAAGGAATGCCATGTCGAGCAAAATTAGTTTTTAGTATATTTATAATTTTCGATTATTTAAATAGTGTGAGTGGAGCTACTTCAAAATAATTTGAGTAATAATCTTCGATAACAATGTATTTATTTCCTTTATAATCAAGATCTACTCCAGTTCTCTCCCATGGCAGACTAGATATTGGATAAGCTTTTATTGGTTCTGAAGGGTTGTTAGGACGGTGACTAATACATACTGGACAGGAAAGTATAATATTAGTAATATCTTGACCCATGTTGGGCCAGAAAACTATACCTTGAGCAAGCTTTTAATAAGATCGTACTATACCCAAGTGACCACGATGAATAATCTTTAGAATGTCCTTCCTTAGGTTGCAAGGAATAACAATAGATGCATTTTTGAATACTAGCCCATTTTCAGAATGAATTTCTGATCTTATATTCCAGTATGGAATAACTAAATCCGGTGATTGTCGCTTATTTTCTGGCCAGCCTTCCTTGTAATACTTTATCAGAAACTGCATAGTTTGATCTCTTGTGCCCTCTTGAAGCCATTTAAGTTTTTGTTCTAAGGTACTTCGTTAGCATATTAACATGAGCCCTGATTTCTTCGTCGGACATTTCTGGAAGAGTAGCCCTTGATAACGTATCTGCAATGTACATTTGACTACCTAGTTTGTAATGTACTTTTAATGAGTATGGCTGAAGTTTTAGTAGCATTTATTGAAGACGATTTGGTGTTTCTGCTAATGGCTTCTTAAACAGCGTAATCAGTGGGTGATGATCTGTTTCGACAATAAGTGATTGTCCATACACAAACTGATGAAATCGCACGCATCCAAAGACTATGGCATATAACTCTTTTTCAATTTGTGCCAGCTTTTTTTGTAACTCAGTTAACGTTTTAGAGGCGTATGAAATAGAGTGCCCCTGCTGTAGCAATACCGCTCCCACAGCTGACTGGGAAGAGTCTACTGACAAGACGAGCTGCTCATTTGACTTGTAATGTGTTAGAATAGGTGCCTGAGTAATTAACTTCTTAAGACGAGTAAAAACTGTCTCATGATCAAGTGTCCAAGTCCATAACGTATCATTTTTTAGTAAATCTCTAAGACCTTCTGTTTCTATTGCAAGATTTGGAACAAATTGTCCGAGATAGTTTACTAGGCCTAGGAAAGTTGAAAATCCTTCTGAGATGAAGGTGACGGCATTTTTAATATGGCTGTGATTTTATCACCACCAGGTGGTATACCTTCCTCATGAAAAATGTGTCCTAAATATTTGACATGACTGGCATTTTTGTCTATTGAATTTTAAATTAATTTCTGCATCGCGCTGAAATACATCACTTAACCTCAGATTATGTTCTTCTAAAGCAGCGGTGCCCAGCCTACGGCCCGCGGGAGCTCCTACTCGGGTATAGGTAAATTAGTGGCCACTTACCGCATATAATATTTTTCAAAATATTTTCTGTGTATTTTGTTAACTACTAGAACATTTTTTTGGATACAAGCCTAAAAAGTCCGTTAGCACTATAGTTCATTTAGGTTAGTAAGTTAAGTTTTACGCGAAAAAATGAAAAATTCTAATTGGCTGAAATAGAACCCGTTTTACATTGAAGTCATCAAACGCATCGACGCATCAGCTGATGCGTAGGTTCTATAACCTGGTCCTAACCTAATTTTTTAAATAAGTGTGTAAGATCAGTCTACTGTTAAGCCTTAACGTTGAGGACGTAGGATTTTTTTACCCCAAATAATGTCGACGGGAAATAAAAAAAGGAAAGTTGATTGTGAGTGCCGCGTTTTCCAAGAGAAATGGACAAACATGTACTTTTGTGTCGCGCAAGGGGAGAAGTGTTTGTGCCTTATTTGCAAGGAAAGTATTTCTGTGTTTAAGGAACATAATATTAGGCGACATTATGATACCAAACATAAGCAGACTATAACCAATACGTCGGTGTGTGCCGCGAACAAAAAATTGCTAAATTACGAAGAGAAATTGACGGACTAACAAAACTATTTAACAAAACGAAAAATGTTAACGAATCAATTGTGCGAGCGAGCTATCGAGTAGGTCATATTATAGGCAAGGAAGTTCATCCATTTTCTGATGGTGAATTTGTTAAAAAGTGCATATTAGCGGTAGTGGATGAATTGTGCCCGGAAAAGAAAAGTGCATTTGAATCTGTGAGCTTATCACGTATGACAGTGACACGAAGAGTAGAAGATTTAGGAAGTGATCTCATGGTGCAATTAAAATCAAAAGCAAGTAAGTTCAAAATGTTTTCCATTGCTGCAGATGAATCTACAGACGTGACTGATACTGCGCAATTGCTAGTATTCATCCGTGGTATAAATAACAGTTTTGAAGTTACAGAAGAACTAGCTGCAATGAAAACTATTAAAACAACTACTACGGGTGAAGATTTATTTAGGGAAGTATCCGAAATTATTGATGACCTGTGCCTTGACTGGTATAAATTAACGGCTGTTACCACAGATGGCGCACCATCCATGGTTGGTCGGCACAATGGGCTAGTAGCCAGATTAAGGCAAAAAGTGCTGGAGTCAAATGGTTCACCGCTGTTGGATATACATTGCATCATTCACCAACAAAATCTTTGTGGTAAAATATTAAACTTAGATCATGTTATGAAGGTAGTTACTAAATCCATAAATTTCATAAAATCTCATCCTACGAATCACAGAACATTCAAAGAATTTCTTTTAGAAATTGAAGCCAAATACGGTGATGTAATTTATTATACTGAAGTCCGCTGGCTGAGCCGCGGTAGGGTATTACAGCGCTTTTTTGAGTTGAGACATGAAATTGATATATTTTTTATTGAAAAGTCAACTCAGCTCTACGAGCTAAGTAACTTTGTGGCTCTGGGATTTAGCTATACTCTGCGATTTGAGTGCGTATTTAAATGAACTTAATCTCAAATTGCAATGCAAAGACAAACTTATTTGTCATGTATATGCTGATTTATGTGCGTTTCAAACAAAATTAAAGCTTTTCATACAACAAACGGAAAAAGGACAGTTGACGCACTTTCCGACTTGCACTGCTTTAAGTAAAGAAAGGAAAAATGATCGTTTTCCAAAAGAAAAAATGACCGAGATGCTGCAGTTACTTAGGAAAAGTTTCGAAGATAGATTTGCAAATTTTCACCGGATTAAAAATGAAATACGCTTGTTTGAAAATCCACTTTCAGTGGACGTTTCTACGGCACCAGATGATTTACAATTAGAACTAATTGAATTACAATGCCAAACACCATTACAGGATCTTTTTCGCAAGAAATCTTTATCAGATTTTTATGCAGAGTTAGACTCTTATCCGAATTTGAGAAAACTTGGAATGAAAATGACGACGGCGTTTGCAAGTACGTACATTTGTGAACAAACATTTTCTACTTTAAAAAGAGCCAAACCAGCGTCTCGCGCTCGGCTTTCAGATGATCACCTTCATTCCATTTTAAGGATTAATGTTACTCAGCTTGAACCAAATATTCAAAAATTAGTTTCTGAAAAGCAACATCAGACTTCACATTAATAAATCATGAGTACAAATTTTGTTCTTTTTGAATTTTAACCCATATTTATGGTTTCGATTAATTCAAGTATCAGCAGTCTTTTGAATGTATTAAAATTTCAAATGTTAAAAAACATGAAGATATCCTTATAAAAAATAAAAAAAGATTTTAAGGTATGAAACTTAGATCTCCCCGATCTAACTTGTGATTTAAGAGGATTGTATATATCTTAGCCGTACCGTTGATTAAATACGCAATAATTTCATTAAATTTACGAATATTTTGAAAAAATGAATCAGATCAGAAATATTCGTGAATTTATTGAAAATGTTGCGTTTTTTAATCAAAGGTACCGCTAAGATATTTAATTATAAAGAAAGCGGCCCGCGAAATTTTATGTCATGTTGAATCCGGCCCGTGGACAAAAAAAGGTTGGGCACCAATGTTCTAAAGTCTTTCCCCAAACTAATAAGTCATCGAAATATACATTACGCCTGTCAAATGGCCAAAGGCGTCAGTCATTTTATGATGAAAAATCTCAGGGGCACAATTGAGGCCACAAGGAAACCTTGTAAAACAGTAGCGACCGACCATAGAATAGAATAGAATCGGGGGGAGGGAGCCTCATTCCACTGCGACCTACAAATTGAGGTCTATTGTGGGTCCCCTTAAATTACAGAACAGCCCCCAGCCTTGCCCTCCTAATCAATCCTAGCAAAGCTGAGAGCGGCTCCGTCATGAAGCTTTCAGCTTCGGGATTGCCCGTCCCCAATTGAAGAAACCTAATCCTCGCCAGGCCGGCGCACTCACAAAGGATGTGCGCCGGGGTCTCCTCCTCTACCTTGCAGAATCGGCATACCGCACTATCCGCAAGTTGTAGGTGGTGCATGTGTCTATTCAGCCTACAATGCCCTGTTAGTAGACCCACAATTAACCTTATATCCCTTCGGGTTTGGCTCAGTAGGTCTTTGGTAAATTTAGGCAAATGTCTTTTAATGAAGAGCTTTGCCTGCCTCTGTCCTGGTGTTCCCTCCCACCAACGCAGACGCTGATCTTCTATCCACCCCTTGATAGAAGTTTGGATGAGGCTCCTGGACAAGCCGCAGAAGGGTTCGGGGCCTATAAAGGTATCCTGCGAGCCCTCCCTCGCTAGGGCATCCGCCCTCTCATTGCCCAGGAACCCCGCATGTCCCGGCACCCAGGCGAGTCAGTTTATTCCGAGTCGGTGAGGGCAAGTAGGCAGTCCCACACCAGTCTTGAGACTATTTGGTGTGAGGAAAGTGCCTTCAGGGCTGCCTGACTGTCGGAGTATATGGCCACTCTTCTACCCACTATCCTTTGCCTTATGATCTCCCTAGCGCAGAGTTGTAACGCCACGACTTCAGCCTGAAAGACCGTGGCGTACTTCCCTAGGCTGGCCTTAATTTTAACTTTAGGCCTGCCCCCGTAGACCCCAGCTCCGACCCCAGTCGGAGTTTTGGATCCATCTGTATACCAGATCGAGTTACCGAACAGGGGTGGGTCGCAGCCCCATTCGCCTCTGCTCGGTATGACAATATGGAAGTTCCTTTCGAAAAAATACTTAGGAACCATCCTATCCGTTGGCATCCCCAAAAGATAGTCCGCCTTGATTTCCTCAATCAACCTCTGGTTATTACGATCATGCCTAGAGGTGATGGGAGGCGGCCTCTGCAGGAGCCTATGTATTCCCATTCTGGCTTCGCCTAGAACGAGAATGTGTAATGGTGGCAGATTGAGGAGGACTTCCAACGCCGCAGTCGGGGTGGTCTTCATGGCCCCCGTGGAACCAAGGCATGCTCGCCTTTGGATCCCACCGAGCCTTTCCACTGCCCCCTTCTGCAACGTTTTGGTCCACCAAACTACCGACCCATATGTAACCATGGGTCTGACGATCCTGGTGTAGATCCATAGTGACAAACTTGGGCGCAAGCCCCAGTTTCTCCCACAAAGCCGTCTGCATCTATTAAATGACGCATCGGCTCTGTGAGAAATTTTGTCAATGTGTTGGTTCCAGTGAGTCTTCGGTCAAAAGTAACGCCAAGGTACTTCGCCTCCGTCGCAAATGGAATCGGGGTGTGCCCAAGTAATGGAGGCCTAAGGCCTTCCAACTTGTGGCGCAACGTGAAAGGAACTATTATGGCTTTGTGGGGGTTTATGGACAAGTCCTCCTCCCTACACCAATTCCTAACCAGGTTTAGAGCTGCTTGAACCCGCTCTGCAATCGTAGTAGGGTATTTGCCTCTTACCACGATTGCCAAATCATCTGCGTAGCCTAGGCAGTCAAAGCCATCCGCAGATAGTTGGTGGAGGAGGTCATCAACGACCAAAGTCCACATCAGAGGGGACAAAAGCCCTCCCTGTGGACACCCCCTCCCTACTTTTACCCTAAGGGTAGTCTGACCTATTGACGAGATGTTAATTCGACTACTTAGGCCAGACTCCATCCAGCCGCATAGCACTGCTGGTACTCCTCTTTTATGGAGAGAGTTGATGACCGAGGTGCGCGAGACGTTATTGAATGCGCCCTCAGTAGATGTTTATTACCGGTTCTAGGGCCATTTTTTTTGAGCCCCAGGCACTTATGAATTTACGCCCGAAGGCAGGGGTCTGGCGCGCGGCTACAAAATTACGATGAGACCCCCATCTGATTTTATAACCAGGGAAAAAAAATATTTTTGAGCCGGGAGATGGCATGCGAGACATGCGGCTACGTTTTGAAAAATCTAGCTTGAAAACAATCTAAGGTAAAAAGAATATTTTTGAGCCGGGAGATGGGCATGCCTGACCTGCGGCTATGTTTTATAATATTTAGCTTGAAAACAGTCTAAGGTAAAAAATATATTTTTGAGCCGGGAGATGGCATGCGAGACATGCGGCTACGTTTTGAAAAATCTAGCTTGAAAACAATCTAAGGTAAAATGAATATTTTTGAGCCGGGAGATGGGCATGCCTGACCTGCGGCTATGTTTTATAATATTTAGCTTGAAAACAGTCTAAGGTAAAAAAAATATTTTTGAGCCGTGAACTGTCATCCAAGTAGAGGGCTACTATTTTATAGTATTTAGCTAAACACTTTAATATTTTTTGTTCATGTTTACACTTATAATATTTTAGCTAAAATACATTTTAGGGACTTTAATAATGTTTTTGAGCCGCGAAATGGCTTCCAAGTCGTGGGCAAACATTTTATAATATCTAGCTAGACTTTAATATTTTTTGATATTCAATACTTTGTGTATTTTTATGTATTTAATTCTGTTGTCAATAAGGTAGTCATAATAAAACAATTATTTCAAAAAGAAAACTTGTTTATTTTATGTTTATCTTACAAATCGGTTCTATATAAATTATTTATTATGTTTTGTTTTCATAATTACATCAAGAAAATTACAATGGTAAATTTCATCCAAGTCTCTAATAATATTATAATATGAGTGACCGATAAGGCTACATATGCAAGTGTCAGGTCCTACTTTACACTTTGGGTTTGACCAAACATAATCTATATAATGGAAAGGTTTATGCTTGCTTTTTCTAATATAATCTTTAGAATAATTTTCCAATTCTTTCATACGATTGTATATTCTCATGAACTTAACTGCAACGGCTCCATCTTTTCCTAAGGTAATTTTGGAGAAATCTTGTAGAAATTGTTGGTAGAAAGGGTGTGATGTAATGTAAGTCCACTCCTCCATTTCTTTTATATTGTAACAGCTTGCTAATACAAACACGACTAATCTCTTGTTGGATGTGTTGCATTAGTTTTGTGTTAAAGTATATATTTAATATAATAACAGTATGGGCTTTCCTTTTTATGCATGTACAAGGACAATCGGTTACCATATTTAAATATAATACAAGATTACAATACACACATGCTATTGTATCTTTCTTAATATAAACAAATCCATTAAAAGCTAACACATCTCTACTAACACAGTTGTAATTATTACATCTAGTAAAAGTATTTAATCTAGCTTGAGAGTTGAAAAGATCTAATTTAAATTTGTTAATGTTTGCCCAAGAGGCCATTCTATACACATATTGAAGTGAACAAATATACTTAGTATTATTATGAAAATTACACTTAAAATGATTTACCGGGGGCAATGTTTTTATTGGGGGACACCCAAAATCTTGTAAATCATATACAGGTTTATTCAGTTTCTTTTCTAAAAATAAACACTTTTCCAATCCTTTAGAAAACAAATACGTACAACCTAAAGTGCACCTCTGTAAAATGGGGTCCAACTGTTCGTAATCTAAATTACCATCATCTTGTGCAATTCCATGATGATTGTTCATTAACCATCGGTTAGGAGCACTGGATAAGTTGTTAGCATTGTCGGGCAATTTAAACATCCAACATCCCAAGATGCTTAAATTTGTGTCAGCAATGGCCATCTCACGAACAATAAACGTATCATCATCATCAAAACTTTTCCTTTTTTGATATCCCTGCAAGTCAATTATTAGAGGATGCATGATGATGATGGTGGTGGCACACATACAGTGTATGAAGGTGAACTAAATCCTATTAGTATGTTTCCTTGCATTCATATATATATATATACACCACCTCTAGAAATATGGTTTAGTACGGGCATGCGCATGTGATAATGAAATTGAAGAAACAGCGTCTAGTTTTACCCGTTCTATATAATGATTCAAACCTGGAAAAAAGAAGTTTATTTAGACATAGTGCACTTTTCCCCAACATCATTCGTTGTTTAATATGTGGACCAAGTAATTGTGGCAAAACCAATTTGTTATTAACCTTACTTATTCAAAAGAATGGCTTAGGTTTTAAAAATTTATACATTTATAGTAAATCACTAAATCAACCAAAATATGAATATTTAAGTCAAGTGATGAAACATGTTCCCAAAATTGGTTATTATAGATATAGTGATATGGATGATATAATTAGTCCACAAGATGTTAAACCTAATTCTGTAATAGTGTTTGATGATTGTGGTTTAGATAGTCAAATGTGATTAGTGAATTCTTCACCAGAGGTAGACATCAAAATGTGGATACATTCTACCTAATACAAACCTATGCATACGCCAAGAAACATATGCTGCGCGATAATACAAATGTAATCATCGCCTTTAAAATGGATGATTTAAACTTGAAACACATTTATGATGATCATGTTAACGTGGATATGAGTTGGAACAAATTTAGAGAGCTATGCAGTCTGTGTTGGGATGATAAATATGGGTTTTTAGTGATTGATAAGGATAAACCGTTAAATAATGGAAGATATCGTAAAAGCTTTGATATGTATATTGTGGACATTTAGATTTCTCCGTAGTCTCAAGATGGAACGTGCAGTGAAAACAACAAGAAATATTGTAAAAGCTGTTAAATCGTTAAAACGCAAATATAAAGCCTTAAAACATCAAGAACAAGAACAAGAAAGTCTGATTAAAAAACAATTGAAGCCAGTTATAGAACCTTTAGAAGAAATAAGTAGACACGCTAGGAAAAAGCCTAAAATAGATGATGATGAGGATGGTAGCATAATTAAACAAGAAGAAGAAGAAGACGAGGATGATAGCATAAGTAAACAAGAAGAAGAAGAAGAAGAAGAAGAGGAGGAAGATTATGAAATGGTAAAATCTTATATAAGCTTAAAGAAATCAGCACGCGATTTACAATATGGTATAAAATTTACTCATTCTGGAAAAATGACAATAGGTAATAAAGAAATTTCCATAAATAATAATAATGATTTCATTATAGATAAACATAGATTTAAGGGAACAAAGGGGTTATATGAATTACTGTTTAAAACAGACCCCAAACATTATAACGATGGTGATTTAAAATCATACAAAGAAATTCTGTTATTATCAAATGCTCATAGAAGACATTATAGTGAAGAGAAACCAATTAATGCTAATCGAGGGAAAAAATATACTTTAATCATATCAAAATTGTTCCCATTCTCAGTAACACCTAGCAAAAAAAGGCTATGGATTCATGAAAAATGATGATGTAGTCTACGAATACTACAACGATCCTAATGAATTGGTGGACAGATTAAAATTATGTCTAGCCTCGGAACAAAGTGGAAATAATAGTTTAGGAAATGAAATAATTTCAATTATAAGTGAGCTGAAGGAAGATGGTTACATCAGTTAAGTGGAACAGTGCAAATAGAGGACATGTCCATCGATAAATTTGGAAGATCTTCAGAAATACATCATCATCAAGATTTGTATGATAATTATAATATTGGCAATGATACATATGTAGACTTCAAACATAAAACAATAACAGGAGTTAATACGCCTAAAAAAGGATTGGACGTTGTGAATAAAGAATATTTGGAAAAGTTTATTCTTAAAGAAAATATCGTCACTAAATCATATCTTCAAGAATACATCGACGTTTATGACAGTAAAAGAGTGGAAAATGAAAGGAACCGTTTGCATCAGATATTTGCTACGATTAGAAATAGAATAAGTGAATGGCCTGAACATATGAATGTGACAACACAAATGCTTAGAGACCTTCTTCAGTATCCATGAAAACATGTCTACGATAAAAAAAGAAATAGTTGATGAGTTAATGGCACCTGCTAGAATTCGATTTAAAAGGAGAAAAACTGTACTAAAAGGAATTGATGACTTGTGGCAAATCGATTTACTACATGTTAAGCAGTATGCAAAGTATAATAAAAACAATACTTTCATTTTAACCGTAATTGATTGTTTTTCCAAATATGCTTGGGCTGTGCCAGTGAAGACAAAAAACGCTAATGATGTTACCAATGCTATGAACAAGATATTCCAACAATCTGGAAGAGTGCCTAAAAATATTCAATCCGATAGGGGTTTAGAATTTTATAATTCCAAATTTCAACAGCTTATGAAAAAACAAAACATAAATCATTATAGTACTTATTCATCTATAAAAGCATCAATAGTGGAACGATTCAACAGATCATTACTTGGTAGAATTTATAAACAGTTTCATTACAATGGTTCGTATAAATATTTAAATATATTACCAACAATTGTCGATGAATACAATAATACAATTCACTCTGCAATTAAAATGAAACCAGTTGAAGTTAATAAAGGAAATGAAAAAAGTATATTGAAAAATATTTTATAAAAACAAACAAGCAGCAGCAGCAAGAAAACTCTAAATGTTGGCACAGCTGTTAGGATATCGAAGATTAAAAATGTATTTGCCAAAGGCTATACTGCTAACTGGTCTACGGAAATTTTCTACATTTATACTGTGCATTATACAGAACCAACTACTTACACTTTACAAGATGCAAATAACCAAATTATTCAAGGTAAATGGTATCGTGAAGAATTATCTCCTGTCAAACATGATAAAGTCTATTTAATTGAAAAAATACTGCAAAGAAAACATGATAAATTGTTGGTAAAGTATTTAGGAATGAACAGTAAAGGATGGATCAAAAAACAAGACTTGGTATAGTGAAAAAAAAACATTTATTGTTGTGTTTCATGTAATACATTATTGTGTTTGTTAATATCTATATTAACACAATTATCATTTTCAGTATTATGTACTTCATCTGTAAAATACATAGTATTTTCCAATGTTATTATTAACATTAAATTATGTAAATAATTGTTAATTATCCAAGCATTATGTATAATTGACATTATTTGGTTTTTATTTAAATATATTTCTTTAATTATCACATCTGGTGTTTTTGTTATTGTTTCCTTAAGTGTTAACACTTTTCCCTTTTTATGTGCAAGATACATGGAGAGGGTGCTGTCTTCCATAAGCATCGTCACATCTGCATTTATATTTTTCGTCCTCCCAAAATATGAAACGATCTCACCAAATTTCTGCTGTAGATGATGCCAATGAACGAGTGTTAAATTGATTCCAATACGTCTCTTTACTATTTGCACCACAACGTTATAATTATCACCATTATGTTTTGTTAGCCCCACTAACAGTTTGAAACTTCTTTAAACTGTAAAAGAGATGTGGAATAATGAAGAGCGTCACTCATGTTTATTGTATAATGTTTTCAATCAGACTGATTAAAAAAATGATTTGGTGATCAACTAGTTCAGTAGGATACCGCCAGTGGCGGAGTGAGGGATAGTTGGTCCAAATTCAATCTACAATTAGATGATGAAATGCTGACAAGTGTCAGTATGGCTAGAGTAGTTGGAAGAGGTGTTATCGACTCTGCAATCAATAAACTTCCTTTTGAATTACATCTCCCTGGTTATCGATTTTGCGGCCCTGGAACTAAATTACAACAAAGAATAAATCAAAGCGGTATAAATCCATTAGGTGATGCTTGTAAAGCTCATGATATTGCATATTCACAACATAAAAATTTAGAAGCAAGACATAAAGCCGATCAAATATTGGAACAAGAAGCTTGGAAAAGACTCATAGCTAAAGATTCTTCGCTCGCAGAGAAAACCAGTGCATTGTTGGTGGGAAATATAATGAAAGCTAAAGTTAAATATGGAGCTGGCAAACGGCGACATCGTCCTTCATTTAATCAATTATTAAAAGCAGCAGCAGTTGGAAAAAAGAATAATAGCGGTGATGTGTTGAAATCGGTTAAATGTGCTTTGAAAAAAGCTAAAGATTACCTAAAAACAAAACCAAATAATATTAAAACACCAAGAGTTATTCCATTGAGGAAGAAACCATGGGTAGGAGACGTACTACCGCTAATTCCAATACTTGCAGGCCTATCGGCGTTAGGTTCATTGGCTGGAGGTGCAGCAACCATAGTGAGAACAGTAAAAGACATAGATCAAGCGAAAAAACTCTTCAAGAACAAAAAAGACACAATATGGTTATGAAAGGACAGAAGGTTGGGCAAGGACTCTACCTGAAACCGTATGGAAAAGGTTTAGGCCTTTATCTAAAACCTTACATCAGAAATTAAATCTACCAAATCGGGCACTTACAAATTATGATATAACTAAGGTTGCCAACAAATATTTACCACATTTCCGGGGCGTATTCATGAGAGATAATCTACCATCACGTCCTAGGACTCAAGAACAAGGTATAATCAATTTGGATTCTTCAAAGAATACTGGTACTCATTGGACAGCATATACTAAAAAGGGAAATAAAGTGTTCTATTTTGATAGTTTTGGTAATTTAAAACAGCCTAAAGAATTGTTAAAGTATTTAAAACAGTGTGACATCTATTATAATAGAGAACGCTATCAAAAGCGAAACCCTTGGAACTGTGGCCATTTATCTTTACAGTTTCTGCTGAGAGAGCAAGCGGCAAACAATGTCTAGCTATTCTTTTCTTCTAACTGGTTTTGATTCTGTATTGCATGCATCCATATTTCCACCATTGGAATTGGATGCAAATAGAAATTATAGTGTTGGACTATTACGACTAGAAACGTACAATTCAATACCAATTGTGGAGGCTGGAGTGAACAATAAATTCCATTTCAATTTCGATAATAAATTATATGTTATAGAAATGCCAACTGGTACGTATGAAATTGGTGCTATTGAAAGATATCTTAGAACGCTGTTGTTGAACAAAAATAAGTCGCTTGTGTTGCATTTAATGCCAAATCACAATACGTTAAAGACTTAGCTTAAAACAACATTTGAAGTGGATTTTACACAACCCCACAGTATTGGGCCACTATTGGGGTTCAATAAAGTGATTTTACCACCGAACAAAACACACATCTCCAACAATATTATAGATATAAATCCGGTGAATGCGATCAGTGTTGAGTGTAACATTGTAAGTGGATCATATAATAATGGAAACCCAAGTCACAGTTTACACACATTTTCACCATTAGTGGCAGCAGGTTATAAAATAGTGGAAACTTCATCACCAGTTATTTACCTACCCATTAATACAAATTATATCGACAATATCAGTGTAAGGTTGGTAGATCAAGCCGGACGTTTGATATCCTTCAGAAAGGAAAGAATTACAATTTGTCTACATATAAAGGAAGGATAATGGGTATTGATTTTAACAACATTTTTTCTTCTTCTTCTTTGGGCAATAATTGTATACTTAAAGCAAAACAAGGAAAAAGTAACATCAGTGCTAAAGCAGAAAGTGAACAACAACGACGTAGACCTTTATCAATAAGCAACATCAAGTTTTTAAAATCGATAGGATACAAAGTGCACAGATATGGATCACATATTAAACATTAATCAAGAGGTTACTTTCAACGACAATATTGAAAGCTATGAATATCATTCGTACACGCCATTTAACTCATCAGGCCTATCAAATAATGATGAAATTTGCATCACCATGTTCCAAACTGATGTGTACACATTACCAAGTGAAAGTTATCTGTTCATCGAAGGCAAGTTGGAGAAAGGCGCAGCTGAAAATGCTACTTATGCCAAACTAATAAACAATGCTTTTGCATTTCTATTTGATGAAATTAGATTTGAAATTAATTCAGTGGAAGTTGATAGTGTTAGAAATGTTGGTATTGCTAGCACATTGAAAATATATGCATGCTTTTTCCCCTCTCAAATTAACGCTTTGGAAAATGCTGGAATTGTTACTCAAATGAGGCTAACGCATCAACTATAGTTAATGCAGACCAGCGTTTCAACGTTTGTCTACCACTTAGATATCTATTAAATTTCTTTGAAGATTATAAGAAAATATTGGTAAATGTGAAACAAGAAAATTAATATTAAAAAGATCTAGAAGTGATTTGTATGCCCTTGTTGGTGATGCACAAACGGCTAAGGATTGTACTGTTACATTGGAGAATGTTGTTTGGAATATTCCACATATTAAGCTATCAGACCAGGCGAAACTACATATTTATAAGATTATCGAGAGTGGTAAGCCGATACGCTAGCTTTTAGATCCTCAGAATTACATGAATATCCGAATTTACCTACAACTAATAAAATCACTTGGCATGTGAAAACATCAAATCAATTAAACAAACCAAGATATGTGATTTTAGCCTTTCAAACCGATAGAAAAGATAATATGGCACAGAACAAATCTATTTTCGATCCTGCTGATCTACGAAACGTTAAACTTTATTTGAACGATTACAAGGATCCCTACAATGATTTTCAGTTAAATTTTGAAGAGGGTAAAATTTCACCATTATTTGAAGAATATGTTAGATTTCGTCAAGAATACTATGGAATGACAAGAATCGAGTCGTTATTTGACAGAAAAGGATTTGCTCAAACACCTTTTGTGGTAATTAATTGTGCAAGACAGCCGGATAGGTTAAATACATCTGAGTTGACATTCACATACACATTGAAACTAATAGACCAATTCCACAAAAAACAAATGCTTTTTGTTTAATAATTCATGATACGCTTATGGAATATACACCATTGAATGGTTTAGTACGTAGATATTAGTAAAATGTATTTAAAATAGCTAGAAAGTAAT
>JAAEAF010013414.1:0-180432 GCA_011037195.1 Triatoma infestans | reverse complement strand
TGATAAGGATGGTAGCATAATTAAACAAGAAGGAGAAAAAGAAGACGAGGATGGTAGCATAAGTAAACAAGAAGAAGAATTAGAAGATGATGAAGACGAGGAAGATTATGAAATGGTAAAATCTTATATAAATTTAAAGCAACGAGAACGTGATTTACAATATGGTATAAAATCTGCTCATTCTGGAAAAATGACAATAAGTAATAAAGAAATTTCCATAAATACTAATAATGATTTCATTATTGATAAATATAGATTTAAGGGAACAACGGGGTTATATGAATTACTGTTTAAAACAAACCCCAAACATTATAACGATGGCGATTTAAAATCATGCAAAGAAATTCTGTTATTATCAAACGCTCATAGAAGACATTATAGTGAAGAGAAACCAATTAATGCTAATCGAGGGATAAAATATAATTTAATCATATCAAAATTGTTCCCATTCTCAGTAACACCTAGCAAAAAAGGCTATGGATTCATGAAAAATGATGATGTAGTCTACGAATACTACAACGATCCTAATGAATTGGTGAACAGATTAAAATTATGTCTAGCCTCGGAACAAAGTGGAAATAATAGTTTAGGAAATGAAATAATTTCAATTATAAGTGAGCTGAAGGAAGATGGTTACATCAGTTAAGTGGAACAGTGCAAATAGAGGACATGTCCATCGATAAATTTGGAAGATCTTCAGAAATACATCATCATCAAGATTTGTATGATATTTCTAATATTGACAATGATATATATGTAGACTTCAAACATAAAACAATAACAGGAGTTAATACGCCTAAAAAAGGATTAGACGTTGTGAATAAAGAATATTTGGAAAAGTTTATTCTTAAAGAAGATATCGTCACTAAATCATATCTTCAAGAATACATCAACGATTATGACAGTAAAAGAGTGGAAAATGTAAGGAACCTTCTGCATCAGATATTTGCTACGATTAGAAATAAAATAAGTGTATGGCCTGAACATATGAATGTGACAATACAAATGCTTAGAGATCTTCTTCAGTATCCATGAAAACATGTCCACGATAAAAAAGGAAATAGTTGATGAGTTAATGGCACCTGCTAGAATTCGGTTTAAAAGGAGAAAAACTGTACTAAAAGGAATTGATGACTTATGGCAAATCGATTTACTACATGTTAAGCAGTATGCAAAGTATAATAAAAACAATACTTTCATTTTAACTGTAATTGATTGTTTTTCCAAATATGCTTGGGCTGTACCAGTGAAGACAAAAAATGCTAATGATGTTACCAGTGCTATGAACAAGATATTCCAACAATCTGGAAGAGTGCCTAAAAATATTCAATCCGATCGGGGTTTAGAATTTTATAATTCCAAATTTCAACAGCTTATGAAAAAACATAACATAAATCATTATAGTACTAATTCATCTATAAAAGCGTCAATAGTGGAACGATTCAATAGATCATTACTTGGTAGAATTTATAAACATTTTCATTACAATGGTTCGTATAAATATTTAAATATATTACCAACAATTGTCGATGAATACAATAATACAATTCACTCTGCAATTAAAATGAAACCAGTTGAAGTTAATAAAGGAAATGAAAAAAGTATATTGAAAAATATTTTATTAAAACAAAAGAGCAGCAGCAGCAAGAAAACCCTAAATGTTGGCACAGCTGTTAGGATATCGAAGATTAAAAATGTATTTACCAAAGGTTATACGGCTAATTGGTCTACGGAAATTTTTTACATTTATAGTTGCATAATACAGAACCAACTACTTACACTTTACAAGATGAAAATAACCAAATTGTTCAAGGTAAATGGTATCGTGAAGAATTATCTCCTGTCAAACATGATAAAGTCTATTTAATTGAAAAAATACTGCAAAGAAAACATGATCATGTGTTGGTAAAGTATTTAGGAATGAACAGTAAAAGATGGATCAAAAAACAAGACTTGGTATAGTGAAAAAAAACATTTATTGTTGCATTTCATGTAATACATTACTATGTTTGTTAATATCTATATCAACAAATTATCATTTTCAGTATTATGTACTTCATCTGTAAAATACATAGTATTTTCCAATGTTATTATTAACATTAAGTTATGTAAATAATTGTTAATTATCCAAGCATTATGTATAATTGACATTATTTGGTTTTTATTTAAATATATTTCTTTAATTATCACATCTGGTGTTGTTGTTGTTATTGTTTCCTTAAGTGTTAACACTTTTCCCTTTTTATGCGTAAGATACATGGAGAGCGTGCTGTCTTCCATAAGCATCGTCACATCTGCATTTATATTTTTCGTCCTTCCAAAATATGAAACGATCTCACCAAATTTCTGCTGTAGATGATGCCAATGAACGAGTGTTAAATTGATTCCAATACGTCTCTTTACTATTTGCACCACAACGTTATAATTATCACCATTATGTTTTGTTAGCCCCACTAACAGTTTGAAACTTCTTTAAACTGTAAAAGAGATGTGGAATAATGAAGAGCGTCACTCATGTTTATTGTATAATGTTTTCAATCAGACTGATTAAAAAAATGATTTGGTGATCAACTAGTTCAGTAGGATACCGCCAGTGGCGGAGTGAGGGATAGTTGGTCCAAATTCAATCTACAATTAGATGATGAAATGCTGACAAGTGTCAGTATGGCTAGAGTAGTTGGAAGAGGTGTTATCGACTCTGCAATCAATAAACTTCCTTTTGAATTACATCTCCCTGGTTATAGATTTTGCGGCCCTGGAACTAAATTACAACAAGAATAAATCAAAGTGGTATAAATCCATTAGATGATGCTTGTAAAGCTCATGATATTGCATATTCACAACATAAAAATTTAGAAGCAAGACATAAAGCCGATCAAATATTGGAACAAGAAGCTTGGAAAAGACTCCTAGCTAAAGATTCTTCGCTCGCAGAGAAAACCAGTGCATTGTTGGTGGGAAATATAATGAAAGCTAAAGTTAAATATGGAGCTGGCAAAAAGCGACATCGTCCTTCATTTAATCAATTATTAAAAGCAGCAGCAATTGGAAAAAAGAATAATAGCGGTGATGTGTTGAAATCGGTTAAATGTGCTTTGAAAAAAGCTAAAGATTACCTACAACAAAACCAAATAATATTAAAGCACCAAGAGTTATTCCATTGAGGAAGAAACCATGGGTAGGAGGCCTACTACCGCTAATTCCAATACTTGCAGGCCTGTCGGCGTTAGGTTCATTGGCTGGAGGTGCAGCAACCATAGTGAGAACAGTAAAAGACATAGATCAAGCGAAAAAAACTCTTCAAGAACAAAAAAGACACAATGTGGTTATGGAAGGACCGAAGGTTGGGCAAGGACTCTACCTGAAACCGTATGGAAAAGGTTTAGGCCTTTATCTAAAACCTTACAACAGAAATTAAATCTACCCAATCGTGCACTTACAAATTATGATATAACGAAGGTTGCCAACAAATATTTACCACATTTCCGAGGCGTATTCATGAGAGATAATCTACCATCACGTCCTAGGACTCAAGAACAAGGTATAATCAATTTGGATTCTTCAAAGAATACTGGTACTCATTGGACAGCATATTCTAAAAAGGGAAATAAAGTGTTCTATTTTGATAGTTTTGGTAATTTAAAACCGCCTAAATAATTGTTAAGTATTTAAAACAGTGTGACATCTATTATAATAGAGAACGCTATCAAAAGCGAAACCCTTGGAACTGTGGACATTTATCTTTACAGTTTTTGATGAGAGAGCAAGCGGCAAACAATGTCTAGCTATTCTTTTCTTCTATCTGGTGTTGATTCTGTATTGCATGCATCCATATTTCCACCATTGGAATTGGCTGCAAATAGAAATTATAGTGTTGGACTATTACGATTAGAAACGTACAATTCAATACCAAATGTGGAGGCTGGAGTAAACAATAAATTCCATTTCAATTTCAATAATAAATCATATGTAATAGAAATACCAACTGGTACGTATGAAATTGGTGCTATTGAAAGATATCTTAGATCGCTGTTGTCGAACAAAAATAAGTCGGTTGTGTTGCATTTAACGCCAAATCACAATACGTTAAAGACTTTGCTTAAAACAACAAAGAAGTGGATTTTTCACAACCCCACAGTATTGGGCCACTATTGGGGTTCAATAAAGTGATTTTACCACCGAACAAAACACACATCTCCAACAAATTATAGATATAAATCCGGTGATTGCGATCAGTGTTGAGTGTAACATTGTCAGTGGATCATATAATAATGGAAACCCAAGTCACAGTTTACACACATTTTCACCATTAGTGGCAGCAGGTTATAAAATAGTGGAAACTCCATCACCAGTTATTTACCTACCCATTAATACAAATTATATCGACAATATCAGTGTAAGATTGGTAGATCAAGCCGGACGTTTGATATCCTTCAGACAGGAAAGAATTACAATTTGTCTACATATAAAGGAAGGATAATGGGTATTGATTTTAACAACATTTTTTCTTCTTCTTTGGGCAATAATTGTATACTTAAAGCAAAACAAGGAAAAAGTAACATCAGTGCTAAAGCAGAAAGTGAACAACAACGACGTAGACCTTTATCAATAAGCAACATCAAGTTTTTAAAATCGATAGGATACAAAGTGCACAGATATGGATCACATATTAAACATTAATCAAGAGGTTACTTTCAACGACAATATTGAAAGCTATGAATATCATTCGTACACGCCATTTAACTCATCAGGCCTATCAAATAATGATGAAATTTGCATCACCATGTTCCAAACTGATGTGTACACATTACCAAGTGAAAGTTATCTGTTCATCGAAGGCAAGTTGGAGAAAGGCGCAGCTGAAAATGCTACTTATGCCAAACTAATAAACAATGCTTTTGCATTTCTATTTGATGAAATTAGATTTGAAATTAATTCAGTGGAAGTTGATAGTGTTAGAAATGTTGGTATTGCTAGCACATTGAAAATATATGCATGCTTTTTCCCCTCTCAAATTAACGCTTTGGAAAATGCTGGAATTGTTACTCAAATGAGGCTAACGCATCAACTATAGTTAATGCAGACCAGCGTTTCAACGTTTGTCTACCACTTAGATATCTATTAAATTTCTTTGAAGATTATAAGAAAATATTGGTAAATGTGAAACAAGAAAATTAATATTAAAAAGATCTAGAAGTGATTTGTATGCCCTTGTTGGTGATGCACAAACGGCTAAGGATTGTACTGTTACATTGGAGAATGTTGTTTGGAATATTCCACATATTAAGCTATCAGACCAGGCGAAACTACATATTTATAAGATTATCGAGAGTGGTAAGCCGATACGCTAGCTTTTAGATCCTCAGAATTACATGAATATCCGAATTTACCTACAACTAATAAAATCACTTGGCATGTGAAAACATCAAATCAATTAAACAAACCAAGATATGTGATTTTAGCCTTTCAAACCGATAGAAAAGATAATATGGCACAGAACAAATCTATTTTCGATCCTGCTGATCTACGAAACGTTAAACTTTATTTGAACGATTACAAGAATCCCTACAATGATTTTCAGTTAAATTGTGAAGAGGGTAAAATTTCACCATTACTTGAAGAATATGTTAGATTTCGTCAAGAATACTATGGAATGACAAGAATCGAGTCGTTATTTGACAGAAAAGGATTTGCTCAAACACTCTTTGTGGTAATTAATTGTGCAAGACAGCCGGATAGGTTAAATACATCTGTAGTTGACATTCACATACACATTGAAACTAATAGACCAATTCCACAAAAAACAAATGCTTTTTGTTTAATAATTCATGATACGCTTATGGAATATACACCATTGAATGGTTTAGTACGTAGATATTAGTAAAATGTATTTAAAATAGCTAGAAAGTAATGTATATGAATATAAAGAAATGTATAAATTATAATTGTTTTTTTTGCTATATTAAAATATTATTTTATCATAATGTGTTATTTCTATAAGATATAATAAATCATGAGAAATGTATAAATTATAATTGTTTTACGTAGATATTAGTAAAATGTATAAGAAATGTGTTATTAAAATAGCTAGAAAGTAATGTAAATAAATATAAAGAAATATATAAATTATAATTGTTTTTTACTATATTAAAGTATTATTTTATAAGATCTAATAAATTATGATTCATCTTAAAATGAGTTGGTTTTTGTTATCTGTTTATAATTTTATATACTCACACTGGATATTCTTATCGCAACGTATATGATTCACTCTATTTTCTTTTTATCAAGCCGACAAAGGCAGTATACAGGATGTCTTTATCGCGCCAGTATATGACTATTACTTATCTTTATCTTGATTTTTAAATTAAAATAAATTAACAGAAAATTATTATAATGACTAATTCTTTTTTATCAGCCAAAGGCGGTGTTTTTTATATAGAAACACCCCTTATCGCGGCAGTATATGATTCACTCTACTTATTGCTCATCGTTGAATTTCTAACAAGTGGGTGTTTTGTTTAACTGGTGGGGACCTCATTTAAACAGTATAAATAGTTGGATATTTAGTGGGGTAATGTACATTACAACTACAGCCAAGCTTGTGACCACAACACTCGGGGTAAGTTTAATTTCTATTTTTTCAAATCCAATTAAGTCCTACGTCTAGGAGGAGACCCTCTGATTCTCTTCGGAGCTCAGGGGAACCGACTAGTTAGCTATTCTTCTCAAATCCAATTAAGTCCTCGCACCATGCCTATGTGTAAGTGGCTAGGAGGAGACCCTCTGATTCCCTTCGGAGCTCAGGGGAACCGACTAGTTCGCTATCCAGAAGTGGGTATTTTGACGAACGTGTAAGCTAGAACGCTCGGCAAAGTTCCAATATGCCTCGATAAAACGCTGCACAAGTAGGTTATGAATATTGACGAATCCGCTTTCCGGTCGCTGGATGCGGTACAATCAGGCAGGTGCATAGGATGATGGATTTTTTTTTGTTTTTACATGGGCGGGTGCATAGGATGATGGATTTTTTTTGTTTTTACATGTAAAAACTATAAGTATGAAGAAAATAACTACATTTCAGCTAAAATAATGTCTACAAATATTTTGAAGAAGCTGTTGGAACGATCACCATCCATTATTTATAAACGTATTGGCGATTTGGAAGAAAATAAATCATATCCAATTGCAGCGTTTAAGAAGGTGGAACATACAAAGTTTGGCCCTGGTCTGACAACAGTGCTCCATGACCAAGAAATTCTAATAAGAGTGTTCCTTCCTAAAAGATTTGTAGAAGCGTTGAGCGATGATGATATTCGTGTCTATGAAGGTATGTAGAAAAACGCATAATTTTTTCTATTTTCCCCCTGTAGAGGTAGTGAACCCCCACCACTCATCCACACTAGCGAGTGAAACCCCACCACGCATCAGAGAGAAAGAGCCCCTCTCGAGAGAGAGGAGAGGAGAGGCCAGTTGGATATATATACGAGAGACAGAGTCAAAAGGGGGATTCTGTTCACAGTCTTACACTTGAATTGTACATATCGTTTAGCCACGTCAGTCTGTCTGTTCAGTTCTTGTAGTGTAAAGTATACAGTCCTTGGCAGTCAGTCATATTCATATATATCAATTATATATCTTATACCGATATTGAGGTGTTATTTATCTATCAACATCTACAACCAACATCTCCTCCTACAACCATTACATTGGTGGCAGCGCTATCGAAACCTAGCCATTTCTCATTAAAAGGTAAGATATAAATTTCTATTATTTTTTTTAATTATTATTCATTTTAGTTTTACACTTTTAAATATTTTAATTTCCGCTATTTTTTGTAACATCTATTTGTATATTTCATATTTTTAAAATTTCGACTTCATTTTTATGAAAAGAGCCGAAATTATTCAAAAATTAAAACAACATAATCTTTCCACAAGTGGCAATTTGTTAATTTTAAAAGAAAGACTATCAAAAATCATGTCTACATACACAATCGATGGCCAACAAAATTCTGCTGATGAAGCAATCGCGTACCTTCTAAACAAGTGCAACGCTCCAAATCCCGTAAACATCCGGAACTTGCAAATGATAAATAATTTACCAGTTTTCGACGGTTCCCATAATAGCGACATAAATTCCTTCATAGACCAAATTAATAATTATAGTGCGATTTCGGGATGGTCAGAGGCCGGCAAACTGGAAATCCTAATTTTAAAATTAACGGGTGCGGCAAAAATTTTCTTTGACACTTTTAAAACGCAGTGTACAAATGATAACGTCATTTTAACATACCGAATAGCAACGGAAAGTCTAATTGCCAGATTTAAACAAGAAAAAACGCCCGTGGTATTGTTGCAGCAAATAACGAGCTTGCAACAAAATCCATCAGAAACTCTGGAAGCTTTTGCTGACAGAATAAAGCACATTGCCACATCTCTCTTATTCAAAGCTCAACAAAACCCGTTACAAACGTTACAAAATCTAGTTGAGCGGCTAACAACGGACGCCTTCATAAAATCACTTCCAAGTTCCATGAAGGCCCAAGTCCAAATTAAACTGCCCAAAAACCTTGATGAGGCTCAAACTTATGCAACAGCCCTCAGGGACATACAAAGTGCAGAACCTCAAGGTTCGATATTTGCCATTAAAAAGGTAGATTCGCCAATACAGTCTTCTGACAAACCGCCATCGCCATGCAAACATTGTTCCGGCGTCCATTGGAACTCGGAATGCACACAAAAATATCAAGTCGTGAAAAATAAAAGAAGGCGAGTTTCTATTTCTAAACCACCTTCGCCTTGTAAATTTTGTCAAGGCAACCACTGGAACCGCGACTGCAACAACAAAAATAATAATTTTAATAATAATAAACAAGCGCGCACTAATTTTGGCAAAAAGCCACAATTTAAGCCAGACCATCGTACCTTCAGGCAAAGTAGGCCCTATTTCAAAAAACAAATGCCCAACAATAATAATAATAGTAATAATAACACAATAATAATAATAACAAATTTAATACTGGCAATACGTCGAATAAATGGGTTCCGCCAACATGCCAGATATGTGAAAAACGAGGGCATACTGCAAAGGCATGCTGGTTCAATAATGCAAAAAACGATTAGGCGCTCAGCCGTTTTCACGAACGGCTACCACGGTCTTGATCCCGGCACTCAACGATTCAAATAATTTATTAATCAACGTCCAAATTAAAAACAAAAAAGTTAAAGCTCTTATCGACACGGGTGCTTCACACTCGCTCATAGATGCCAGTCACGTCAAATCGGGGCCCGAAGAATCTGGTATCATTTTAAAATCGATCACAAACCAGATTATCCCCAATTATGGTCTGTCAAACATTCAATTATCCATAGGCCAAAACACAAAAATTCAAGGTAAATTCATAGTGTCCCAACTGAAAAATGAATTTGAAATGATCATTGGGAGAGACCTACTAAGCCATTATTAATTTCAAAAACTCAAACATAATCATAAACAAAACAGTCATTCCATTCTTAACAGACAACACAACATCACAAATTAACAACATTCAAAACACAACTTTACCAGAAACATTATCAACCAGACACAAAATCAAAATTCCTGCACGATCACACATCGTCAATACTTACACGCTACATACAAAAATTCCAGACGTTTCCATACTATTGACACAACATGACAGTCTGGTTCAATAATGGATACAGTACAGATACGTGGTTGATTTACGTAAATTAAACGCAATCACCACATCTGAAATTTATTCTCTTCCAGACATTCAACACATATTATCAACATTACATGACACAACATACTTCACAACACTCGATATCTCAAACGCATTCCACTCCATTAGACTTGACAAATCATCACAAGACAAAACAACATTCATAACACAATTCGGCACATACAAATTCTTATCTGTTCCATTCGGTTTAAAGAACGGAAGTGGATCATATCAGCGTTTAATGGATAAACTCTTATCGGGTTCCACGGGTGACATATGCCACACATTCATTGACGACATATTAATTTTTCACGGCAAAACATTTCATGAACATTTAACATCTACACAAAAAATTCTCACACAATTACAGAAGGGCAATCTTTGTATAGACCTAAATAAATGTACCTTCTTCAAAGAAGAATGCAAATATTTAGGCTATACATTGAGCAAAAAAGGCATTTCTCCAGATCACGAGAAGTTAAAAGCTGTAGAAACCTATCCAATTCCGAAAAAATTAAAAGACGTCAGAGCATTTCTAAGATTTATAGGTTTTTACAGAAAATTCATTCATAATTTCTCGGAAATAGCCAAGCCCCTTACAGACTTAACAAAGAAAAATACCAAGTTTGTATGGTCTTCTCAATGTTCATCGGCATTCCAAATTCTAAAACAAAAATTGATTTCTCCACCGATTCTGGCATACCCCAATTATAATTACGAATTCATATTGACTACGGACGCGAGCAACGTTGGCATATCTGCAATTCTAAGCCAACAAATAAACGGCGAAGAACGTCCAATAGCCTTTTCATCCCGCGTACTGTCTGAAACTGAAACAAGACTCTGCACTACGGAAAGAGAACTGTTAGCCATTCTCTTTGGCTTTATCAGTTTCAGTCCCAACCAGTATGGTTTTGTATCGGGAAGATCGACGACAGATGCCATCATGAAAATCCTTGAATTGGTGCGTGGCAGTGGGCACAAGTACGTTCTCTCAGTATTCCTGGACATAGCTGGGGCCTTCGATAATGTCTGGTGGCCGACTGTTTTGGAGTCACTAAGAAGACGAGATTGTCCACCATGTCTTCTAAAACTAATACAAAGCTACCTTACCCAGAGGGTAGCGATGTTAGTGACTCAAGCCGGCGAGGTCTCACGACCAATAACTAAAGGTTGTCCGCAGGGCTCGGTGGTGGGTCCGTTCCTGTGGAACCTAGTGATGGAAGAGCTGTTGAAACAGACTGATAAATTGGATTACTGTGACTCGGTTGCATACGCTGATGACCTAGCAATAGTTGTCCATGGAGATTCTCGGAGGGAGATAGAGGAGCGTGCTTGCACAGCTGTGTCTCTAATAAAAAGATGGTGTCAAGGGGAAAAGCTGCAGATTTCGTTTGAGAAGTCGAAAGTGATGCTCATGAAAGGCAAGCTTCATCCCAGTCGTCCACCTTGGATCCGGGTGGACGAACAAAGAATAGTCCACGTAACCCAGTTCGAGTATCTGGGCGTGCTCCTGGATTGGAAGCTTTCTTTTAAGCCCCACATTCAGCGAGTCGCCTCTAGATGCTTAAATTTATACCAGGGGATCAAAAGAGTAGCCCGTGGAGAGTGGGGGCTGAAGACTGGTGTGGCTCTGACCATCTACAGGGGCGTGATTGAGAATGTCGCAACGTACGCATCTGCCTGTTGGGCTGAAAAGCTGGACATGCAGTCGTACCGCGACATCCTATTAAGAATGCAAAGAGCTATTTTATGCTCGGTGACTAGGGCCTATGCGACGACGTCCACGGCCTCCTTACCGGTGGTCGCTGGAGTGTTGCCGCTTGATCTCCAAGCAGAGATGAGGGCCCTAAGATATAGATACCAAAAGAGGGGCATGATCGTCCTTGATGGTCGGGAGTTGTCTAGTCAGATGCCTCCCGCTCTCGTAAAGAAAACGATCCGAGAGTATGAGATAGGGAAGTGGCAAAGACGCTGGGATGAGGCAGAGACAGGAAGAACTACTTATGAGTTCTTTCCAAATCTGCATCACAGACTGTCGATGCGATGGCTGCGGCTATCCCAGACCGTAACACAATATTTCACGGGGCACGGGGAGTTCAATTCCAGGCTCTTCGACTTGGGATTGAAAGATTCCCCAAATTGTGAATGCGGTCAGCAGGACACGGTGCATCACGTTCTCTTCCGGTGTCCTCTCCTCGACGAAGCTAGAATCCATATGGAATTCAAGCTGATAAGTAGGGGGGAGAACTGGCCGGGAGAATGTAAAGAGCTGGTAACGAATGCGAGGAATTTCGAGGACTTTGTCGAGTTCGCTCAAGAAGTCGCAGTGATAAGAAGGACTAGACGTATAAGTAGAGGTCCGCCTCCCCGTGGCAGGGACGGGAACTTATCTACCTAAGTAGATGAGGCTAAGTGACCATAGGCACCGGTTTTGGCGCTACGCGCTTGGTACGGTGGCTAAGAGTGTGCGTAATAATAATAATAATAAATACAGTAATTAGCAGAAAAACAAATGGAAGAAAAAAAAAAATGAACAGTGAAATAAAAATTAATAAAATAAACAACCTTAAGTTGACAATATCAATAAAGACAAAAGCCAAATAAAACAAATATAAATTAAAAATTTAAAGGTATCCATTAAAAGTCTAAAAGAAACTTTCTCAGTTTTAAACTGTTAATTATAAATTTATACACATCAAATAAATGATTCTTATTTTTTATAGAGAAAATACTTGTTGCAGTTAATGGGTAATATTTACATAAATATCTCTCTCTATACAAAGAAAATGCAGGACATTCAATAAACATGTGAGCCAAGGTTTCCTGACTATAGTTACAGAGAGCACAAGTTGACTCCAAGTTTACCTCATACTTAATTAACACCCTTACTGTACACAATTAACCTTTCTTTTTGGATGACATTCTGATTGACTCACAACCCTAATTATATCTAGTGGTACACTATATGATAAATAACCCTGACTTCCATGCTTGTTAATGAGCATAAAGTACATAGTACTATAGGAAGACTTGGCAATCCTCTCCAGGTCCAACCGGATCAACTTATCTCTTAAACAATTCAGAATTGCGGTTTTTTCTTTTTCAATCAATCCAGCATCTTGCTCTATCCACAGCCAGCTAAATCCGAGGTCAGCAAAGTACTCCTTCATTTGCAAAACCCAGTTGAATTTGGTACTGTTACCGACTAAACTGGAAGTAAAGAAATAAGTTGATTACGCAGCTTCATAGCTGCGGGCAAGAAGTACGCACCCACGGCAACGTCATCTACGAATATGTTTCTTTTTAATGCTGCAGCTGCCTCAGGAAAATTTGTTTCCTCATCATCGGCGAGCTGTGCCAGAGTACGAAGTGCTAAGTAAGGAGCTGATCGTGTGCCGTATGTTACAGTATTTAAATAATAAGTGCGCAAAGGCTGGTCCGGAGATGACCGCCACAAAATACGTACATTGAAATTGTCTGTCATTATAATGTATGGATATTTGGCGAAACATTTGCCTAATATCACAGGAAAAGACAAATGGGTATTGTCTAAACAATCAAATTATATCTGATAATAGCGGATGCAATTTGGGGCCGGAAAACAAAAGGTCGTTTAGCGAAGTGTCACAGGGCGTTTTAGCGGAAGCTCGAACACGACTCGAATCTTGGAATTGTCTCCATGATTCTTGAAAATCCCAATAAGAGTTGGCCACTAGGGTCCTTATTAATGAAAGGTAACCTCACTTGATACCGCCCTGACGCATCACGCGTGGTTGTATTGCGATAAAATTGCTCACACAGCTGTTCCTGTGGAGACGGTGAAGGAGAAACTGGGGGCGAATCTCCAGCCCGCCAAAAATTCTTTACAAGAGCATGTGTCTCATCGCTTGGTACTGAGCAGCATGCTGCAACTGCTGAAAATGTGGAAGTATTTTGAGTTAACGAAAACTCGGAAGGGGTTGAAGTAATCGTCGGGGCTGAGCCCATAAGAATAAAGCCAACCGGAGATGGTACCGCAATTGGCATATTATGTCCTAATTTGATAGGATTGCCTTGGCCAAATAGCAATGATGCTAAATCAGTTCCTAAAATGCAGTCGACCCTCGATGGTTTGTCGAAGGTAGGGTCAGCTAAAACTAGATTTTTGGCTGCTTCACGTACGGAAGCATTAATTTCCATGGTGGGAGTTGTGACCGCTATTCGGTCTAAGATAATGAACTGATGTTGAGAAGCAAGACTTGTACCACTCACAGTTGCAATATCAAGGGAATAGTTGCCCTTACTAGTTGCGGTAGTGTTGCCTACCCCGGACACAGAAATAGGAACATGCCAACGTTGACATTTTAATTTCTGTATGCAATGATTGGATATGAAAGACGCTCCAGCTGCCGTATCTAAAATACCCCTAAGCACTTAGTATGAGTGTGGGGATGTTTGAACCCGCACTAGTGTAGTCGCGAGCAAAAGTGACTGTCGCTTAGTTGGAGCAGACATGGCAGCAACTATTGCTGGTACGGACACCAATGCTGGAGGTGGTACTAGCTCAGAACTAGGAGCTGTAGAAGTCCGGTTGTTTTAAGGTTACCAAGCCTTGAAGTAGGAGACTTGGGTTTTGGAGAATTGGCTCTCTTAGTTGGAGTGGTTCCTAAGTGTAAAAGAGTGTGGTGAGTCTTCCCACACTGTCTGCATCTTGATTTGGAAGTGCATTGAGAAGGAGAGTGGTTGCGTACACAATTGATGCAAAGATGTTTTGATTTAGCAAAGTTGTAACGCCCACGTGGTGAATTGGCACCAAACCTTGTCAATGAAGGATAATATGCGAGGCTTGATCATAAAAGGCACAAGTGTAAGTTAAATTTAATGGTTAGGCCGCATAGGCAGGCGCCTTAAATTTAGATTGACTAGATTTAGCATTAAAACCTGATCTCGAGACCGGAGTCGAAGCTGCAATTGGGCGGGAGGCATCCATCTGCCTAAGTCTCAAAAGGTCGCGTAAAAACTCAAGAAGTTGTTTAACACTAACCGTGGAGTTATCCTGTGTAACTCGCTTCCGGAATTTTTTATATTCGTGTAAAGTATTTGAATCAAATTTTGAAACCAATAAAGCTACTATAATGGCTTGATGTTCTTCAACCTGGGGCAACGCCGCTAATGCACGGTAATGTACATTCAAGGTATCTACAAATGTGGCAAAGTCTCTAAAAGAAGGACCGGTTTAGACAGGCCAACAATTCCGTTAGCATGGTAATCAATAACACCATGGGGATCATCATAACACTCTTTTAAAGCCTCAAAGCCACTGGGTACATTTCCGGAGTAAATTTCAAATGTGACATTAATGTTTGAGAATTTGAATCGAGGCCATCAAACAAAAATTGGATTTTTGAATTGCATTTAACTGGGTACTAGAATCAATAATAGATTCAAACCGAGATATAAACCCGCTCCATTCAGAAGGTTTCCCAGAGAATTTGGGAATTGATTGTACTGGATAAGGAACGTTAGAAGTATTAAGTGGAGAAGGTGCTGTAGATAAAGTAGTGCTAACATCTGTTTGGTCAAAGCTAAGTCTGGTAGAGCTTACTGGCGTTTGTGAAGCTTTAATGAATCTCGATAATTTTTGGACAAGCCCTGTGTAGCGATCGTGAACATCATCCAATTGTTGCTCAAGAGCGTCAAGGGTGAGGTCCGGTAAGGGTGCAGATAACTCCTTATAAGTAGTAAGCTCTCATGTATCATTATTATAAGAATCTTGAAGAGAATCTAAGAGGGCTTGGTACTCGGACACAGGGGTGGATGCAGATTGAGATGCCTTATCAATTTATGCCTGAATTTGATTGTAACCGTGGATAGCTGTACGGCATATGCGGTTAAATACCTTCGCAGACAAACTAGGAGACATGGTGGAACTGATAAGATCAATCAAGTAAATCCAAATGAAAATAAATCAATCAAATAAAGAAAAAAGGCATACTTACCCAGCTAAATAACGAACTTAAAAAAAAAATAATGGATAAAACTGAAATCAACAATTCAAAATTAAAATCAATATACAAAATGACATTGTATAAAATTCAAAATTAAAATATGACCTGGGAATAGAAATGGTTATCAAGTATCAAAATGTTATCACAAGACAGAAGAACGTAGTGGGTGTTAAGGGGGCGCACGCTAGAGTTTGGTGCTTCCCAAATTTCCTTAATACACCCAAAAAAATTTAAAAAAATGATAGTGCTATGAAAGGCCTAGAATGTGTCTATGGAGGCACTAAAATGACAGAAGGCTACACACAAGACTAAGAGGCGTAAATCCCTTAGGATTGGAGTCACTAAATAGTACAAGTCGTGATTCAAAAGGGTAAGTATAAATTGTACAGTTCCTCGCCAAAAGGTGGAAGGAAACGGCCCAGAACGCAAAAGTGAAAAGAATAGTCTGGTAATAATCCAGAGAGAAATTCTCTACAAATGATAACCTCTGGTAGTAATCCAGAGGGAAATTATAAATTGTACAGTCCTTGCCAAAAGTTGGAAGGAAACGGCCCAGAACGCAAAAGAAAAATATCCTCTGCTAGTAATGTGGAATATTTACTGGGAATTATTCCACTTGCTAAAGATTGGGATTTAGGTGGACGGGATAATAAGAATAAGTTCTTTTGAACTGTAATTTATTTCCGTCACTACAGGTAAATTACAGTGATAACCAGATTCCTGGTCTTCAGCGGGCAACGTTGTTGTTCAACGCACCGGTAATAGTGATGTAGATCATATGCAAATCCTGGGTACTGGCGTCTGAAGTTATGGATGCGAGAAGAAGCCCCACGATCCAGCTTCTAATCAATGGAGGACCAGCTCTAAATAGAATAGAGCAGTGTTAATAAAAGAAAATACAACTTTATGAATCACTACAAAGAAAATAATGTATGTAAACTGCCACAATGTTTATACACTCTTGAGTGTATAAACTGAATTTGCTGTGTGCAAGTCTGTGGTATCACACTGTCTGACAGACGCATCCTGAATCTGGGCGAACGCCCGAAACCAGTCGATGACCACAAAATGAAGCAGGCTACCACGGAAAATGTCTCTGATGCTTTCCAGCTCTGCGGGACCAACCAACACAACAACCGAAACTTAAACTTGAAATCAACTTTCAGTTACTGATAAATAGCCTTACTTTTACGATGGATGAAAATCCGAAACCGGCCAGAACCAACAAAATAATAAAATCATAGACAAATCAATATTATTTGGTAATAATTTTTTACGGCAAATTTTTATTTTATTAGGAAATCGAACAAATGATGCACGAACACAAAAGTTCCTTTTGTTAATGCTTCTTTATTTATTTATTTTAATTGATTAAAGCTATCAATATTAGAAAATGTATTTAACAGATTATTAAAAATAAACAAGAACAAAAAAAAACTCATAATGTTGGTGGGGGTATATGTTAGAAGCATATAACATGTGTGATTACATTGTAGTTTAGAAGGTGCGCTTCATTGTTTAAATGTCAGTAACAATTTGTTATTAACGTCACTGATCCTCCCCTCCCCCAAAAAAAGCTTAAATAAATTTTTCTTCCCAATAAAGCAATTTTTCTCTTGTTACATTTAACAAGATTGTATCAGTGCAGACAGCATTTTAAGTTTAAAGAGTAAAGTTGGATCTATCCAAAAAAGTCCGAAACACATTCTGCAAAGGCTCCATTCTAACCGACAGAACTATAATTTCATTGAAATGGCACATTAGAGGAAAATTTAACATTGCAACTCTAGCAAAATTCTCGGTAATTTTTGAAAAATATTTTTAATAAAAGTAATAGGCATTTATGTATCTAGTTATGTATTCCAAAGAAAACTGAGCCATTTTTGGGGGAAATGCGGAAATAAATATGGAAACAAATATGGAAAAAATACCAAAATCCAGAAATTTTGGTCTTTTAACAATAGTAGTTATATAGACTAGTTAACAATATTTATAGTAGTTATAATAGACTAGTTAACAACAAATATATTAGTTATAGTTACCATAACTAGTTAACAACAATTATAGTAGTTATAGTAGACTAGTTAACAACTAATCACTGACAAAATGATAATGCTAAGAAATTTCTAAAAAACAACCCAGATTTAATCCATTACTAGAGCAGATACAGGCCAAAAAATTGTAATTCTCACAAAAGACTTACTTCTGCAAGACATATACACAATTTTGAAACGAGGCCCCACACAGTCATACCAAAACCACAACAACAAATTAGTGAAAATGTTATTTTCAAAACAATACGTCGGTAGAATCACGAAATATAAACTCACAACATATACATCGGTTGATCAAAAATTTTGCGAGTTGCAAAAAAATGCACAAAATGAATATACCCTTATGGCCTATCGTCTCATGTAATGATGCTCCAACATATAACTTATCTAAGTACATTTCAACCACTCCGCAATACCAGTAAATATAACACCTGCTGTCGAATTTTGAGTTTTTCTTCGATTTGTCGTTTTTGAGATATTTTGTGAACATGAAATATAAACGAATAGGGTTCCTGATTAGCCACGAATAGATATTATCTATATGTTTTGCCGATGATTAGGTGAGCCGCAAAAGATATGATATGGAAGCTTAGTAAAGAGTGACACTGTGCGGTGCTTGACTATAAATTTCGACAAAACAAAGAACATTGGTGATATAGGTGCGATGTTCGGAGGTTTGGCGATTGGAAGAGAAAGAGCAGGGTTAGTTTGGTTATCAAATTTCTCGGATCAACGTTGAAAATAACAGAGACTGACTGGAGGAAGCAAGAAGGATCACAAGAATGTTGCACTCAGTATTGTGAAGTTCGGCACTACCGAAAGAAAATAAAAGAGAATTTTTTATTCCGTCATTGAGGAAATCCCCTTTTATTATGCGTCAGAAACGTGGATCTAAACCAAATACATGAAAGAAATTAAAAACGGTAGAAATGGTTTTCTGGTGTAGGTCCATCCGTAAGACAAGAATGGACATGTTAAAGGAATGAGACGGTTAAGGAAATGAAAGTAGTCAAATATGATAAACAAATGAAGAGAAAATTGATCTATTTGGGGCATGTTAAGAGAATGAACCGAGCTTAACGAAATGGCCTGGTATGATATTAGATTGGATCCCCGCATAAAAAAAGAGATGAGGACTGGCGAAGTAGCAGCAGTATGACCGACTAGAAGAGGGAAATGGCGAATCATGGTCTGGGGGGATTGGCAGACAGAGGTTGATAGAAAGAACGGCAGTCTTAGACCTGCTAGGGAAAAGTGAGTTATTTTGTTCACATACACCCCATATAATATATATATATATATATATATATATAACACATGAGCTTAACAAATCACGTCGCTAACAAATATTTTTGGATGTCTTGGAGTATTGGATAGAAGAGAAAAACTTAGGTTGGGAAATAAGTTGGACTTGTTGAGCACTGTTTATATTGCATAAGAATGCAAGCACTGCAAGGACTTTACATGAAGACTTAGAGTGAAAGAATGGGGTAGCGTGAGAAGAGAGTGCAACATAGACTGGCTGAGTGTTGGTATGAGAACGATGGTCTTTGAATGGCGTTTGAATGAGAATGAATTGGCGTGAAGGCGGGAGGCTGGACTAGCCCCTACTCCCTTTAACTTCTCCTTCCAATGCCTAGATATGCTCCTTAGATTGCGCCATCTGAGAGCTAATGGTAAGCGGCGATCTATTACCAGGTGAAATCGCTGAGGTGAAAAATCAATGTCGATAATTTGATACGAGCGCAATAGTTCCTCTTACTAGAGTACGTCAAGGTAATAAAATCAGTCTCATAAAAAAAAGGAGTGGATGATCAAAAGTCCTTAGGGGCAGTTGAATTTTTACCAGTGCAATCATATTCAGTTTTTGAAAATAACAATGTGGATGCATTGTCTGGTGGACAAATAGTGGAGCTACATTATCTAGGGTTTATGCATTAATCTCATAATTCACATAAGAGTAATATGACATGTTTATATGTTCAATGCTACTAATTCTCAGTCTGATGTCATATACTAGGATTCCTAAGCCTGGAAGATGATATAATTGGTGGTAATATGGGCCTGAAAGATCAAATTATGGCACTTGTATGGGTACGTAATAATATTGCCAATTTCGGCGGAGATCCTGGCCAAGTGACTCTGATCGGGGAGAGTGCCGGAGGTGTAAGCGTACACTGTCACATGTATTCTCCGATGAGCAGAGGTAATGACTTTTTTAAAAAAGAACCTCAACAAATATACTGAAATAAAAAGTACGGACCACAAAATGGTTTATTATTAATTTTACTTTAATATCTCAGGTCTATTTCATAGAGGTATCAGTCAGTCGGGTACAGCATTAGCTCCTTGGGGAAGTAACCCACCAGGAATTGCTCGGAGTAGAGCTGTAGTGTTAGCAAAGCTGTTCAACTGTTCTGTAGAATCAAGTGCAGGAATCCGAGATTGTTTAAGAACTAAAAATGCTTTTGATATCGCAGAAGCATATTCAAATTTAATGGTAAGTTGAAAGTTTGTTTATTTCGCTATTATTTTTATTATTATTATTATTTCTTTCTTTCTCTTATAACTGGTTAATAAGTTTGTGCGGGTATTGTTCCAAGCATTAACTTTAGTATGTTTAATTATATTTTAAAAATAAGCGGACGATATGGCACCTTTCCAGGACGATTGCTTTCTGCACTAAAAGGAACACAGTTCCAGGGCGTTCCAGTTTCTTTAGAGATTCATCTAATGTTTTTGGGACCACACTTGTATTGGAAATTACTACAAGGAGCACTGGTACATTCTCTACTTGTCACACTCTAATAATTTCTTCAGTCAGTTCTGCATACTTCCTAATTTTCTCCGCTATTCTGCTTGCAAAGTTCTGCGTACTAGGGACAGCGATATCGATTATATACACTTGCTTTTTCAGTTTGTCCTCTAGTTCAGATTGCTCAGTAGTTTCATTTATAGGTTTCCTTGGCCATAACCTTACAAAACATAAGATCTTCAGGTTGAGACCGAATCATCGTTTAGTATAAGCGAATTTGCCAATATTGCTTCCAATGGGCTTTGTCTAACCATATTGTAGTTGTTGGTATTGGAAGAAACACTAAAAGGTTGATTGTAAATTAAAGCTATACAGAGGCAGAGCCTAATTTCCCTCCCATCTTGAAAATGAATTGCTATAAGTAGAGGTAGTGGATGGTGCTTAATTTTTCCACCGATTTCCGGCTTGCTCCTTGTCGCGTATTTCTACGCGAATTGATAACAGAGGGGGTAAGCCCCCTTACTGGATTTGAGATCTGATTGGTCACACGGTTGAGCCCGTCGTATTTTCTACTATTATTTATATGAATATTCATGCTATTTTCATTGCTATTTATTGTATACTATATTACAATTGGTGCCTTACACAATATTGCATTGATTAAAAGATCATGTTATCAAACCTGTTGAGGTGATCTAGTAAGCAGCGCCGTCTGATTTCTCATTGGGTCTTGCTCAACGAGTCAATTGCAAGTTTGCTTTTGTACTCCTAACTAGCTACTAGTCGTTCACCTGCCGGTTACTGACGGCCATCTTTAGTTCCACAGCACATGGTTTCTAAAACCAGAATTCGATCATTTTGCAGCTCCAAGCAACCAATCCATCCAATTGAATCTCAATTTATTAAACATCTCGTCACAAGCACTTTCAAGAGGGATTATTGCGATCTTCTCAATTAATTCTTTCCCAGGTTGGGACTCCAAGGCTGGTGGTAAGAACAGTTATTTGGTTCTTCTCCATCCTAATTTCTTGTGATTATTATTATTATTGCCAATATCTACTTTAACATTCTTGCTTCACTAGCTGAGGACCTGACAACCTTAACGAAGCATTTTACAATATTACGCATATTGCTGTGATCATCAACTAAATTGGAGCGATTTAATTTTCATCACTGACATTTCATGCACATGATATTTATTATTTAATACCATATATAAAATTCTTAAACTCATTTAAGGACCTAGTAACAGTCGAATCTGATAGCTTTTCACTCAAGTGTGTGGCTAGTCAGATATAGCAACCTTACTTCATTTCTAGTGCACTGTGGATCTGTCACATCCAGAGCTGGCCCTCCGTTAAATAGAGGCTGGATCGCAGGGCTCGTTCTTGCATCCATAGCTTCAGACGCCAGTACCTAGGATCTGCATGTGAGCTACATCACTATCCAGGCCATTACCAGTGCGTTGCAGATCAATGTTGCCAGCTGAAGACCAGGAATCAGGTTATAACTGTAATCTTTTACGTGTAGTGACGGAAATAAATGCAAGGTTCAATAGAAGACTCATTCTTATTACCCCGTCCACCTGAATCCCAATCTTTAGCAAGTGGAATTGTTCCCAGTAAATATTCCGCACTCCTGTTAGAGCTGTTGGGTGACGCGGTATTAGTTACACCTCCCACTGTTTATTCCCAGAGTTCCTGCCTTGTTTTGTACTAACATGATTCAATATTTTCTTTCTTTTACTTTTTCTCTTTTTTCTCTGAGCTCCTGCTCAGAAAAAGAAATAAAGAAAATATCGTTTTTGAAGCAACAAGATAATGGAAAGTGAGACTTAGATCTCGTCATCCAACATTCAATCACTAGCAAGAAAAAAGTGGAGGACAAATTAAACGCACCTACTGCGGCGGCCATTCTTGTGTGTTGGGATTCAAGGTTTCGCCTCCTTCTACTGTTTTGTTTTGCAAATATCCTTTTATTGCCAGTGTTGATCTGGTATTCAAGTCACAACTATTCATCTTGTATATATGTCTTCTGCTATTTGGGTGGAAGTCGGTTTATACTGAATTATTGACAAGACTCAACCCGAACAGCTTAGTGTTTGATGTTTTAGATTTCTGAGGGCATTTTCATGAATAGCACTTGAGTTTCCGGGTTCAGAACGCTTCAGTGGTTTGCCATTAACTCGAAAACTAAAGAGTTCTTCAGCTTACTGTTTTTAGCATTAACTATTTATAACTGTATAATAGAGTTATTTACAAATAATACATGTTTATTTATAGGAAGAAAATACCGATAATTATATGGTACAAGTTATAGATAAAAACTCAAGCAATCCATTTTTACCATGCGATCCACATAAAGTGGAACCAATGCCAATTCCATGGATTGTAGGAACTGTGACATTTGATGGTATTACTAAAACTGCAGGTAAATAATTTATAATGAATTAATCGGCAATTGACAATTTTTATTATTTCAAAGAATTTCGAACCATTATGAATTAGATTGGCATCATTTAGCTCTGAAGAGCTTCTATCAAACCAACAAGCGGAAATACTTGGTTCAACTTACGCAAGTCTTTTTCTTCTTCGAATTAGCTTATTATTTAGAATGATCTCTCTGTGCATGTATCTGTGTGTGTGTTTGTATATGTGTAACAGAATATCTCAAAAACGAAACATCGCAGCAAACTCAAAGTTGATATTCCGTTTAGGCTCCATCACTCGCTTCTAAAGATAAAGTTTTAATCAATATCCATCGACCGGAAAGACGGCTTCACTCAATAGTTTCACGCGATTTTCTCTATAATGGTTCCAACAATTTTTTTTAAACTTCGCACACTGTCTAAAGACATAAATGCCTTTCACTTTTATTTGTAGCATTCTCCCCACAAAATTGGGGGTTTCTGTGGGGCAGCAATGTTAAGCTTTCCTCTAGAGTCTAAATTATTGGTTAACTGAAATTGCCATTTTATAGAATACGTTTATGAGGTTTTTTCGAGGGAATTATATAAACCGGCTCCAACGATTTTCTTTGAACTTGGAATTCTATTTGCATACATATAATACATTTGTACCACTTTTTATTTCAAGTATTTTTTTGGAAAAATTTATCTTAGACATTTCTAAGAAAATGTTATTTGAGTTTGTTTATTTGGCGCTCAATGCAATGTAATCACTATTACCTGCCTTCGCTAAGTATAGGTACCTACCACCCCTATATTTATGTTGATGATACGTAGAAATATCCAATATTGTAGAAAAATGCATTTACAATTAGGTACTACGTCGCTTCTGGCGATGAAGTCCATCAACCGGAAATGCAGACAACGAGTAATGCGAGTATTCACTAGAAAATCTTATCTGGATAAAATGTCGTCAATAAAGTTGAAGTAGGCCTTCAGGAATATCACAAAGTTTAAAGGAAAATCGTTGGCGCCATTTAGAGAAATTTCCAAACTCCCCCAAAAAATATCTGTCGAACACTCACACCACTTTCATTCACTGCTGTTAATATAACTATATATACAAAATGGCAAATTTTCATTAAACTTCAAATTTTACTCGTTTGTCCTGACATAAATATAGAGGTAGTGAGAGGGGGTGACAAACAGGGGTAATGATTATACTGTAGTCCAGAAGAGAGTGTCAATAATATCGAACAGACGAAATTTAACGTCGCAGATTCCTCAAACTAACTATAAACAAATTCTTTTGGAAAAATGTCCAAACTAAAGTGATACAGGTTTTTATTTGTGAAACCAGCCTTCCAAGTTTAAGGAAATATAAAGGAATATAAAGAAAACTGTTAGAATCGTTTTCGAGGAAATCACGAAAAACTGATGAAACAAAAACATTTAGCAAAGTGGCATTTCCTTTAATGGATTTTGCCCGAAATTTTCGTGTCATGTGCAATGGTATCTGAATACCAATTTTCAGCTTCCTGGGATTTTTCGTTTTTTTGATATTTTCTCACACATACATCTGGATCATTGACTAAAAACACTTTTCCCTGACTCCATTTCAAAAATTCACACGACCGCAATAGTTGCTCTCATTAAAGGAGTCAGTGAAAGTAAAACTTGGATAGAATATTAGAAATACAAATAAATAGTTAAAAGAGAATTCAATAGATTGCGGGGGCTCTGCCAGTCATCCCCACCTAATAATGAATTTATGTTAAAATAAAGTTAGTTGTTGTAAATCAGGAAATAATGTGTACGATTTACTTATTATATCTTTTCCTCTCCACTCTGCTGACAGGTTATGGGCTCAGGTGTTTGAATTATAACGGGGTGTAAGTTTCTTTTTTAAAGTTAAAAAAAAAAATATATATAATGAAAATGAATAGTTGCCAGAATATAGAAAAGCTCACTGACGATAATTACGATGCGTAGAAACTGCAAATGAAAAGTATTTTGGTTTGCAATGATTTGTGGTCTTACGCAAGTAGGGAAGAGGTGAAAACTGAAGGCAATAAAGACACTTGGAAGAAGAAAGACGAAAAAGCACTTGCCATAATAACGCTGAACATCTCGAGAAACCAAATTGGACACATTAAAAATTCTGGAACAGCCCACGAAGCTTGGTCATCGTTGAAGATCGTTTATAAATCGAAAGGTCCAGTCCGAAAGGCGACTTTATACAAAGAGCTTTATCGAATGAAGAAGGACGACACAATGGCCAACTACTTAAATAAATTTACTAATAAAGCTGACCAACTGAAGGCGGCAGGCATCCAGATTCCCGATGAATTACTATCAGTTATGCTAGTGGGATCACTACCAGAAGAATATGAAACTTCACGATCGCCATAGAGTCCAGAGATGAAATCCCCAGCATTCACAATTTGAAGGTCAAACTAATCGAAGAAGAAGCGCGACAAAAAGAAAGAAATTCATCCCACGGTAAGTGTTACATATGAAAGGGAAAAAAACTCACAAGTGTATAATAGTGCGTATAAAAATAAAAATAATTCGCGACAAACATGGAAAAGTGCGTTTACCGGAAAATGTTACGAATGTGGCAAAATCGGTTATAAAGGAAGCGAGTGCTACATACGGAGGAACCGCGAAGCTAGGAAAATGAACGCGTTAACGAGTGAGGCAACAGACGTTTGGTATATTGATAGTGCAGCAACGAAGCAAATGTGTAACCAAAAAGAAAAGTTCCACTCATTGAAAGAATAAAACGCTGGAAAAGGGTACGCTGCTTCGAACCATTTTGTAAATTCATAGGCATGGGTAACATAAAAATTGGCGCCAAAGTAAATGGGCGGACGTATGAGGTGCTATTAAAGAATGTGGTCTATGTACCGGATTTAAAAAATAATCTAATATCCGTTCCACAAGCCACACAAAAAGGATGCACGGTTATTTTTGACAAGTATAAAGCTGTTGTTAAAGGAAATGATGGATCAACAATAATTGAAGCAAAAAAACAAAATGATTTATACGTAGTAAATACTACAGGAAGTGTCGCATTAAAAACTAGTGTTCACACTCTAACTTAGAAAGGTGGCATCAACGATTTGGACATTTAAATTTTACTGATTTATAAAGATTATTGACGAAAGATATGGTGAAAGAATTTAATTTAAATTATGACGAATCAAATGTAGATTGTGTAGTGTGTGCCAAAAGAAAATTTAGCATCTACCGTATAAAAGTGCTAATATAAAAAACAAAAACTCTGAACGGTACGCTCGGATATTTGCGGTCCAAATGAACATTAATTCTCTCGGAGGCGCGAAATACTTTGTAACGTTCATTGACGATTTCTCACGATACACAGAAACTGTCTTGTTAAAACAACGATCCGACGTGTTGAATGCATTTAAAAATTATAAGAAACGAATGGAAAAACAAACCGGATATGTAATCAAACGATTGCGAACAGATAACTGAAAAGAATATACTTCAAACGAATTCAATAAATTTTTAGAAGAAGAAGGCATTTCAAGACAACTTGCAGTCGAATATACGCCTCAGCAAAACGAGTTGCAGAGAGGGCAAACCGTACTTTAGTGGAGATGGCGCGTTGTATAATGATACAAGCTAATCTACCTAAAACGCTTTGGGCTGAAGCAATCAATACAGCAACATTTTTACGGAATTGAAAACCTCCGATGAAATCATTAGAAAATAAAACCCCTTACGAAGCTTGGTTTGAGATCGTTGGATTTTTGAGATCAATTGGAAGTAAAGTAATAGCGTTAAATAAAAAAGAAAAACATGGAAAGTTTGCAGCAAAGGGAGCAGAATATATACTTGTCGGATATTCACACGAGTCGAAAGCGTATCGAAACGAGGAACGAGATCTATCATAAGAGCCCGAGATGTCAAGTTCTTCGAATCAATAAATAATGATGAAGACACTAGTGATATCTTTATTAAATTAGAGAAGTAAATAAAGATAATAAAGAGGAAGATAAACAAAAAGAAGAAATTGAAGAAATACGAAATGAAAACAGTGAAGAATTTCTTCCGGCCAATGAAGAAAAAGAAGAATTAAGTGAAGAGGAGGAAACAAATAAACGAACACACAAACGAGGCGCTGGTAGACCAAAAATTCTTCGAGACGGTCATGTAGGAAGGCCTAAGAAAATTTACAGAAATGTATAAGTACAAATGACAGAAGACGCTCATAAAGAAATAGATCCACTAACAGTAAGTGAAGCATCGATACATACTCAAATAGAAGGTATCGACTGTGGAAGCTGAATATATCGCCCTGACCGAAGCATCGAAAGAAATAATTTACATCAAAAGAGTATTAGTGCACATGCAGTTCTATAGTGTTGTGGAATCCCCTGTGAGATTGTTTGTGCTATAGCTCTAGCTAAAAATGCAGTGTTTCATAAACGTAGTAAACACATTGATATTCAGTATCATTATATTAGAGAATTAATCGAAAAAAATGAAATAAAATATTATGCATATGTACAAACAATATGGAGCTGATATATTTTGCGCTAGTGTAATGTGATTGGTGAGATGTGTGAATATTTGTAGTTAGTTGTGTCGTGAGCGTTTTAGCGAAAAGGGCTTCTGTGTTTGTTTGAGATAGATTATAAGAATTAAGAGTAATTAAGAACACACTACTGTTTTATAAATAAATATATTCTGTTAAAATAATAAGAACTTATTTGGTTTATAAATTTATTTAATTTATAACTGGCACAGATATTTAGAGAGCAATTCCTGGAGTGTCCTGTTTGAAGGTTGAGTTTAGACTCTCTACTCTTTACTCTTTTAAAGCTGATGGCTCTCTTCTTTGGAATTGCTCTCTCTCTCGCGGGGGAATTTTCTTACAAAGGTTTGCCCTAACGGGATTTTGTGCCTTTGTTTTTCTATTTAGTAATGACCAGATTTAATATACCTGGTTCTAAAATACATACTTTTTGAAGGTAAATTCACAGCACTAAAATAATTATAAAATATTAACAAAAATACAATTTTGGATACTATAAAATATTCAGAAACTTTAAACTATTATTTTTCGATTTTGTTCTTCCACTACACCTGCAAAAAAAAAAAAATTCAAAAATTGTTAGGAAACAAATTCACTGGACAGTATTACAATTATGTAAATATTCAGAGATATTAGTAGAAATTCAAACATTCAACTTTTGACTATGGTGATGAAAATTACCATTGTCATTAAATATTTAAATTAATGTTTGGAAGTGTCAAATTAATACAGCTAAATATCATCACATTTGTTTTACAAATACAATACAGATAAATAAATTATTTTTATAATCAGTCTAGTGACATACTACTCCGTCAGTAATTGGCTGGCCGATTTATTTTACAATACAATTTTAATTTAATTATTTTTAGAATTCTTTTTGTTAAGACTAGCTTTTTTTTTTTTTAATATAATGCTGTTACCAAATAAAAATTGAAGATAAAGATAAAAAAAAAATGTCAAGTTTAATTATTTTCGAGCAGACTTTATGACAAACTGATCAGGAATCGTGGTGATAGGAAGCGAAAAGTCAATAAACATTACTAATAAATTTCTCATAATAAAATTGGCATCGAATAGAATCTAGTGACAAGGGCAAGTGATTCGAACATAGTCCACAAAATTATTAGCTATGCGGACGATATTGTCCTACTTGCCTCGGGATCCGTTATCCCTTCAATTAATGATTAATTCGCTAGTATGCTATTGTAAGATGTGGAACTTGAGTATAAATCTGGAGAAATCTAAGATAATGGTTTTTAGGAATGGCGGTAAACCAGCGAAAAGGGAAAAATGGACACTCGGTTGTGAGAGTATTGAGGTAGTAAGGGAGTACAAGTATCTGGGGCTGTGGCTCACTCCCACTCTGTCTATGTCAAAGCATTTAAAAAACAAATTGTCAAAAGCAAAAATGAATCTAAATGTGATCTGGTACCAATTTATAGAAAATAAAAACATACCCTATACTGCAAAAATAAAAATCTTCAACTCCGTTTGCAGATCAAGTATATGTTATGCTGCTCAGATTTGGGGGTGAAAGAGATACGAGGAAATGGAAAAGCTCCTGTATTTCTTTATTAAAAAGCTATTTAGAGTCCCCATGTATACAACTTCTGCATTTATTCATTTTGAAACCAAGTTGCCACCGATCTTTTTGTTTACTTTTAAATTGCACCTTGATTATATATTGAAAACATTACAATTACCAGACAATAGATATCCTAAAATTTTGGCCCATCAGGTAATAACTAAACATATGTATTGGTTTAAAGAAATTAGAAATTGTCTCCAGAATTATAATATAAATGTAACCTTAAATATAGAAAATTGTAACAACAGTGAGTTATGGAGAAGTAGTTTTGGCATTCTTAAAGAAACTTTGAAAAATGAATTCAACAACGAGGTTCGGATGAAAATAAGAAATTCTAATGTATCTCCCTGGTATCGAATGCTTCAGTATGATTTAAATGATAAGTTTTATATAAATAATGAACAGTCTCTTTTTACTTTCTCTTACTCCTAGTAAGAGGAAGTATTGTAATCGTGTCCAAATTGTTCGATATCGAGTTAATTTCAACCGGAAATATCCGTTTTGAGGTCCCTGACTCAAAAAAGTGTGTTTTTTTTAGAATGGTTCCTGTGTGGGTGTGGTGTGTGTTTGGGGTCCGCGGCGTGTGTGGTGGTGTGTGTGGTGTGTGTGGGTGTCCCGTGTGTGTGTGTTTGTGTGGTGTTGGGTGTGATGTATGTAATGTGAACAGCCTACTCAAAATGAAAATATCGTAGAAAGTTGAAATTTGATATTCCCGTTTAGAGTCACCATGGGACTGACTGTACGTTATTTGTAAAATTTCCTCAACCGAAGTAACACTTTACTAGTTGGATTTTTTACCTTTTTTTGTGCAATTTTCTCAAACTGGCCTCCGACGATTTTCTTAAAACTCGAAACATCAACCACACATACAAAGAGCTACAACTTTTATTTGAAACATTTCTCCGGGAAAATGCTCTGAAGGGCACTTTTGGGGAGGGGTGGGGTTAGGTTTTCATCTAAAGTGCTATTTCAGTTTATTTCACAATTCTGTCATCTAAATAATGTTAATTAGAATTAAATATGTTGTTGAAATTCTGTGTTTGAAAAAAATCGGATAACCGGAAGTGCGTTTACTTTACCACTTTACTAAAAGATTTATTCACTTTTTCGCAATTTTCTCAAAAATGACTTTGACGATTTTTTTGAAACTTCGTATATAAACTAAACATGCAAAGATCTACAACTTTTATCTCAAACATTTCTCTGTGAAATTTCTTTTAAGAGCACTTTTAGGGGAGGGGTGGGGTTAGATTTTCATCAAAGTGGTATCCTAGTTCATTATACAATTCTATCATCCATAATGAGTTAGAAATAACTAGATGGCTGAAATTCGAGTTTTCAGAAATTAGTAAACCGAAAGGCGTCTTTACTGAACAGTTTTTTCCTTTTCGACGACTTTCTTAAATTTGGTACACAAACTAATATTTTCATTATCAGATTTTGAACTGGATTAAGAGAAAGTTGTTGAGTGTTTTTAACACCAGATTTTTAATATTAGGTGGATCTCTTCAAAATTAGAGGTGGACCTACTTGGCCTCAATTACAAAACCTTCAAAAGTTCAGATATTCTGTGTACAGTGTGTGACCGTGAGGATGGGGAGGATCTGTTCCATTTTCTGGCGGTTTGTCCTGTGTATGATGAAATTCGCCGGAGATGGTTTGGGTCGCTCGCCTGTTCTTTCCGGAAGCGATGTTGCGGACTATCTGAACGGTGGAAGTTGGGATGCCCTAATTAATTTTTGTAGGATGGCATTCACTCGTAGAATAAATATACTGTATTAGATTTTCTTTATATAGGCGCTTTTATTTAATTTTTGTTTAATTGATTGGTGAATATTGCTTTTAAATATTTAGTTAAGAATAAGGTTAATTATTTTTATTTTTTCATATTTTTATTCACCAAATTAAAGTAAAATTGTTTTGTTAATGTATATAATAAAGTTCAACATATAGACTCCACTGACGGCCGTAAGGCCAAGTTGCTGTCTTTTAACAGGTATTTAGCAAAGTTTGTATATTTTAAATTTTTTCTGTGTATATGGTATAATCAATAAAGTCTTTTTCTTTTTCTTCTTCTTCTTCTAGTCCTACACAATGCTGGGTGGGATCTACACCTTAAACCATTCAGCTACTGAATGAAGCGCTGGATTCTAACTGACCCTTTTACTTAATCGTCTTGAAATGTAATTTAGAAATATTAAATCCTTTTTTTTTTTCATTCAGTTCCCAAGGTATTAATGTCCCAAGGAAGAAAATTTAAAAAAATTAATGATTAGACTTACCCCCCCCCCAATCCTTGCGTGCTATTCGAACTTCTAAATCGATTTCTGCTAATTACTTTCATGAAAAAAGTTTTCTTCATTAATTTCCATGTTACAATAGAATTATGAATGCTGTTCATCTTGTCACCATTTATTATCATACATGTCCATAATGTTTTGACACAGAACTGAAACTAAGAAAGTTTTGCCATCACAAATTTATACAATTCCATAACATTTTAGCAGCTTGGCACATTTTATTATTTTTTATCAGACATTTTAAGATTTTTTTATCAACATGTCCTGCTATAAGTGGAAAAATATCAAAATATTTGTGTGTGTAATTTTTTTTTTTAAATAACAATCAACATTTCTTCAATTCTTTCTGCCTAATGTGATCGGGCAAGCATAGAACCAAATCTGTCCATCAGAGTTTCTGCATATCTGATATTTTATCCCTCGTAGCATGCGTATTTATAAGTTCTTGTAATATTTCTGTTACACTCACATGTGTGTCACAACAAGTGTGAGTGTAACAGAAACATTACGTTGAAATGAACTCTCTACACGAACTTGGTGAATTTGCTCTGTCGATGGATGAAAATCCGAAACCGGTTAGGAACAATATAAATATGCATGCTACGACGGATAAAATACGAGATGTTATGCAGCATTGCGGACCCATCTACATATTCAATTTCTGCATAAGTTTGTCATTATGGCGTTCCCTTTTTTCGCATTATTTAACGTTATTTTTTTATCTTTATATATCTATGATTTGGACTCTGTATTTATGTTTTCGAGAAAAGTACGAATCACGTTGTTGTCGACAACCGTAACGATATTTCTAGCTGTTTCATCTCATTTCTAGCTTCATTTTACAACATGGACAATCCTAAATGGCTAATATATGGTAATGTTATATATTTCATGCGCAAATGTGATAGAGTAACTCTTGCCACTTAAAATAACGTAATATACAAATGACGAGATCACTAGAGTGGTGGAGGAAGCATACATGCGAAGAAAGAATTTGGCATTAGCTTGGATCGCCGAATAAGTTCAAGTGATCATTGCTTTGAAACTTTTTCTTTCACTTTGATCATTCACTTAAGCCATTTTGACTTTGGCTATTCAGACATTTTACATGTACGGCCCAATGTAAAATTGATAATTGACACCGGTCTTTGGTAATAGTCGTATTGTGCCAACATGTTTGGGCTCATTTTGAAGGGAATTTTGTACACATTCATCTCAACCCTAGCAATGTTCAGTTGTATTTTAGAAATTAGGCTTTCTTTTTTTTGTCTTTCTTAAACCTCAAACATTTCGTCAGAGAAATTCTATCATTTCTACAGAGAAATTCTTGAAATGTAAGAGAACACTAACTGTAATTATACACTACAAGCTACAAAACCTAGCCATTGCTATGTATACTATTGTCAAAGAAATGCCATTTGGTGATAACAGAATGGGTATTCGTGAGCACCATAAGTGCCTTCAACTCTAGTTTTAATATCGCCTCGGTTGTCCTTAGAGACTTGCTTTACGCATTTGAAGGTGCGAGACCAAGACAATATGGTTGTTACCTCTCCAGGAAGAAAGATCTAAGAAGACTCCCCCAGCAGGCTACCAGCCTGACTACAATATTCTAAGACATCCTTGAACTCCAATTCCTCCAAGCATTCCCTTGAGAATTTCGTCCTCCCAAATATGCGAAACCTAGTACTGGCGAAATGAGGACATTGACTTAGTTAATGATTCACCTAGTTAATGATTGACCTGGTTAATGACAAACTGATCAGGAATCGTGGTGATAGGAAGCGAAAATTCAACAAACATTACTAATAAATTTCTCATAATAAAATTGACATCAAATAGAATCTAGTAACAAGGGCAAGTGATTCGAACATAGTCCTACACAATGCTGGATGGGATCCACAACTTAAACCATTCGGCTGCTGAATGAAGCGCTGGATTCTAACTGACCCTTTTACTTAATCGTCTTGAAATGTAATTTAGAAATATTAAATTCTTTTTTTTTAATCAGTTCCCAAGGTATTAATGCCCCAGCATCGAAGAAAATTTAAAAAAATTAATGATTAGAATTACCCCCCTAATCCTTAATGACAACCCCCATTATCCTAATCCTTCCCCAAATCTCAAACTTATCAATTTGTCTCGACCGCTCAGCACAATTCTGATACAGAGGACTGAAAGTGCTATCTATTTTGAATAAATGACTGCCTACATAAGTGTATCTAGCGAGTATATCTTACCAGTACCCTCAATTGTAGCCCACTCAAGGAAAGAAGATACTTCAAGTCCCTCTGTCTTACATCTTATAAATCTTTTAGCCTGAATGAACCCCTGTATCTCTCCAGTACTTTTCCAATTCCCTTTTCTTCTATTTTTTTTTTTTTCTCTATCAGAACGATACTATTAAAAGACATAATTCCGGAGGTGGAAGTGGAACAGGGATTTTGTCGTTCAAGCGCTTATTCTAGACTAACAGCTCATTACACTTAACACAAATACCTCCAAGATTCACTCGCTTTACATAAGATGTGTAGGGAGAGTTAGTTTTGTTTTTGTGTTCCTCCGCGAAAGTAACCCTTCCCAGGGGGGAATTTGTTTTCTACTTGTACCTTATATTTGGTATTAAGGGTAAAGCTAGGAGAGATGACGGGGGTAAGAGAGATAACGCAGGCTTTGCTTCTCTTGTTTGCCAACACGTGGCATCATGGAATTTAGTCCAGGAGTAGAGAGATTGGATGCGAACGTATTACAAAATTCTGCAGTTATTTTGTGTGTTCTTCTGTGTTCTACGAACATTTATACGCATCAGCTATATCTGGTGAATACCTGAATTTACATAACGTTTAGTAAATTCTTATATACTATATTAATTGCAATTGAAATGAAAGATTTCCTGCTGTCGATAAAGTTGGGCTCGTAGGGATAGTGTTTACCAAGTTTCATGTCGATCAACTATGTTACCTTCACAGAGGAGAAGGTCTCCTACCTACGGTGACGCACCGCAGTAGGAGAGATGGTAAAATGTAGTGTATTTGTATTTTGTTTCTGGAATAAATGAGAGTGTCTTTATTTTGAAAAATAACATAATTTTTATAGATAATAGTAGTTGACATATGTTTTATAAGCATTGCCTTTTTAATATATCTCCTATATTTTGAAACGGGGCATAACTTTGAAATGTGCGTCATCTCGCCTAACGTTACCCTATATTATGTAACAAAATTACATGAGTATTAAACTGTAACTTAAAGAAATATATACGCATATTAACAAAATAAAATTAATTAAATTTTCAGATGATAAATAACAATTATAAAATTAAATTGAAAATATTAATATATGTGTAACAATGTAAAGTAAATTAATAAAGACCATGCAAATGAGATATAAATTTTTTAAATTATAATTAAAAAAAAATTATATATCGTTCTATTCCATTAATTTGTCTCTCAGATTCGGCTTCTTGTAGTGAAAAGTGTCGGACTAGCTGGGCTTAAAGTTTTTACCAATCTAAAGCTTGCGACCTCTTCTACTGCCGACGACTTTTTTTTGAATTGTTATACACGGAAAGTTCTTTTATATTGTGACTGATGATAATGAAATGAGAATAACAAGTTCTCGTCGACTTCCTACAAGTATCTGGGTTTCAGTATGAAATTAGGAGTTTATTGTGCAATGATTTGGCCAGTTCCAAAAAACAAAAAATAAAAATAATGAAAAACAAAATCGATATTTGATCTTTGTTTTTTGTATTTTTAATTTTGATTAGTGTGGAAAATTTAGATATATTTTCGAAGTCATGATATTTATTTAGGTATTTCTTCTTATATTCTTGTTTTATATCAATATGGATCGAAGATTACAATTCTTCTTACTTCCTATATTATCTTATACAAGACTTTACTCTTAAGCATAGCCGATGTTTACTTTGAATACTTATACGTTGAACTCTACACTGGCAAACGACTAATGTTGAATCCACATGCAAGATTCAAACGACCAGAACTGAGTGACCTACTTATATTTCATTGAAGAAAAAACTGAATTAAAAGTGCGAAACGGAAGAAGTTCCGTACTGTCTGTTGTGGTAAGAGTAAGTAACAATAATGTCAAATATTCGAAAATTGAATTGTCAGTGGAAATACATGTCTGAGGTTTTCTAAGTAACAAACCAACTATTTTCAGCGAATGGCCTATGTATGTGTGTGACTGTGGACAAAATGTCTTAAAAATGAAAAATCTCAGGAACCTCGAATTTGATAAATAGTTTCTGTGTCGAAGATTTCGGACAAAACCCATCAACCAGAAGTACATTTGTTTGCTTACTAAGTATTGTAATCGTGCCAAACTTTCGATATCCAGTTTTCACCAGAAATACATTTCGAGTCCAAAAAAGTGGTTTTTAGAAAATGGTTTGTGTGTGTGTGTGTCTGTGCGTAAGGAACAGCATAGTTCAAAAACAAAAAGTCGTAGAAGTTCAAACTTAATATTCCGTTTAGTTATAAGCATGGGATCCGCCAGTTGAGATCATGAGGTCATCTGTCAAAATTCCTCAACCGGAAGTACCACTTTACTAGTTTTTTTTTTTTTTTACTTTTTTGCGATTTTCTCAAAAATTGCTCCGACGATTTTCTTGATACTTCGTATATCAATTAGACATACAAAGAGCTACAACTTTTATTTGAAACTTTTCTCCGGGAAAATTCATTTAAGGACAGATTTGGGGGAGTGATGGAGTTAGATTTTCCTCTAAAGTGCTATTTCAGTTTACTATACAATTCTGTCATCTAAATAATATTAATTAGAATCAAATATGTGGTTGAAATTCCCAGTTTGAAAAAAAATCGGATGACCGGAAGTGCGTATTTACTGAAATGTAATTTTCAGTTTTCTGATATTTTCTCGAAAACGGCTCCAACGATTTTCTTTAAAATAGGAATGTATACTGTACATACAAAGAGCTTTTATTTGAAACATTTCTCCTGATAATGTCATTTAAGGGGGCTTCTGAGGGAAGGGTGGGGTTATGTTTTTCTCTAAAGTGCTATCATAATTGATTATACAATTCTACCATCCAAACAAAATTAATTAGAAATAAATAGATTGCCAAAGTTCCAAGTTTCAAAAAAATTAGTAAATCGGAAGTGCGCTTTTATTGAACAGTTTTTTTCAGTTTTCGACGAATTTTATTAAGTATGGTACACTAACTATACAATTTGTCAATTATAATTTTGAAAACTGGAGTAAGAGAAACTTGTGTGAGTGTTTCATACCAGATTTTTTTTTTTTTTTCAGTTTTTGCAATTTTCTCGAAAATGGCAAACGGCTTGAAACATTTTTCGAAAAAAAATTTACTCTAGGTATTGTCTGGAGATTTTTATTTTTCAAATATATACTGATTTTAGAATTTGCGTAATATCATTCATTTTATTACTTCCTGAGATGAAAACTGTTTCCCTAACACCATCTAAATATGCACTGTTAAGGAGCTAATAAACATTGAATGAAATTCCGTTTGTAAGGTTATATTTGTATTAACAACAATGTGAGAAAGTTTTGTGTGTATTCCCCACCAATTTCACAATTTTTCAGAATCGTGAAAAGGAGAATTATTTAAATATCCACTTTTTTTACAGACACTAAACTGTATTTATATTTTTTGATAAAACTTTAATATCATATTATGTTATCATTAAGATGAATTTGATAAGTTTTTATTGACTAGATAACTCGTTATTAAAAGGAGGGGGGGAACATCATTGTGTAGTTGACAGATTGGAAAAGTTTCATCTTCTATAACATTAACATTTCATCAGTGATACTACAAAGGAAGATAACAAAGCATAAGTAATTATATTTCAAGTTTATTTATGTAAATAGAAGTTCATTATAATATGGTAAAACTTATAGATTGTATTTTCAAACTGAAAGAAAATGTAAAATACTTTTAATATATCCGGTATTTTATCCGTCGTAGCATGCATATTGGTTTTGTTCCTGATCGGTTTCGGATATTCATCCATCGTCAGAGCAAATTCACCAAGTTCGTGTAGAGAGGTCACTTCAACGAAATATTTCTGTAGACACACACTTGTTGGTTCATATCCAGCATTGTGGACCCAGCCATATTTTTAACTTTTAATATATATTGTACGCAATCCCATACATAACGCAATTGTATTGAAGAAAAGTCTTTATTTTTACAAAAGTTCACGACAAGTTACAGCTAAAATCTTGCGCTATAGAAAAGATGACCATAATTAAATTGAAGAATGAGACGTACTATTTACAAGCGTTGCGCTCACGATTTATAATATTGATATAGTGAATACAAAATTTACTAAATAAGGAATATTTTAGAGTAAGGGATTTTGAAATTGAGAGATCGACTAGTGGAACTGTTTGGCAGAAGACAACTGCTTAATACTGTAAACTGGTGACCACGTGAGACTGGATTCTTCTTACTGGTTTAATATTTCTTCCTTAATGGCTGTTGTTGTGGTTGGTTCCGCGAAACTGGAAAGCATCAGAGATATTTTAACCGTGATAGCCTCCTCCTTTTTTATAGTCATCGACCGGTTTCAGGTGTTCATCCATCATCAGGATGTTTTTTGTTAGAACAGTGTGATACATAGACTTGCACAGAGCAAATTTAGTTCATTGATTTTTTTAAAAAGGGTTTTATTAGGACTTAACAGGTTCGTTGATACCTGAGTGATAAAGCACATGTTTCGATCTTGAAAGGGGCACATTGTTCCCTTTAAAAATGGAAACTTCCAACAAATTGAGATATGTAACTTAAATTATGTTTTTGAAAGAGATTTACTTTGATAATTATTTTATCCATACTACGAGTATCTTATTATTTTATTTAATCATTTATAACAAAGCGAAAGAACACTGTGTCAGCCGTGGGGTACTGTGGAATAGTATACTGACGAGATTTGATAAAATACGAGCTGAATGATCGTAAAATAGTATAAATAAATAAATAAATAAATAAATAAATAAATAATATGTTGTTATACAATTAAGCATGTTATTTGATAATCACTTATTATACATTCCACATTTTAGCTTTCATAATTCACATACACCATTCACGCACGCATATTATAAACTTATATATGGGTTCTTTACTTTGGGCCTTTTAAAAAGCGAAAAACAACATGTGTTTTCCCACCAAGGTATCAACGACCCCCCCCCTCTCTTAACCTAGTTAGGTCTAACAAAAACACTTTTAAAAAACCAGTCTATCAACTAAATTTGGTCTGTGCAAGTCTATACTACACAATAATCTAACAAAAACGTCCTGATAATGGGGCGGACGCCCGAAACAGGTCGATGAACAGAAAAAGAAGCAGACTATCACAAGCAGAATATCTTTAATAGCTGCTGGTTTGAAATTTCTTGATTGTTGATTTGTTATAGACTGTTTATAAACTTGCATCCTCATTGAAGACTTATAAGAGACTTGGATGATGTAACTTAAAACGTGTTTATATTTGCCCGGTCAGTCAAGCTGCGTTGAAGGCGTTGAATTCATGTGTCTTCATTTCAATGTTTGGATTAGAATATTCTAAAAGACTGAGAGAGCTTCTTCTTTAAAAGGTGTAGGGGGAAATTTTAGGAATAAATGGTGAATACAAATCTCAGAACATGAATTTTCTAAGAAAATGTTATTCCAAACATCTGACACTACTGCACGACTTCTGTTCAACAATTATAGAAAGTAAAAATAGGCCATGTATTTATTTCTAATTAATTTTGTTTGGATGATAGAATTTTATAATCAACTATGATAGCACTTTAGAGAAAAACATAACCCCACCCCTCCCTTAGAAGTGCCCTTAAATGAATAATAAAACATTTCCCAGAGAAATGTTTTTAAATAAAAGTTGTAGATCATTGTATGTATAGTTTATATAGAAAGTTTCAAGAAAATCGTCGGAGCCATTTTTGAGAAAATCGCGAAAAATTGAAAAATATCATTAGTAAGGTGGTAATGTTCTGGTCCACTTCTGGTCATCCGATTTTTTTCAAACTCGGAATTTCAACAACATATTTAATTCTAATTAACATTATTTATATGACAGAATTGTCTAATAAACTGAAATAACACATTAGGGGAAACCGTAACCCCACCCACCTCACCCCCAAAAGTACCCTTAAATGAATTTTTCCGGAGAAATGTTTCAAATAAAAATTGTAGCTCTTTCTATGTGTTGTTGATGCGCCATGTTCAAAGAAAATCGTTGAAGCCATTTTTGAGAAAATCGCAAAAAAGTAAAAAAAAAAAACATACAATAGTTAAGTGGTACTTCCGGTTTAGGAATTTTGACAGATAACGTACTGTCGGATCACATGGTGATACAGAAACGGAATATCAAGTTTGAACTTTCTACGGTTTTTTTCATACATACATACACACACACACACACACACATATATATTTTCTATGGTTGTTCACATACATACATACATACACACACACACACACACACACACACACACAATTTTCTAAAAACTACTTTTTTGGACTCGAGTAACCTCAAAATGGATATTTCCGGTGAAAACTCGATATCGAAAATTTGACTTACTTACTTACTCAAGGGCTATAACGGTCCATGAAGGACCCGAGCCTCAGCCACCACAGCTTTCCACCTATCTCTATCCCTTGCGGACGTACTCCATCTTTGCTGACCAAGGGCTTCCAAGTCGTCGTGCACATCTCTTAACCATTTCATTCTGGGCCTGCCCCTCGGCCTTTTCCCACCAGGGTGTCCATACAAAGCTTTCTTGGGACCTCTCATCTCCTCATCCTATGCAAATGTCCCAGCCATCGTAATCTACCCGACTTTATAGTGGCTACTATATCTGGCTCACCGAACAGTTCTGCTACTTCTCGGTTCGTCCTGACTTTATAGCCATCCTGCGTCCTTACCGGTCCAAATATCCTTCTTAGTACTTTTCTTTCCCACCTGCACAACCTTTGTTCGTCCGCTTTGGTTAATACCGATGCTTCCGAACCATAGGTTACGATTGGCCGCATAGTCGTTAGGTAGATTCTTATCTTTACTGCTCTGGAAAACATTTACTTTTAAAAACTGGCTGTAGCGCCCAGAGACATCTGTTACCGGCTGCGATTCTCTCACCTATATCCTCACTAACACAATTATTAGAGGTTAAAATTGCCCCCAAGTATTTGAACTGCTTGACCCCTTCAAAAGTATACTCCCCTACCCGAAGGTTCCGGAATAATCTTCTTTTCCTTGTATTTACCATATACTTGGATTTTTCGCTATTCACCTCTAATCCAAATTCCTTAGCAGCCTCATCCAGCTCTAGAAAGGCTAATTTTAGCTCATGCTGCGACCTTGCCAGTATTGCCACATCATCAGCGTACGCTATTACTTGCACCATTCTGTTATACAGGTTGCCGCTAAAATTGGTTGACAACCTCCTCATGACAGCTTCCAGTAGGATGTTGAATAATGTCGGTAACATTGGGTCCCCTTGTCTCAGGCCTGAGTTTATCCTAAACTCTCTGGAGGATATAAGCTACTCGCCCATAGTTCCCAGCCAGGCACATTTCGACGAGACGAATCAATTTCTCCGGGTATCCCAGTTCTCTCATACATCGAGACAAACCAGTTCTACTAATCCTATCATAAGCCATTTTGAAGTCTATGAAAAGTGCGTGAACATCCACATTTTGCTCATAGCACTTTTCCAACAAGGACCTTACTGTAAAGATATGACCATTGTAGATCTACCCGGTCTGAAACCACTTTGGTAGTCCCCGACCACTGCTTCTGACCTTTCCATTAATCTTTTATTGATTATGGTTGCCAGAATTGTCTCAAATGGTTATGGACTAAGGCATGTTAAAGGACTTAAAGTTTGGAATCTCGAAAATTTGACACAATTACAATATTTCCTCTTACTGGGAGTGAGAGAAAGTAAAAACAGTTTTAACAGCTTCAACAAGGAAATGGGTAATTTAGAATACTTACTGTCTCTTACTACTGCTATAAGAGGGAAGTTTTGCGATCGCATCGAATTTTCTATATCGAGTTTTCACTGGTGATACATTTTTGAACTTCCCTTGAGTTTAAAAAAGTAGTTTCTACAAAATGGTCTGTGTTTGTATATAATATATATAGGGTGACCAGACTTATATGCTCCACCCACACCCACTTTTTTTTTAAACGGCGGGAAATTTCGAAAAAATAGAAAACACGTATTTAATCATTTTTAGTTTAGTTTATTTTCAGTGATTGATCCATTATTTTCAGTGAATATCCCGAGATACAGCATCCAACTTTTTTTTTTCAAATGGAACATTATATTTTTTTTTGCCTATTTAAAAAAAAAAATCGGGTTAGGTTTTTCAAAAGTTATGGTAATTTAAAATATGAAAAACAAATTTCAGTTCAATGTCAAAATTACCTTATTTTTTCTTTAAAGAAGCTGTTCAAACTGGGCACTATCAACGGATAGGCAAGCCAAAGCTCTGGACTCCCACGCTCTGTTTGTAGCAGCACTTAGGTGGCAAAGTCAACATCTAGGCAGGCTAGAGTTATTCGACGTTCCAGATCTTTCACGGAATTAAGGCTACTGTACACTTTATTTTTTAGATATCCCCACAAAAAATGCACAATTTTATGGACTGATGAATCAAAGTTTACCAACAATGGCCTTCTTAATCGCTTGAACTTTAGAATATGGGCAGAAGAGAATCCACAAGTTACCTTCGCCACACGCCATCAGGTTGTTTTTTCTACAAACGGAACGGTTTTTTCTACAGAGCGAACTTAACTGGTGAAAGGTATCTAACTTTTTTAAGAGACATTTTGCCAGTTCTGTTTGAAGATGTTTCTCTAAAACGTCGGCACATAATGCGAGAGTTGTTCGACGTTATCTGGACAGAAATTTCCACGAAAAGTGGTTAGGAACTCATGGTCCGATCCAATGGCCATCTCGATCTCCGGACTTAACCCCAATGGACTATTTTTTGTGGGGATATCTAAAAAATGAAGTGTACAGTAACCTTAATCCCGTGGCTTCAGTCGAAGATCTGGAACGTCGAATAACTCTAGCCTGCCTAGATCTTGACTTTGCCACCATAAGTGCTGCTACAAACAGAGCGTGGGAGTCCAGAGCTTTGGCTTGCCTATCCGTTGATGGTGCCCAGTTTGAACAGCTTCTTTAAAAAAAAAATAAGGTAATTTTGACATTAAACTGAAATTTGTTTTTCATATTTTAAATTACCATAACTTTTGAAAAACCTAACCGATTTTAAAAAATTTTTTTTTTTTAGAGGCTCAAGTACTATAAAAATATGCAAAAAAAAATATAATGTTCCATTTGAAAAAAAAAAGTTGGATGCTGTATCTCGGGATATTGGGGTATAAAAAAATGGATCAATCACTGAAAATAAACTAGACTAAAAATGATTAAATACGTGTTTTCTATTTTTTCGAAATTTCCCGCCGTTTAAAAAAAAAGTGGGTGGAGCATATAACTCTGGTCACCCTGTATATATGTGTATGTATGTGGTCAGCATAATTCAAAAATGGAAAAAATCGCAAAAACTGCAAACTTGATATTTAATTTTTAGTGCTAAACGTAGGACATGACCAATAAAATTGTGTTGAACAAAATCAATCAACTGGATTAACACGTTACTGAAACTATTTTTCATATTTTCTTTAAAAAAAAAACAACGATGCGCAACGATTTTTCATTAAACATGGAATATTAACTACACGTATACAGTGTAATTGCAACTTTCTATTTGAAACATTTCTCCGGGAAAATTTTGGGATTAGAGGAGTGGTTATGTTTGCCTCTAAAGTGCTATTTAGTTTATTATATAATTCTATTATCTACTAATATTAATTATAATAATAATAATAATTATATATTAATATTATAATTATATAATTATATTAATACATAATTATATTGTAATATTAATTTCAATGAAAATTCCGCGTAATATTACCTGCGTCAAAATTCAGAGTACAGTTTTTTTCTTCAGTATTTTGTATTATTTCACCTTAAAGACACCCCCAACGAATTGAATTACACTTTTTATAATAACCCATACACACATTAATCTGTATTATTTTAAAATTTGAATTAGATTTCCGGGTAAATTCATTTAATGTGGCTTGGGAGGGGGGGAGAAGAAAATTATGTTTTCTCAAAAAAAAAGTCGATATTATAAAAAGCTTAGATTCTTCCATTCATTTAAATTGACGGCAACTAAATATCTAGTGAGAATTATAAGTTTAAAGAATAGAATAGTAACATACTGTATTTATGTAAGCATACATGATACAGAGGTCTGGCCCAACATTTTAAAGCAAACAAAAAAAATATCGCTCACATATAAATTGCTCAGAAGTATACATTTAACACTAATAATATTATACAATAACACAATTAGCACTCAAAACTATCAATCAAGTCTCATACAAGTCCAAAATAAAAGTTCTCATTTTAATAACACACTCAACAAATGTAAATACATTCTTCAGCTGATTCCCATCGGTTATATTTAGCAATCTCGCGAGTGAGTCTTCTTCATTACTGCTGCGATCTATATACTGAGCAAGGAATTCCTTCCTGTACGACCTATAGATTGGACATTTCAGCTGTAAAATGTATCAAAGTTAACGGCTATTTTGCATTGCAAAGATCACAAATCATACTCGTTTTGATGGAAACCCTTTCTCCATTTAGAAATAACCTTATAATATTAATATTAGACAATCTCAGCCTGGCATAAGACTCTTTGCTGTTTGATCGGCATTCTTTCCTTTGATGTAACGTTCACCTTCTTTAAATGCTGTTAGTTGTCTAAAAAAAACGGATTGTATTTGGAGCTCAGTATACGATTAACATCTTGACTCCTCAAATGATTAAAGTCCACCTTTCAATAATATCAGCTTTGAAATGAAGCAAAACCCCAGTACTGTTGAAATTATATATAGCCGGGGACCCTATTGTCACAAGTGTGTTGTTGAGATGAAGGAACCAATAGTTTTTCTGAGTGCGATAGCAGGTTGATGGTTGTTAGTTAATTTATCATAACATATGTTTAAAGTGATTATTCAATTATAACTAAGCAAAATGCTGTAAAAGAAAGTCGTATGAGTGTTTCACACCAGATTATTTTTTTTTTTTTCATATTTCTTAAACTTCATAAACTAACCTATAAATAATATAAAACGTTTTACTGTGGAGAATACCAATCAGAAATGTGTGTATTATATGTCCACATGTAGGTAGGTCTGTGTATAAATGCTGGTTTCTCTGCGTACAACTATTCTTTGAATTGCATTGTCTGATATGGCTCTCTTGGACCAATATATTAGCTAGGCGAATAGGTAAGGCAATGGTACTGGAATACTGGAGGATTTGCGAGACATCTCTTCTTTCAGGGGTTAACATCGAAGCTAGATATATATGTATAAGTGTGTGATATCTTTATAACGTTCTGATAGTTCCTGTTACCAGTAACTATGGACGACAGTCTTTTCATGGTGAATTATTGAAGGGTCTTACGTGGTCAATATATATATATATAAAATCTTCTGTATATTATACATGGCCGGAATCTGTAATGTAACAGCTTTAACATATTTACATATATACTAAAAAATAAATAAATAAAACTAAAAAATATAACATAAAAACTAATAAAAATAACACAAAAATCAAAGTATTTGAAGCTGTCTGAGTAATGATAATATACACTCATTCATAAAAAAAAAAAAAAAAATAGGACCCCCTATTTAATTCATTAATAAATAACATTTATTGCAACAATCTATTTTCAAGACAATTCGCTAGTCTAAATAATATCGTGTAGTGTTAATTTTGTACACTAACTCTTGATTTAGTTTGATGTAAAAAAAAACAATCATCAAAAAATGTAAAATTGAAAAAGGCCGAAAGTATTAAAAATCTCTGGTATTTTATCCGTCGTAGCATGCATATTTATTTTCTTCCTGACCGGTTTCGGATTTTTATCCATCGTCAGAGCAAATTCACCAAGTTCTTGTAAAGAGTTCACTTCAACGTAATGTTGCTTGTGAACATTTACATTAATGTAACAAGTAACTGAATCATTACGTTGAAGTGAACTCTCTACACGATCTTGGAAGAAAATAAATATGCATGCTAAGTCGGATAAAATACCAGATGTTATCCAGCATTGCGGATCCATCCACATATTATTAAAAATCTTGTTGAAATTGATAATTTTTTTAATTTTTTCTCACCTCCTAGTACTTGGTATTGGCTCCTCGGGAAGTACTAAGAGCCATGATATAGCGAGGCATCGATACGATAAGGTTTTAAATAAACTCTTGTCGAACGGCATCACATTCTTCTTGTAGATCAATGCGGAGCTGTTGCAGAGTAATTGGAGGGTGATCATAAAACACCTCTTGGGCGGTCAATCACATTTGTACCAACTTTCTCCAATAAGCGGATGACAACTCTAGCTGTATATAGTCTGGCATTATCATACATTAGCATGAACTGTCTCCAACAAATGGAGCAAACAGTGTGACTGCCTTTAAAATAACTTCTTCAACATACCTAGTATAGCGGTCATTGCGCCATTTTCAACAATAACTTACTCTGCACGGGCCTGCAAATTTATCCCATTGAAATGTTTTTGGTATGTTGTGTTGTTTGTTTGTAAAATTGGCTTGAGCGGTTTTGTAAAAGGGCTTGTAAGTATATATTTTTAAGAGTGAAGTATTAGAAATAATCAAGAGATTACACTCTTTTTAAAATAGATATATTCTCTAAGTGAAATTAAGTTACTTTAAAATATCACAACAATATGCTTATAAGTATGCTGAAATTAATTGGAATAAACTCTTATGTTATAACTTAAACTGGCACAGTCCTGATGTGTTCTCCTTGGTGTCTACAAAACAACTGTTGAAGGAATGTCTTCTAATTGTTCGTTCAAATCCTCCCCTGTGAGAAGAAGGGGTAGGACAATGCTATCAAGTTCATGAACTCTAAAAGACAATAGTGGTCTTCTACCTGAAATGTCCTTTTGCAAGGTAATTGTCACATATTCTTGATATTTTTGATTTTTTCAGTTTAAATATATTTTTATGTTTCTTGCATCCATCACACCATCCTACGCCCTAATTGATTGTCATTGTAAAAGAGCACATCCGCTAGTAGTGTATTGAATGAAGCTCTCCCCCTGCCTTCTCCACACTCGAATTTTACCACCTAAAGAATACAGATCAAATCGCAATTCATCTGTGAAGAAAACAGCACTCCATTGCTCTACAGCAATTGAGATGCCGATAGTTAGAAGCTAACCTGATTAGTGCTGATTAATTCCAGAGCACTTTAGAATCCACGTTACACTCCATTTACGACTCTCATCGTTTTATGTTGTCTCATGTTCTCGACCACTCCCCCAAGAAGTTCAAAAATAATGCCATTGTAACTAGCTGTCAATTAACTTCTTGAATATTTATCATGTTCATGATTTGGTAAATAAAAAACATAAATAAACAAGTTTTTCAGAAGAGAGATAAAATACAACTTAAAAATTCAATTATACCAGGTGATGCGTTCAATGCAGCCAAAAATAGAACAGCCCTAAAATTGCTATTTTATTGAATTTACCGATGAATTATTATTCCCTGAGTTTAGAGGGGAGATAAATATTTTATTATTTCAAATCAATTTGATTGCTTGCATACTATATGCTTGTTTTCGTTAAAGTAATTATAACAATGTTACACTGACAAAATTTTGAGTGCATATACTGCATATTGCATTTATAAATAAACAGTATTATTTATTTATTTTTAATATTAATTATTAATTAATGAGGAGGTTGATAGGCTCCTCTCTCCCTTTCAGTTATGCCTCCTCTGGGCATAGGTATGTCAAGTCTTATAGGAATGGGAGAGCTTCATCTCCTTTTTTCCCTATGGATGAGTTCAATAGTTTGTAGCTAGTGAGAGTCTTTCATGGAGTTCTCTCAGGTAACAGCGGTTTAAGATGATATCTCTATATAAGGGCTTGTGACAGACTCCTTTTGTGAGTTAGAAGGAGAAATACCCATTCATCTTACGTCAGACTGCATGGGATTTGAGGAATTCAGAACCAATATGCCTATGGAAAAACTCAGGCTATTACCGCTTAGGGTAATTGTCCGATTTTAGGTAGATTAGATCTTGGTCTGGATTTTTGTTCTACGACCATATATGAGCCTACTGGGCCTGGCCAATAGTGACTGATTTTGCTTAATTGAGAAAGAGATACCGCCCCATGTCCTCCGCGATTGCGAGGACCCAGCAAGAGTGATATCCATCAAGCGGGGGATTCCAAGCGGTAGGCACTGAGCTATATGGGCCTACCAGAATTGCGTATGTGCTCGTAGTCAGTGGTTAACCCAAGCTAACCATGGGTTTTCACAATAGATCCACTTTGGGTCGCGGTGATTGTGGCCATTAGGATCACTTCCCTTTTTTTTTTTACTATTTCATTCCAGGTAGATTAGAACTGGGTCTGGATTTTTGTTCTAGACTCGGCTTGTTGTTTTTTTTCTTTGGCGTAGCTACATTGGCCCAGAAGGTCTTTGCATAGGGCTTGGTCCCTGCCCTCGTCAAATAATTTAATAAAAATGTATTATTTAATGTATAATAATAATAATAATAATAATATATAATTATTAATAAAATAAAGCATATTAATAATTCATAAATTGCTATTTATTAAACCAAAATAAAAAAAAACTCTGCTAATCTGAAATGTATACATAGATTATTCATATTTATTTCAATTTTTGTATGTATATATTATAGCGTACTATAAAGTGATGTGTCGTTAAATTATATTCTCTATGTAGGCGGAACAAAAAAAAAATCTCAAAAGTTAGGATTATAAAGAAAATGTGAAAGGATAAATTGGAAAGGAACAGAATTATCATGTAGCAAAGCAGAGGGAAACTAGAGACAGTTTGGTTGGGTAAGTGATGCTACTTCCATGGTCCGTTGAAGACAATGAACCCATACAAATGTTAGGCTAAAAAAAAAAAAAAAAAGTAATGCTCTTAAGGGTATGAGAAATAACGGCAAATAGTTTGCTTTGTTTGAAGCCAGAATGACTGGGAAATGGGTCTGCCAGTGATAGCCCAAATAAAATTGTTCTGCACTACTTGTTACGACATATGACCTGTCCGTGAGAACTTGCTACTGTTTTCACACTAACGCACGTACTATATATACTCATACATAAAATACATCTATGTTTGAAAAAAAAAAACACGAATATATATTATATATTTTATATATCTTATACACACTTTAATAACTAAGAATAAAATACTACACATATTAATAAAATCATCTATATCTGCTTATAACAATATATTTGGACATATTGCTAATGTAATACTTTGTATTATAACCACTACTACACAGTAGGTACGTGTCAAACTTATATTTTTTACAAAATAAATACCCATAATTTTATTTAAAAAAAAAATGAATTGTTATATGATAGTACGTACTGTTATAGATTTTGCAAATGACAGTTCATATGAAGTAACGTTTAACACTTTAAAGAAGACAAATATTCTGGAGACTATTAAATGGCTTTTAATCAACCGCAGATATGAAGAGAGCTGTGTTGCAAATTCTTTTCCACAAAAAAAAAAAAAAAAAAAAATTAATTGCTGACAAAATTGGAGCAAGTCTTCGTTGGGAAATGTTTCATTGTTCTGGACTAGCTAAGCTTTTAAAGGTAATTGATTAGTCTAAATCCTTTTGTATTGATTTGATTTGGCTAGCGCACTCGCCTTTGATGCTTGAATTCCAAGGTTCCGATTACTGTTAGGATTTAGGGTAAAGTTAGGAGTGATGACGTTGTTAGGGAAGAAGATACTGGCTTTATATCTCTTGTTTGCCACCACGTGGCGTCATTCAAATTAGTCAAAGTGATCAGAAGCGAACGTATCGCAAAATTCTTCAGTAATTTTGTGGGTTCTACGAACAGTTTATACACATCAGCTAAATGTGGTGAATACCTGAATTTTCATAACGCATTAGTAAATTTTTATATACTAAATTAATTGCAATTGAAACGAAATATTTCCACGTTGTAGTTAAAGTTGGACTCGTAGCTATAGTTTTTACCAAGTTTCATGTCGTTCAGCCATGTTTCCTTCACAACAGGAGAGGTACGGCATCTCTCCTACCTATTATGGTGCATCATCAGTCCTACCATAGTAAGAGAGACGGCCAACTGATAATGTCTTGATTTAGAAAAATAACATTTTTTTTTGTAGATAATAGTAGTTGACATATTGTGTTTTATGAGCATTACATCCTTAATATATCTCCTATATTTTATTACAGGGCATACTTTGAAATGTGCGTCGTCTCTCCTAACTTCACAGTAGACCGTTTTTTTTTACCCAGCATCCGTGAAAAAAATTAGAAGCTTATTACTTAGTAGCAGATCTTCGTAACGAAGACCAAAATTAAATAACAGTGGAAACCGTGGCTTGCTTATCACCTCCTTCCTTCTGGCATGCCCTGACGCTTCATCGGTTGTTGCGCCATAGGTTTTTTATTTTTTATTTGTATAATGTAGGGTAATAAAAGTATTAATTTTTACTATAAGCATGGATATTAATGGTTATATAAAGGGGAGGCATGAGTTATTGTGATGGGATGTGGGCGGTGATATCAAAAACTTCAAGAACCTTTATTCTAAACTAGGAATTATACAAAAATAAAGCCTTTCAATGGTTTGTTCGGTTTATTGTCAATATTATTTTTTCTATAGTGACCTCCGAGTATTGAAAACAATTTATGATTACATTAATAAAAGTATCCTTAAAATTGAGCACTGCAATTCTGGCATTATTACTTTCTCTTCCTCCTAGTAAGATGAAGTATTGTAATCGTGCCAAATTTTCGATACCGAGTTTTCACCGGAAATATCCGTTTTGAGGTCCCTTGAGTCCAAAAAAGTGGTTTTTAGCAAATGGTTTATATATATAATGTGTGTGTGTGAAGACATATATATATAAAATGTGTTTGTGTGAATATATCTATATATATATATATATGTGTGTGTGTGTGGTGAACAGCATAGCTCAATAACGAAAAACTGTAGGAAGTTGAAACTTGATATTCCGTTTAGGTATCACCATGGGATCTGACAATATGTTTTCTGTCAAAATTCCTCAACCGGAAGTACCACTTTACTAGTTGTTTTTTCTTACTTTATTGCGATTTTCTCAAAATTGGCTCTGACGATTTTCTTTAAACTTGGTACATCAACTAAACGTGCAAAGAGCTCCAACTTTTATTTGTAAAATTTCTCCGTGGAAATTCATTTAAGGGCACTCAAAAGTGGAGGGTTGGTGTCAGGTTTTCCATTAAAGTGCTATTTCAGTTTATTATAGAATTCTGTCATTCTAAATAATATTTAATTAGAATTAAATGTGTTCTTGAAATACTGTGTTTGAAAAAATTGGATGACCGGAAATTGTGTTTTTACTGAAATTTTCAGTTTTCTGGTATTTTCTTGAAAACGGCTCCAACGATTTTCTCTAAACTAGAAATGTAAACTAACTTATAAAGAGTTACAACTTTTATTTGAAATATTTCTCTCGGTGATAAGTCATTTAAGGGCATTTTTAGAGGAGGGGTGGGGTTATGTTTTTTTCTAAAGTGTTATCATAGTTGATTATACAAATTCTATCATCCTAACAAAATTAATTAGAAATAAATAGGTGGCCGAAATTCCGTGTTTCAAGAAAATTAGTAAACCGGAAGTGCGCTTTTACTGAACAGTTTTTTTTTTTCAATTTTCGAAGAACTCGCAACGAATTTCATTAAATTTGGTACACAAACTCTAAAAATTTGTCAATTACAATTTTAAAAACTAGAGTAAGAGAAAGTTGTGTGAGTGTTTCATACCAGATTTTTTTTTTTTGTTTTTAATCATAAAACAAAAAATGGTAATAGGTAGGTCTTAGCTAACAGCAAGTATATGCAATATTTTATTCTGTTTAACGGAAATGAAAAAATGGTAATAAAATGATGTTGTAATTAATGCCTTCGTTTTTCGTAATTATTTATTAGAGTTTTGTTGAAATTAGTTGCAATAAATAACTTTCTTTAGTTTATGTGCATTATTTAATGGAACAGTTATAGTTTAAAGAAAGCTGTAGATATTTTTTTTTTTACCAAACTACTATAATGTAGACTAATATCATTACACTATTGCAAATCCTATAAATTTTCAAACCATTCTTCACAATTATGGAAATATTAAATCTACTCATTCCTTTTCATAAAATAAAGGATATATATTAGTGATTTACACCTATTTTCTGCCTTTTTTTTTTTTTTATAACCAATGGCAACGGGCTTGGCTATTAGAGAAGGGACGACATTGTCTAGTGGGTAGGCTTTGGGCTATATGTAACTAAAAGCGATTTATAGTCAATATGTGGTAACATGCACTGGGGCATTTTCACACCCCTCCCGCATGCTCCCAGTGACCCTCTAGTGAAAAAGGGATGAGAGGTTCAGATGGATATTGGCGGGAATGTAATACCCGGCAGTCAACCCCACTTTGATTTAGATGTGCGTATGCCAGTTGCGTTTTAAAGGGATTTTTTTCTTCGCCACCCCCATGGTGATGATATCAGTAAAGGGGGAAACAAAAGATATATTTTATATACATACATATCCACGAATTGTAAGAAAGGAAATAAAAAAAAGATTACCACTAGGTCTTGGGGGAATCGTATAGAATAATAACTATTAAAGTTTGGGCGGAACACTACTACAGTACCTAGGTCAGCTGCTAAAAGGGTCAAGGTAATTGCAGTCTATCAATATATTTCGTATATTTTCCCTTCCATTAAACTATTTATTTTTCATAGCTTTTTATTTTTCATTTCCATAGCCTAGTGTTGTTATTCATAAAATTATTTAACCATAATGTCCTTCTGTTCAAAAGTTTGACGTAACAAAAATTCTTCAAACTGTTGGAATAAATAGAAAATATAAAAAGGCACTTTCATTTAGCACTTCAAAACTTATCAAGCCATAAGGTCCATTCCCTACGGTAACTGCCAATCATCGTTCGTCCAAATCTCCGTTAATGATCTTGCATAGAAACATTTTAATTATAAATATATTATTATTATTTCTTTTATTATTCTTTTGGATTTAGTTAGTTTACTAATTTATAGTTGAAAGTGTAATGCTCTATGGTAGTGAAATATGGACTCTTGGATGCCAAGAGAAAAAAAAAACTGCTCGCCATGGAAATGGATTTCTGGAGAAGATCTGCCCGAAAATCAAGATTAGAAAGGGTCAGAAACACAGAAATAAGAAAGGCTATGGATGTAAAGAAGGACATCCACTAGAGATAACGGAAACGAGGCTGGAATGGCTCGGCCATACCCTCAGAATGGATAAGCCAAGGGTTCCCAAAAAGGAGATAGAATGGTCCCCCGGAAAAAAAGGAGGAAAAGAGGCAGATCAAAATTAAGATGGAGAAAGATAGTACAAGAGGAAATGACAGGATTTGGTCTAGTACCTAAATAAGATCTGTAGAAAGCTGTATGGAGGGGAAAAATAAAAAATTTTGATATCATGATGTATTGGGGGGGGGATATAAGGATGGTTACTTTGATGAGGAAATCCTCATTGTAGGGAAAACCTAAAAAAAAAAAATATTACTTTTGAGGAAGTATTGTAATCGTGTCAAATTTTTGATATCGAGTTTTCATCGGGAATATCCGTTTTGAGATCCCGTCAGTCCAAAAAAGTCGTTTTTAGCAAATGGTCTGTTTGTGTGTGTGTGTGTGTAGGTATGTATGTGAACAGCATAGCTCAAAAACGAAAAATCATAGAAAGTTGAAACTTGATATTACGTTTTAGTTATCATTATCACTATGGGATCTGACAGTACATTATCTGTCAAAATTCCACAATCGGAAGTACCACTTCACTAGTGAAGTAGCTCCGACGATTTTCTTCAAACTTGTTACATCAACTACACACATACAAAGAACTACAACTATTATTTGAAACATTTCTTTGGGAAAATTCATTTAAGGGCACTTTTGGGGGAAGGATGGGGTTAGGTTTTCATCTAAAGTGCTATTTCAGTTTATTGGACAATTCGCTCATCTAAATAATGTTAATTAGAATTAAATATATTGTTGAAAAATCCAAATTTGGAATAAATCGCATAACCGGAAGTGCGTTTATTAAATGGTTTTTTCACTTTTCGCGATTTTCTCAAAAATGGCTCCGATGATTTTCTTGAAATTTCTTATATAAACTATGCATACAAAGATCTACAACTTTTATTTAAAACATTTCTCTAGGAAGATTCATTTAAGGGCACTTTTAGGGAAATGTGGGGTTATGTTTTTCTTTAAAGTGGTATCATAGTTGATTATATAATTCTATCATCCGAACAAAATTAATTAGAAATAAATTGATGGCCAAAATTCCAAGTTTCAAGAAAATTAGTAAACCGGAAGTGCGCTTTTACTGGACAGTTTTTTTTTTCAGTTTTCGGCGAATTTCATTAAATTTGGTACACTAACTATAACATTCGTTAATTATAATTTTGAGAACTGGAGTAAGGGAAAGTTGTGTGAGTGTTTCACCCCAGATTATTTTTTCTTTATTTATAATTTAAAGACATCTCTTTTCTCCAATTCACACGACTTCCTCTTAATTGAATGTAAGGTTTACATTCGTATAATTTTTAAATTTGGAATTTTTAAAAAAATATTTATGTAACTAAGTTAAGCATTATAATAACTTAATCTCACTTTTGAGAACAGCGTCACCTCACAGCTACCCCCAGGAATTCCCTCCAAAAATATTTGTTTTTAGAAAACTATTTAATCAAAAGTGGTTGTTTATTACCATAACTAATGTCAATATTCTTTTAACCAATTTTTCTTCATTCTCAAAATTTTTGGCAACACATTACATTTTTATTTCATATTTTAAAGTTGTTCTTATAGTATACTCTTAATTAAGGAAAGCCTAACGTATTTGCTCCCACCAGAACCAACCAAAAATGAATATTCCCTGAACATATTTGATTAAGCTCCCATTTATTTAATAGGTATATATAAAAAGTTTAAAGAAAAACGCCCCCCCCCCCCTCAAAAAATAAAAATATATATATTCAATAAAGTAGTTTGACCAATTTTGTTCGATTAACCGATTTTTGACTTGTAGTCAAGTCTCCTGGTAGCATTTAAAGGAAATATCAAATGTTGGACTTTATTGCGATTTTTTCTCACACACATACACACACACACACACACACACACACTCAAGCACCACTTTCCCGTTATTTTTTGGGCCTCAAAACATGTAATTCTGGTGAAAACTTAATTTCATAAATTAGTGACGATTTCTTTTAGAACAGTAAGAGCGTGTAGTGTTGGCATGATAAGATCATTAACTATTAAAAGCATCAGAAGAAGAAAATATCCACAGACGTTCTTTCAGAATTACTCTATATTACTCTTACTTCCAAAATACTTTGTGATCCTTACTAGTTCTCTTGTTCAATCTCAGCTAACTTGATCCATATGATTGCGTTCAGATTTTGATAAACTATGTCCAAGATTTCGGTTTTCTTTTTTACATCTTCTTCTATTGCTTCTACAAAGGGCTTATACATAAAGAACTTCTATAGCTTATACGTGAAGAAGATATAAGGTTGCAAGAAGAGATTGTAGGTTGGTGGTCCCAAAAGAACTAAAGAAAGGACGATATGTGGTGTATAGATGTTAGAGTAAAACGCCACCTTCCTTTAGGCTAAATCTTTCCTTCTCAATCTTCTGTCGGACTTGAGGAGGAACGCTGGGGGGGTGGCCAAATACTGGCACACTCGCAGCAGATTGTGATATATATATGTATATAAACCAACTTAAAGCGCCAATCCCAGCCAACACAAACCAACTTAACTTTATACCAACGCCCTTTTTCACATTCTCTCTTTTATTCTCTCAATTTATCCCCAAACCAAGAAAAGCTTTAGAAAAAAACTCTTCTCTTTAAAACACTGAAAAGATCCTACAATTTTGTGGTGGTTTATCTTATCCATGAAAAATAACTCTTTTGTAAGATCCAATTTTCCTTATTTGGTTGGTGGAATGAGTCAAGAGACAACAAAAGAAAACAAAAAAAAACAAACGAAAAAACATGATCTTTTGAACTTCATAAAATCAAAGCCATTAGCGGTTTTGCTTTTTATCTCATGACAGTTCGCCTCTGGCTGTGATAGAGTGCAGATCGTAGTTTATAAAAGTTTATTTATAACTAGCCTCAGTTTTATTTTATTTCTTAAGTTCAGTATTTCTTAGTGTTCAGTTTGATTTTTTCGTTTTTTTTTGTTTTGTTTTTGTTTTTAGTTTTCTCGTTTAATTTTTCTATTTTTTTTTTTTTCTCTCTCTTTCTATTCTCCACAACTTCTGAATAATTTCAAATTTGTGATTAACTTTATTTTAAACATGTGTGTATTTAAAGTTAAGAGTGCCGAAAAAAAAAAAAGAATAAAAAAAAGACAGTTACGAACTAGAATATTATAGTGCTTGGCCCTAGCGGCCGAAGTTCAAATAAATAGAGGTGCTATTTAACTTATAATAAAAATACTACATACGCACAGATAAAATAATGTAAGTTTACCCATCTATTTATACTTCTTTTTATAGATATATTTTATGTTATTATAATTAATTATTAAACTGAGGCAAGATACAAGATATTTGATTTAATATTACTCCACTCGGCTAGCTTAGACCAATGGGGCTAAGCGAAACCGATATTGGTGGCGGCATGTCCACCACCGGAGAAGAGTCCGAATCATCCAGCTATAGAGCTAAACGTACAAATGAAATGGCGAATCTTTAATGAAAGGCCGGACAAGAAAAAGAAAATGAAAAAATCTATCGTTACAACGAACATGTTACCTCCACCAAACACAAGACAAAGAAGTCGACAAGTTAACACAAATACCGCTCCTGAAGGTTCAAATTATCTACCAAGCACCTCTACTTCACTAACTACAACACAGGTAAATCAATGAGAGCAGATTACACAGACAATGAACGACAATCTACCACAAATACAACAATTCGTTTCTGACTTCGAAACTCCAAACAAATTCAACGTGCTTCCAGAAATATGTGACCCTGTTACAGCAACTAGACCACCCCCAGTCTATGTATATAAAATTACTAATTTCATGCGCTTAAATAGTGACTTAAAAACAGCTTTAGGTGCAGAAAACTTCAATTGTAAAGCTCGCTCGGAAAATATTCTCGTCTCTACAACAAATATAGAATCCTATAAAAAAGCTATTCATTATTTGAATGAAAAAAATATTGAATATCATACTTACCAGCTCAAGCAAGAGAAAGCATATAGAGTGGTACTGCGCAATCTCCACTTCTCAATACCAGCAAATGAAATAAAAGAGGAGCTCAAAAGTAGAGGATTCCAAGTGAGAAATGTAATCAACATTCGTCACCCGTTAGAAAAAACTCCTCTTCCACTATTCTACGTAGATCTTGAACCCGCCAGCAACAATAAAGATATTTTCAAGCTTAATGCAATTTTGAATACTATAATTAGAGTAGAGGAACCTTACAAAACAAGAGAAATCGCACAGTGCAAGCGCTGTCAACAATATGGCCATACAAGGGCATATTGCCATCTAGCACCCAGATGTGTGTTAAGTGTGCTGGACCGCATATATGGAGGAATGCCATAAAAACACACACGATACTCCCGCTACATGCGCACTTTGTCTCGGAGACCATCCCGCTAACTACCGAGGATGTATAACACACAAAGAGTTGCAGAGAATCCGAAGAGAGAGAGAACAAGCCCGCGGACAAACAGTTACAGCAAAGGTACGCCAGAAATCACACCCTCCATCAACATCTCAAACAGAATTTCCATCGCTTCCTCTCACTGCTCAACGTCAGCGCCAGCATCAGCTCAGAGCAGAACCCCAGCAACAGCAACAACAAACACAGCAATCGTCACCATTTTCTCAGCATTCAAGACATGTGCCTCTCTATTCGGAGGTCACGAGATCACATCCTCAAATCCCTTCCCATGACATTACCACCCTTCTAAACTCCTTTTTCCAAAAATTTGAATCTCTTTTAACTCCCCTATTCAACCTACTTAACACACTTGTTTCACAGCTTCTTCCCCGCCTAGCACCATAAGTCCTCCTACTCAAAATTCAATAGTTATTTTGCTATGGAATGCTAATGGATTGAATGCCCACAGAAATGAACTTAATACATTTCTACACGACAGACGAATAGACATTGCACTTATAACGGAAACACACTTTACCAGTAGATCTCACTTTTACATCACTAATTATACAACGTACAGGACAGATCACCCTGATGACACAGCCCATGGTGGAGCGGCAATCCTTGTTCTAAATTCCTTATCCCATCATCTATTACCCCCAACCTCTACCGATTATCTCCAATCTACCGCTATATCCCTACAAAATCAATTCAATATTGCAGCTGTATATTGTCCCCCAAATCAACCCATTTCTCAACAACAATTAGTTACCTTCTTCGATACCCTAGGTCCTAGATTCCTTTCTGGTGGTGACTACAACGCGAAACACCCTCAATGGGGGTGTCGTACGGCCAACCCAAGAGGACAAAAATTCCTTAATCTTCTGTTATCCCAAAACTATAACTTCATTTCTCCAAATCATTACTGGCCCACATCCCCTTCCAAACTCCCTGACATTCTTGACTTTTTTTATAACTTCACAGATTTTCTTCTACTTTGACATCTCGACACTAACTGATCTCTCCTCAGATCATAGTCCTATATTACTTCTTCTAGATACCTGCCCCTTTCCCAAACCACTAAAACCAACTCTTATTACAGGTAAAGTCGATTGGGATTCGTTCCAAACCCTACTACAAGAAAAGATAAAGCTTAACATCCCATTAAAGACAACAGAGCAAATTGATTGTGCTGTAGACTACATTACAAGCTCCATACAAGAAGCCATCCACAATTCAAGTTACTCCACGACTCCAAATCCCTACGACTAAACTCCCTTTACGAATAAGGACACTTATTATGGAAAAAAGACGTGCACGTTCGAGATGGCAGCGAACTCGCTATCCCTCGGATAGAAGAACATGGAACAGACTAAATCACTTACTCAGAACTGAACTTAAACTACTGCAACAAGAACAATTTCATAGCTACACCGAATCACTTACGACAGAAGACAAATCTCTTTGGACTGCTACAAAAAGGATTCTGTCCTATAAATTAGTTCCTTCACCTCTGCGTCGTGAAGATGGATCCTGGGCTGCATCTGATGAAGATAAAGCTATTCAGTTGGCCTCTTACTTCACAACTGTATTCACTCCTCTTTCCATTCCAGACGATCCCCAATTCCATCAAACATTAAAACAAGACTTAGACACTCCTTTACCTCTGACTCTTCCACCTAAACCTTTCACTCCGTCTGATGTTCAGTTTACAATAAATCACCTTTCTTCAAAAAAGGCACCTGGATTTGACCTTATAACCCCACACATCCTCCGCCGTCTTCCAAGAAAAGCTATAGTATTCCTCACTACAATCTATAACTCTGTTCTAAGAACCACTTATTTTCCAGTTCAGTGGAAACTATCCATAATAAGGCCGATTCCCAAACCCAAGAAACCTCAGCATCTTTGTTCTTCATACCGTCCCATAAGTCTCCTTTCTACTCTAGGAAAAATCCTGGAGAAACTCCTTTTAAAGCAAATAAATCCAATCCTCGAAACATCAAATACAATACCTGATCACCAATTCGGATTCAGACGCCACCACTCAACCATACAACAGTGTCACCGCGTTGTAGACACCATCCCATCCTCCCTTGAGAGAAAGGAGATTTGCGCTGGAATCTTTCTCGACGTAAAGCAGGCTTTCGACCGAGTCTGGCACCAGGGTCTGCTCTGGAAAATCAAGGGCATTCTACCATCTACCTATTATCTCATCCTTAAATCCTATCTGTCCGATCGATATTTCCAAGTATCAGTCGGATCCTCTCTTTCTCCTCTTCATCGCTCTGAGGCAGGTGTGCCTCAGGGCAGTATCCTCGGACCTATACTCTATACAATATACACTGCAGATATTCCTGTCCGAACTGACACCCTTCTCACAACCTATGCAGATGACACTGCAATTCTCTCTCCTCATCCTGATCCTGTAATTTCATATAGAAACCTACAAAGTCATTTAACTGAAATAGAAACCTGGTTCAAAAAATGGAAAATCCGAATTAATGAAAGCAAATGCCAGCAAATCACCTTCACATTACGCCGGATCACTCTTCCACCTCTATTCTATAACCATGCCCCTCTTCCAACTGTTGATGTCGTCCGCTACCTTGGGCTCTATATCGACAAAAGGTTAACTTGGAATCCACATACACGACTCAAAAGATAGGAACTCACTACACGATACAGACTTGTTAAAAGACTTCTCGATAACAGATCACGACTTTCATTAGAAAACAAACGACTAATATATACGTCATTTCTTAAACCAATATGGACATACGGACTTGAACTGTGGGGTTCAACCAGGCGTTCAAACCTCCAACGTATCCAATCCCAACAATCCAAAATCCTTAGAACCATAGTTAATGCTCCCTATTATGTATCAAATTTAACTATCCACAATGACCTCAATATCCCTTTCCTTAAAGATATCATCAAAATCCGCTACAAAAAATTTCACAAACCTTTATCCTCTCATTGCAACCCTCTCGTTCGTCGACTTTCATCCCGGACACTCCCTGATAATCCTCCCAGACGTCTGCGGCGAACGTGGCCTCGTGATCTCTTAAGGGATGAAAGTAACTAAACTAGTAAGGAGTGTCACCACTGGGTGACTTCTCCGCTCATTTATATTTTGTTTTATTTATTTTGTTTTGTCTTATGTATTGCTCTCATCAAATTTACTTATAACAATAAATCTGTCGGTGTAAATAAAGAAAAAAAATAAAATAAAATAAAAAAAAAAAAAAATATCTCATGACGTTCAATCGCATATGCTTGGAATTAACAAACAGTTCCAGATCCAAGACAGGAAAATGACGCTTCAACGTTGATTGAGATAATAAGTCTTTCTGGCACATTCAATGTGGGTTATACAAACCTGGGATAAATCTTTCAGAATAGTTCCAAACTTTTTAGGATTAATCCCTTTACCAATTACGTTTCAAATAATCTTTTATAGAGATCGAAACAAGAAAAATAATCAATATTTGGCCCTTGGATTTATATTGGAAAAGATAGAAAAAGTGTGAAAATTAGGAAAGCTGAAAACGCGGCTTTTCATTTCATTTTGCAAGTTTTCACCTTATATCTTATACCTTATCCTTTTAATGACAATTAAAATGAAAATTATATAATAAAAATTAATGATTGTTTGATGATTTTCTTGTTGAAAGGAAACTTACTCGTAGGAATTTTTAAGAGAAATGCATTAGAAAAGGAATATGATGATAATGACTCACCAGATTTTAAATTTCTTGTATTCACTATTGTTCAAATGTGCGTTAAAAATGTTCTAAACTGAAGTGAATTTTATAATTTCATTAAAAACAAAAACAAAAAATCCTTTGCTAGGTGCTAATAGATATTTGAGGAAATATTGTTTACATTGTCAACTTATTTCAAGTCAGAGTTGCTGTTTCGACCTGCTCATTTATAAAGTTGTAGTTTTGACCGTCTTCTACTAAGAAGAAAAACTGAATTATATATAATGTTAAACTATTTTAAATAAATAAAAATCTGGTGTAAAACACTACACACGACAATTTTCTTCAAACTTATCATTTTTATTGAAGTTTATTTGTCGTCAATTTCATATCAATGGGAGAGAAGAACGTCTGTGATAACAGAAGGAAAGTATATGAAACTCTCCCTCTGCCAGACCTTCTTTAGATGAACTTTCTAGGATAAACATACTAAAAAATAAAGTGATACGTCTCTGTATGTATGTTAGTAAAGATGTTTAATGAAATTTATTGGTGCTTTTATGGAGAAAATTACTGAAAGCTGGAAAAAAAACTGTTCAGTAAAAAAACACTTCCGGTCAACCGATTTTTTCAAACTTTTAATTTCGACAACATATTTAATTTTAATTAATATTATTTAGATGATAAAATTGTGTAATAAAATGAAATAGCACTTTAGAGAAAATCTAACCGTATCACTCTATCAAAAGTGTCCTTAAATGAATTTTCCCAGAGAAATGTTTCAAAAAAAAAAAATTGTAGATCTTTGTGTGGTGTAATTGATATTATAACATGTTTAAATAAAATCGTTGGAACCATTTGCTACGAAATCGCAAAAAAGTGAACACAAACAAAGTGGTAGGTACTTGCTTGCGGAACTGTCGGATTCAATGGTGATACCTTCACGGAATATCAAGTTTCAACTTTCTGTGATTTTTTTGTTTTTGAGCTAACATAAACGTAGCAAACGCTACTTAGGACTATATTTGGTCCGAAGCCTCAGCTGGAATCCACATACCATACTCAAACGGCAGGCACTACTTCAACGATACAAAATGCTGATGCGGTTACTTGACAAACGATCTAACCTAACACTTATCAAACAAACTGCTAATCTACAACGTCATACTTAATCTTTTTGGACTTACGGCGCCGAACTGTGGGGTTCAACCAAACGATCTAATTATAATCGTATCCAAACACTCAAATCCAAAATCCTCCGCAAAATCGTTTCAGCTTTTTTCTTTTCTCCAATCATACAATCCATAAAGACTTAAATATGCCATACGTCCGTCAAGAAATCCTATTCCGCTACAACAGATTTCACAACAGTTTATCATCTTATGTCAATCCTTTCGTCCGTGAACTTGCATCCCTAACTAACCCTATAAATTCAACAAGAAGACTAAAACGTGGCCTCGTGATTCTCCTGTTTCTATTAATTGTCCACAATTAACAAATTTACTATTGTTAAGCTTATAAAAGGGGTAAATATCAATTTTAAAAAATAAAAAAAAAGTGCTAACATAGAAACTAATCATTTTCTAAAAACTAATTTTTCAGACCTCAAAACGCATCAGAGATTGAATATAAGGGTTATTTTTAAAACTAAAAATAAATTTCGCGTTAGTAAACCCACTCTAACTATTCACTTAATTTTAAGTTAAATTTCGCGTACATTTTTGATCTTTATGTGTTTATAAATGTGAGTTATTTTTTGATCGATATTTTTAAACATTCTTATAGATTTTATAGAAAAGTAAAAATTAATTATTAACATTTTTCTTCTTTAACAAAAATTGATTAATCCCCTTTGAGAGATTTGATGTTTTGCTCAGAAATAATAATGATCCCTGTGATTTTTATTATTTCTCTCAAAATATAAAAATAGTATTTGATAATCGGTATGTTTTACTATTGGACTTCCGCTAATACGTGGTTGTAAACAAACAGTAGATAAATTATTCATATTTAATAAAATTCAGATTGAATGACCTCCGGTACAGACTATCATCTACACATTTAGGGCAGGTTATTGTTTTAAAATTAAATTTTTCTTAAGTTTATTTTATTTAATTAATTAATTATGTATTTTTCAATAATAGATATTTAATTTTTAGAGAAACGAAAGGTTGTTGTTTAATATTTTTTTCACCCCATGGAGAAGAAAACATGGTAATTTGATTTTGTAAATTCATCGAAAACATTTAATTTGAATTTATTAAAAAAAAAAAAAAAACAGAATTTTTTTGTTTTTATATCTACATGTCAAATAAATTTTTAAAATATAAAGATTGGTGCGGATACATTATTATTATTATTATTTTTTGTCTGTGGGGAGGGAAACCCTACGCTATCCAAAGCCTCACTGGGCCCATATAGCCACCCCAAGAAAAACAACAACAAGCCGGGTCTATAACAAAAATACAGAGCCGGATCTAATCCATCTAAGATTTACCGCAGTCCGAATAAATCGGACAATACCTTAAGCGGAAATAGCCTAAGCTCTTCCATAGACCTGTTCCGACCAAAGTCTCTGAACCTAATTTCCTCACAATCCAAGTAATCAGTCATAAGATGGATGAGTGTTCCCTCCTCTGTCTCACAGACTCTACAAAATGGATTCGGCATGAGCCCCATTATGTAGAGATGTCTCCTTAAACCATAATGTCCAGTAAGAGATCCAACCAGGTGCCTGAGAGCGCTTCGTGAAAAACACAGCAACGTCTCACTAATGGCCTTGTCCGGCCCCCGATGAGCAAAGCTGAGAAAGTGGGTGAATGGATGAATGCTGTGAAGCTGTTGTCCATGTCTGGAAGCCTGACAGACATGTGCCAGAAGACACGCCAACAGCAGGCTCGGGACCAATGAAAGGAAGAGAGGCGCCTAATTTGGCAAACCTATCCACCTGCTCATTTCCAAAAATTCCCATGTGACCTGGCACCCATACTAGAAGCACATTTCAGAGAAGAAAGCTCTTCCAGTCTTTTTGAGCATTCTAACACCAACCTGGAAGTGAAGACGCATGAACTCAGCGCCTTCAACGCAGCCTGGCTGTCCGAGCAGATACAAACACCTTTTAAGTTAGTGTTACGTAACCCTCTCATCCAAAACACAACACAGAATAGCATAAACCTCAGTCTGGGGAAGACCGTGGTCCATTCACCAAGAGATACTGTCAAATGATCTCCGGTCTCAAAATAGACCGCAGCTCCAGACCTACCATCCATTCTGGAACCGTCCGTGTAACACCGTGCGGATACAAGTATTTATTCATCTAAATTTTCCATGTTTACAACTCTTTTTTTATTGTTTTCACTGAAAAATCTTAGTATGTTTATCTCATTTGACTCAGCATGTAAAATTATACTTTGACAGTCAATAGTTTCATTTCTTTGTCAATAAATGAAATAAAGTTTTATTTCTGAGAGAAAAATTTTCCACTCATGGAATAACCGTTATTTATGATAAATTTATTTTGTCTCAAAAATAAATCCTCATGGTGTGATTTTTTGATAGCTTGACTGGAAAATAAAAGTCCCAATCTTAAAATAAATCAAAAAAATGATTTCTAATGATGAAAAATAAAAATCTAAGTCGTGATATGATTTTTTTTTTACACAATATAAATAATTATTGATTTCATTCCCGGAAATGCGTATAATCTGTTAAAAACTCAATACCCAAAAAATTTAACACCGCAATACAGTAGTAAGTGAAACTAAAAATGAGGCAAGAAATGCGTACAAACTTCTTTGGCTAAATGACAGAACAAATTGCTAGTCCCAGCGTAAATATTATTCTCAACTAACAACGATATATTAGTTACAGTTGGCAAAGAAAAACCAACCATACACTATGTATAAGAATAATAAAAATATTTTGTAAGTTAAAAATGAATGTAAACAGTTATATATGTACAGTTAAATTTGAAATGAAATGTTTAAATATTGAAAATATAATGCATGAGGGTCAAACAAGTTGGTTGTAGAGATCTTGCTTTTAGTAACGCAGAGAATTTTGGATCTTCTCCAAAGTGTATATGAAAAGTGGATGTAGAAATGGTATGGGAGAATATTGTACATCGTTGCTTGGACTAGAAGCCGTGGAGATTTGTTTGCCATCGCTGACCCACCAAGTAGTGCTAGTACACACTACGTAACATGGACAAACACTTCTTCGTCTAAATTCAGTATGGAGTTGGTTCATTTTTCTTTTTTTTATGTGATAAATCATTAAAATGCGTCTAACCGAGAAAAATGTAGGAAAAGAGGTTATACAAGCTCTTATTTTCATGCTATTCGACATGGAGTATGTTCTTACATCGCCCACAGACACCCACCCGATATACGCTAACAATCCTTCCAGTGTACACACAATGTCCGAGGGAGATAGGGTTGGTGCCTTCTTTCATAATGGTAACATATAAATCTATAAGAATAATGGCCCTATTGAGAATTGATAGTACGTTCAACTCATCATTGCAGATTTCCTATCGATTTCCGGTTGAAATAACCAAACTATATAATCTAACTATTATCTTATGTTACGTGAACTGTTATACAGGGGGGTTTTCTTCATTTTAGTATTTAGGAGCATTTCTAAAACTTGTAGATCATCAAATGAAATTGCAGTGAAAAAAACGCTTAACATGAAAAATTGGTTAACACGAAATCATACTGCGGTCGCGACTAAATACCATGTAATTTCATACTTTTTTTTTTTTTCTTTTAACACGAAACAAATATCGCTTAACACGAAAAGATTTCGTTTCTCGGATGAACAAAATATTCCTATTTTATGCAGTCACATCGACAAGCAGATTTTTTGTCTTTATTTTAGTTAGACGGAATAAAATAAATAATGGCTGAAACTGTTGCTAGGTTTCCGCTTGGCTGTGCGTAAGTAGATAAAGACATCGCCATTGTCAAACCATATCAGTTAGTTTTCGAATTCGGTGAATTTTATGTTAAAATCAGAGAATTTTGGGTTTTTTGTAATTTTAATACATAAACTGATTTTTTTTTTTTTTTACGTGTACAATGGCAGAGATATCGGTACAAAAACAAAGCGCTATTTTATAGTTTAACACGAATTTTTTTTTTTTACACGAAAAAATAAATACCGGTTAATAATCCTTTGTACTGTAGCTTGGCTTCTATTTATTAATTTTCCAATTACACGCAAACTTTTTCCTCTTTTCCAATTTTTAATTATGATTTTACGAATTTCACTACTCGTGTCTTTACCTCTTCAGAAAACATTAAACTGAATGTAATTTGACCAATGAATACCTTGAGAGATGAAATAGTAAACAATTATTAGAGAATGAATGAGTATATGTAGTGTGTATGAATACGAAAGTTGCATCAGGTTGGTACTTTGTATTTGATATTTATATTGTTCTAATAAATTCCTTTAGATAAAGCAAATGTTACTTTTTATAGTAAGCAGCTAATTGTGCCAAATGTAATTCATATAAAGTTGGTAAAAAAAAAAAGGTACATGTACGTATACGTTATGCACATATGTGTGAGTGGGCCACCGTTTTCCAGGCTGAGGTTTATGCAATTCTTTGCTGTATTTTGGATGAGAGGGTGCGCAACACTAATTTAAAAGGTATTTGTATCTGCTCGGACAGCCAGGCTGCGTTGAAGGCGCTTAATTCATGTGTCATAGAAGCATGTAAATAAGAGCTTGTATAACCTCTTTTCCTACATTTTTCTCGGTTAGACGCATTTTAATGATTTATCACATAAAAAAAAGAAAAATGAACCAACTCCATACTGAATTTAGACGAAGAAATGTTTGTCCATATTATGTTGTGTGTACTAGCACTACTTGGTGGGTCAGCGATAGCAAACAAATCTCCACGGCTTCTAGTCCAAGCAACGATGTACAATATTTTCCCATACTCTTTGTACATCCACTTTTCATATACACTTTGGAGAAGATCCAAAATTCTCTGCGTTACTAAAAGCAAGATCTCTACATCCAAGTTGTTTGACCCTCATGCATTATATTTTCAATATTTAAACATTTCATTTCAAATTTAACTGTACATATATAACTGTTTTTATTATTCTTATACTATGGTGTATGGGTGGTTTTTCTTTGCCAACTGTAAGTAATATATCGTTGTTAGTTGAGAATTATATTTACGCTGGGACTAGCAATTTGTTCTGTCATTTAGCCAAATAAGTTTGTACGCATTTCTTGCCTCATTTTTAGTTTCACTTACTACTGTATTGCGGTGTTAAATTTTTCGGTATTGAGTTTTTAACAGATTATACGCGTTTCAGGGAATGAAATCAATAATTATTTATATTGTGTAAAAAAAAAATCATATCACGACTTAGATTTTTATTTTTCTACTTTAGAAATCATTTTTTTTGTTTTATTTTAAGATTGGGACTTTTATTTTCCAGTCAAGCTATCAAGAAATCACACCATGAGAATTAATTTTTGAGACAAAATAAATTTATCAAAACTAACAGTTATTCCATGAGCGGAAAATTTTTCTCTCAGAATTAAAACTTTATTTCATTTATTGACAAAGAAATGAAATTATATACTGTCAAAGTTACATGCTGAGACAAATGAGATAAACATACTGAGATTTTTCAGATGATACGTTTTTGCCTAATTTTTCACTGAAAACAATAAAAAAAGAGTTGTAAACATGGAAAATTTAGACGAATAAACTTGTATCCGCACGGTGTTACACGGACAGTTCCAGAATGGATGGTAGGTCTGGAGCTGCGGTCTATTTTGAGACCGGAAATCATTTGACATTATCTCTTGGTGAATGGACCACGGTCTTCCAGACTGAGGTTTATGCTATTCTGTGTTGTGTTTTGGATGAGAGGGTATGTAACACTAACGTAAAAGGTGTTTGTATCTGCTCGGACAGCCAAGCTGCGTTGAAGGCGCTGAGTTCATGCGTCTTCACTTCCAGGTTGGTGTTAGAATGTTCAAAAAGACTGTAAAAGCTTTCTTCTCTGAAGGATGTGCTTCTAGTATGGGCGCCAGGTCACATGGGAATTTTCGGAAATGAACAGGTGGATAGGTTTGCCAAATTAGGTGCCTCTCTTCCTTTCATTGGTCCAGAGCCTGCTGTTGGTGTGTCTTCTGGCACATGTTTGTCGGGCTTTCAGACGTGGATGACCTCACAGCACTCATCCTTATGGATGAGTGCAGTGGGTTGTCGGCAGTCTAAAATGCTCATTGGGGGCCCAGACGGAGCTTTGAGTAGCGGGGTCCGATGTCTTTCACGGACCTCCCTCAGACATCTGGTTGGATTCCTCACTGGGCATTGTGGTTTAAGGAGACATCTTCTATATAATGGGACTCGTGCCTGACCCCTTTTGTAGAGTTTGTGAGACTGAGGAGGAAACACCCATGCATCTGATGACGAATTGTTTATGAAAACCTAAAATTCTATGTGAGGAGATTAGGTTTAGGACCTTCGGCCGGAATAGGATATCGGTAGAGGATCTTAAGCTGTGTCCTTTTAAGGTTTTGGTCCGATTTGTTCGGTCTGTGGTGAAACTTAGATGGTTAAAACCTGGGCCTGGATTTTCGTTCTAGTCCCAGTGGTTGTTATTCTTTAGGGGTAGCTATATAGGCCTTGGGAGGCTTTGGATAGCGTAGGGTTTGCCCTTGCCCTCCCCTTTTGTGAATAATATTAATAATGCACATATGTACTTTATGACTACTGTATGAATATGACTGTCATTAACTGTATCTTTATTGTGTTCCTTAATATGTCATTGATTTTATTATCATTAAAACTTGGTGATTTACTGGTTTAATAACATAAAATCAATAAGAAAGTTTTATAATGATATAACAATAGCCTGACTTGTGCTTGTAATGGCAGTATATTTTGCCATTTATATCTTATAAAAATTAAAAATGTGTGAATGTATTTATTGGCGTGAATATTTTTATTGGTGTGAATGTATTTATTGGCGTGAATGTATTTATTGACGTAAATGTATTTATTAGCGTAAATGTATTTATTGCACGAATGTTAGTGTGAATGTTTAGATTAGGTTTTTATTTTGGGGTTGAAAGAAATTTTATAAAAGTATTTCAATCCCACTAGGTTTAAGTTCAATTTAGGATTAGTCTATTTTAGGGGGTGCAGGAACATTTCTTGAAAGTACTGCACACCTCAACTAGTTTTATAGTAAATAGCCTGCTCAGAATAGATTATGTAGCTAAAGTGTACCTAAAAATAAGAATGAAAATATTGATGCAACATGGCACCCAAAGTACTTTTAATCGTAGTAAATTTTATTCAAATTACTTGTGGCAATTAAAGGGATGGCACAATAATAAATCCACACTCCCCCTCGTCGACTAGATTGATGATGTAAGTGGGGACGTGTGGGGAAAGGTTCAGAATCTGGGGCTCTTCTCTGCCTTGTTCAGCAAGGTGTTGCGCAAGAAGCCAACTAGGTTAGCAGCATGTGTCATCCCAGATCGAGCGGCGTTAGTAAAAGAAAGTAAATAATGATTTGAGGACGCTAATAACCACAGTAGTTGATGCGCCCCCCCCCCCCAAAAATCAGTTATTGTTAAAATAAAAATGCACAGAATTTTTTATGGAAAAAAGTGAAAAGAGAAATATTTTTTTTTTATACTTTTTTCTTACTGCTGTATTTTTTGTAAGATTGGATAGAATTGGCATGACGCCCTCTTTGTGGAGGGTGAAGAAAAACAACACTCTTCAGTATAAAAGAAGTTGAGCGATGTAAAGGCGCAGGAGTTTGTATACAATAAGAAACAAGAATCCCCAAATGAAAGTAAATCCAAGATGAAAATAAATTGTCTTATAGTGAATTATAGACTCTCTTAAAGCTGTTTTCATTGATTAGTTCAGAAATCTATTTACCAGTTTGCAAGGATAAGGACAGGTTTTTAAAAAGAAGGGGCTAAAGGTAAAAAAAAAAAAGGCCTAAGTTCTGGTTCAATTAGTGTAAGAGCTACTTCATCTTTTTTTTTTTCTTTTTAGCATTTTTATCTTTCTTCAGAAAGAATTTTTGATCACTTCCTTTTAATATTTTTCATATTCAATTTATTTTTATTTTAATGATTATTTTTTTTATTAGAGTTTATAATGCAATGATAAAATATTTTTTTACTCAATACACTTTTTAATAGGTTTTCAAATTACTAAGAATGTTTCGTACACTGGTTTCCATTTGTGACATTTCCTAAACATGAAAGGGGAATACAACAATGCAATCTTGTCACCTATGCTTGAAATTCTATTTTATGTCTCAAATTGAAACTAACTAATAGAATTGGGAGTAGAATTGGGAGTTGAAAGAAATAATGTATGTGTCAATATTACTTTGGACGGTTTCGTTTAAGAATTTTTAATTGAAACATGTGTTGGAAAACTTCCTTGATATCATGAGCAAATCTAATTTAGCACAGAGATATTTTACGTGATAGCTTGCTTCTTTTTGTGATCATTGACAAGTTTTGGGCGTTCGCCCATCAAATGGATGTTTTTGTGTGAAAACTGTGTGATAACATATACATTGCACAGAACAAATTTAGTTGATACATTCTGTGCAAATTGTTGTGGAATCAATTGTCGTGATTCCTGAGGTATGAAGTTAGATGTCTTGAAGAGGGATTTATTAGGCGGAAGTTAGTTTAGAGAATTACTAACACTGAATTTATAAAAATAGAATATATTTTAACAATAATTTGAATGAGCCTAATGGTAACTACAATAATATGATTTGATAAAAGTAATAAATAATTTTAAGAGTTAAATAACAAATAATTTAAAATGATTATAATAAATAAACTAATATGCACAACTAGGAAAATAATTATAAGATAAACCTTGTATAGGGACGCGCTCGGAACTCAAGTATAACTGCTGCTGTAAAATGATACTGATATAATGATGTGGCTACTGGTATAATGATGATGATATAATGATCCCCTCTTCCAGTGGGGCGAAGTTTATATTAGTCTTACTCACACACTGTCCAGTGTGTAAGTAAGTTCTCACACTAAGACATCTCTAGTAGCGTGCGACCTTGTGCGACCTTGGTTAGGTCGGCGACCAGTAATTCAGGTCAGTGGCCAGATTTGGTCGCCCATCGGCGACTTTCAAAGACCAGGTGGCTTCTGTTCAATAGACAGGGCTTTATCGGTGCTTGTCTTTGATACTTTGTATTGAAAAGGCAACAGCCGGGTGTGGGGCCACTAGTTATAAATTATTCTTTCCTTTTGTTATATTTTGTGAAGGCTTTGACATTGCTATGTCATTACAAAATCTATGTTATCACACTGTTTTGATCAATGCACACTGCTTCTTTTAAAGATCAATGATCACAAAAAGAAGCAGGCTGTCATGGAAAATATCTCTGATGCTTTCCAGCTTTGCGGAACCAATCACAACTAATTTAACACACACATGTGCAGATAGCTTCAGGCTTGCCAGAGTCATCAGGTTCAAGTGCTGCTGTTCCTATACGATGCATTTCAACCATACATTACGACCACTTTACGATACGCACGAATAAGTTAGAACTCACATGAACCAATCTCTAGCTCCAAGAAGGCTAGAAAAAAAATCGTACAGAAGGCTGGCAATTTCAAGGCTTGAGTCACTAAAAAACCAAATGCCAATCAAGTAACAGATTTCAATGAGTTATCAGGTTCTCTTCTCTTATCCAGAAAATCTCACTAAGCTAGCCTGACTAGCTAATCTAACGTCAGAACAGTCAAGTATTCTAACAACACATCAACAACAACACTCTTGGCTCTGTCACTCTATTTTCTCTCTCTCTCTAATAGTTTGTTTTCATTTCAACATCGCTATCATCCCGCAACTATCACAGGTGCATAAAACTGAAGAGAAAATTATAATCATATATTCAATAATAATTTTACAATATTTTCTACATTTTGTATTCTCTTATTTGATTTTTCACTCAAACACTTAAACAATCTATTGTATTACAATAGATAACTCGCAGTGGTGGGGGGCCAGGCAAGGAAACTTCTTTTTAAATGAATCAATTCTAAGAAGGAAATTTTTTCGTTCATATCGAATTTTCAATACTGATTACAAGGAAAATCCATGTTTTGAGTTCTTTTAGGACAAAAAAATACGATTTTTTTTAGAAATTAGTGTGTTTGTGTGTTTGTATTTATGAGTTCGTACAAATAGGTTATGTGCAAACAAAAAACTAAAAACCCTGACAAATTTTATTTTTAAGAACTTCAAATTTGGGATAACATTTGTGTAGTACCTATCACCAGAGAATCGAAAAGTATTTTTTCAGGACAAAATTGCTTGACCGAAAATATCACTTAAATTCGTGGAGTTTTTAGTTTCAGTAATAACACTTGGTATTCGAAGTGTATAATATAGTGTAAAGCACTTAGAAGAAAGCCTACAATCATTCTTCCCCATTAACCCTATACTGTTTTAAGTGGCAGTTTTTTAAGGTTGTAGTAATTTTAAGAAATATTGGAAGAACTTAGTGGGGTTAGGAAGTAGTAATTAATCACGATTAAAGGCATCTAATTTAATGACTGTATATTTATACATATAAACGAGCTAAACTAAATATAAAACTAGGTTAGATAGGTAAACGAACAGAGTAAAAGAGTAGAACACTTCTTGAAAATAACGCGTTGCTGACTTGTGTGAACTGGCTGAACTGCTCTGTATAAGACTAAGAAACTGTGTATAACTTTTGGTCTCTTATTTATACTAGTTTTGCCGCATTTTAGTGGGTTCATTTTACAATAGAGTTCAGGCTTCTCTTTTGTCTTTGCTGTCTCTTCCTTGTTACTAGCCAAACGTGCTATTTTCCCTTAAACTAATTTTTTTAAATATGTTTTAAAGAAAATTTGGTGAGGATCGGTAAAAAAAAAAAAAACATTCAATTATGCCAACCTTTTGACAGAGTTTTCTGTCTTTATCTAGGCTTTAATCTAAAAAATAGAACAATGAGGAACCACAATGCATTAAATAATATTGTAAACTGCAGTATAATTATAATAATAATAAAAAATTAAATAAAAATAATATTAGGTAGTCTATATTAATTATAATAATATAGATAGTCGTGAAGATGTGGGAGAAAGAATTTTTAAACATACACATTTTACATCGCAGAAACATAAAAAAAAAAAAATTAAAAGTTATTAGTTTCATATCTTAAATTATCTATCGAAACAAAATCAGAAACGAAAGATGGGTTGAATAGGCAAAGAAGTGAAAGGGATTGGAGTAAATTTTTAGAGAATTCTAGAAGGTCATGTTTTATAAAAAACTGTTATACAGTGCGGACAAATTATTGGTATCATTATGAAAATTAACAAAAAAAATTAATTTCTTTTGATATATATCATTTCTAATATATTTCTTTTTTTTTCCTGTTAGTTTTTTTTGCTAGTATTTTTGTTTTAGAAAAATCAAATTTATGATTTATTTTCCCTAAAATGTTTCGCCAGGGCATTAATGTTGTCTTTGTCATTTTTATTTCTGCAATCGTATTCATGTTGGTATGTTCTTTTTTTTATGTATTGTATAGTTTGAACTATCCCATCCGATTTCTTGAACAATCCTCACCAAAATTCTTCATAACATAATTCATCAACGGTCAATAAATACTTTTATATTTTAAAATATATTTAAAAATTTTTAACTCACTTGACTCTTTTTTCCATCATGACTCCCTTAAAAACTAAATTTTCCCAGAAAAATGTTGAAATAAAAGTCATAATGTTTGTGGTAATTTATATAACAAAATTTTAAAGAAAATCGGTTGGAGCCATTTTCTAGAAAATCGCAACGAAAAAAATCCATTCAGTAAAGTAGTATTTCCGGTTGACCGATTTTGACCAAAACTTTATATTCAGGTGCAGTGGATGGAACCTAAACAAAATATCAAATATGGAGCTTTCTGCTTCTTTTTTTTTATGAGATATTCAGCTCACTTTCAAATAAACACATACAAATGTACAGACAATTTGTTAAAAAGACTCTATCGTACCCAGGGGACCTTTAAATATATATATTTTTTTTTTTTGTAAAATCTCAGACTCGAAAATTTGGCACGATCACAGTACTTCCTTTTACGGAGTAAGAGAAAGTCAAAGTTCTATCGACTAAAAATCTTTTCCAGTTATGTATTGATTATCTTAATAGACTGCATCTCTCTCCTGTCTCTCGTTATTTGTGCTGCACGTTAAAAAAATAAATAAATAAATAAATAAAAAATAAAATGCAACTTTATTTTTTAAAGTATTATTGGATTGTTTCTTAAAATATAATCAAAGTATATTATTTATCGATAAATTCTCTCATTTAATAAAGATGTTTTAACAATTTAAACATCCTTCAAAGACGTAAGTTAATGATAAATACTTCCTACAGAAACTATAAGGGACCTTATAAGCTTTTTGACGGCCATTGCTTTCTCAGTTTTAAACATAAATAATTTATTAAACTTCTCATCTAAATTAAACAAGTGATAGGAAATCCCCCACTCTCTCTCTCCACAGAAGAAGTAAAACTTCTCACCGATAAACTATGGTTCACTGAGTCATAACTCTTTGTAAAAGCATTGAAAATATGATTCTTTACAAACATTGACATATCGTTTCGCTTGTCATCATGATTAATTCATTGAGCTAATACAGCTAGACTTTGTTGATTGATTTAACAACTTCCATAATGGAATGGGTGACACATACAAACAGAGCTACACTTCCTATCTGTATGCTTTATTAGGGCCCCGGGTCTCTTTGTGTCATCAATACTGGGCTCCCATGGTCATTTGATAAGTTCAGTTAAAATAAAATCGATTCATGTAAAATTGGAAGCAATAAATTTTAGATAATACATCATTATATATGTATATATACATATATATATGTGTGTGTGTACTGAGTGTGGGGTGTGACAGAAACATAATGTTGATTACACTCTCTACACGTACTGATGATCTTACTCTGACGATGGATAAGAATACGAAACCGGTCATAACCAACAAAATAAAGCTTCCAATGACGGATAAAAATCGTAGATATAAATATAATTAAATTAAATATGAATATAGGCGGTTAGGATTGTAGTTATTGGATTTTAGGTCATGAAGTATAGCTGAATGTGGCAATATTGTACGGTAGCGCACTATTCTGTCTTCCTTTATTAAAACTTGCAACATAGTTTAAAGTTAAGGCTAACTCACATATGTGTTAGGTTGATATTCCGTTTAGGTATCAATCCAGAACCTTCCTAAGAATCAATGTACTTCACATAATTAGTTTAAAGAAAATCGTTGGAGCCTTGTTAGAGAAAACAGCAGAAAAATGGAAAATACTTTTCAGTAAAAACACTCTTCCATCGTCCAATTTTTATCACCCTCTGAATTCCAACAACATATTTAATTCTAATTAATATTATTTAGATGATAGAATTGTCTAATAAACTGAAATAGCGCTTTTGAGCTATATATCGTGAGATCATGCTATAAAAGAATTTTCCTGGCAAAATGTTACAAATAGTTGTAGCCTTTTGTATGCGTAGCTGATACACTTAGTTTAAAGAAAATCGTTGGAGCCGTTTTAGAAAAAAAAAACCAAAAAAGTGAAGAAAAAAACATTCTGTTAAGTGGTACTTCCGGTTGAGGAATTTCGACAGATAATTTACTATCCGATCCCAGGGTGATATCTAAACGGAATATCAAGTTTGAAATTTCGGCGATATTTCGTTTTTGAGCTCAGCTATTTGCATGTATATATTATATAATACACAGTCACAGAGATCATTCACTAAAAATCAAATTTTTGGACTCATGGGACCCCGAAACATGTATTTCTGGTAAAAACTCGATATAGAAAATTTGGCACGATTACAATACTAGAGTAAGAGAAAGTAAAAAGTATATAAGGTAAAAATCGAATCTATACAGAACAGATATCCAAGCGTTTTCCGAGTGTTTGCTTATTTTTCCTTGAGAGCACTGGCGAGGTCGACGTGCGATGCCCTTCAGAACATCAGTTACGGCCTTAGAGGCGGTAATAGAGTCCTGCAAAAACATGGATTTTATGTTATTTTCATTTTTTCAAATTATTTTGAATTTTCAATGTGTTGTTTGTATGGCAATGGATAAAGGAGTTTTTTAAAGAAAAAGAATTCTTTGTTGCTCTACGTTTCGGGTACCATTGATGCCCTTCTTCAGGAGCTCTTTAGGGTAGGAGAGGAATAAACGTTGAGAACGTTGAGACTGTCTTTCACTTTCAACGCGCTCAATGTTTACTCCTCTCTCTCTCTCTCTCCCACCTAAAGAGCTTCTGAAGAAGGGCACCAATGGTACCCGAAACATAGAGCAACAAAGAATACTTTTTCCTTTAAAAACTCCTTTGGTCATTGCCCTACAAACATCTCATTGTAATTTTAAGACCTGACGATTTGAATACGATTTCTGTTTAGAATTTTATTTATAATTGATATGAGAGGCTTTTGCTAAGCAATTACAGATATTTTTTGAGCTGGTGATCGGGAAGGGATTAGCTCAGTGATAGCGCGCTGAGATAATCGTTTGTTTGTCTCTTCCTAGGGGTCTCTACAGTTCATTACCCGGTGTTAGGAAGTGTTGTCTGTAGCTAGAGAACACCGGCAATGCACTGAGAAGGCTCTCGGAGGCACAACAGATCTTTCAGATCGCACTGCACGATCCTATAAAAGAATCGTAAGTGGGTACACAGTGCACTGCGATCAAAAGAGGTGCCCAAGCAATTACAGATAAAATGCTAAATTGCAAAAATACAATCATTAAAAATGGAAATAAAATATTAAACCATAACATACAATGTCGGAGGGGAGTTGAAAAAAAAAATCCTATAGAATGCACTTGCGAATGGGGTAGCTATTCTACACCTTTAAGGTACAATTCCGAACTCGACCGCAGCAACCGACTGCAGCGACAGGCTTCAGACGCAGACGGCAGCAGCTCTGCCGTCTGCGGTCGGATCAATGTTGAACGCAGCGACAAATAGCTTGCAGTCACTTCAAAGCGTTAACATAGACAACATGTCAGATGTGTTTGAATCAACTGATTCAATTTTGTGTCTTTTGTTGGCAGAGGGAGAGGACGATGACTTTTTGTTATTACATACCAGAAAGAAAAGAAAAGCAACAATGTCTTTATTTAAAAACAGATTACATGAAGGAAGTTATTCAGTGTTGATTGAAAATCATTTAATGGGTGATGAAGAAATATTCAGAAGCTACTGCCGTTTGAATAAGAAACAGTTTAATTTTATACTTAGTTTTATTTATGATGACATTCAACCAAAAGTCCTACGACAAGGTTGTGATTTGTTGACACTAGAAAAATATCGCTTACGATTAAATAAAAAATGCCGGGACATTATGTAGCAGTATTTATATTTGTCATTTTGTCAAACATGTGTTTTTAGTCATGTATGTTTCATTTGCTAAAGAAATCCATTTAATTAAAGAACAACCGTAAAGCGTAAACGCGTAAACGCACCGTCTTTATTTAACTCCTTTCCTATAATTTTCCAAACTTTATCTTTTACTAAGTTATTGCGGTACTCAGAGTGGCTAACGTCATAAATTACTGCATGCTTAGCTATTAAGTTAATTAACTTTTCCTCATCTGATTCTGAAAAACTCATTTTTAATAACAGTGTAACTTCTCTGTCGCCGGCGGCAGTACTGGTTCTTGACCAGTGATGCGGTCTGCGGTCTAGAAGTGACGTGACTGCAGGCGACAGAGCCGCTGTGTTCCGAATGCAATCCATATAAAATCATACAAACCAGTAGTGTCGCCTGCGGTTTGACGTTGCAGCTTGCCGTCTGCAGTCTGCGGTCTGCGGTCTGCAGCCTTGTTCGGAATTGTACCTTTACCCGGAAAAAAAATAATTTTTGACATTAAAAAAAAAAAATTATATCGTGAGTTATAAACAAATGGAAGAGAGACTTATCTGTAATAAACTACACTTTTGTTTTGTGTAATTTTAAGCACAAAATAAGAAAGTGATGTTAAAATGAGGCAACAACCGTGTGGTGTCTCAAACCTTCTGGAAAACTTTTATTTGAGTTTACATTTTCTTCTAGTTCTTGTTGAACTTTTCATATCTCTCATAGTCAAGTTTGTCCAACAAAACTGTTTAACAATATTTAAGTAATATGTTTTAGTTTTGTTTATGCAAAAACTAAAAAAAAATTTTCTTTTGCAAACAATAATTTTTCTTTCTCATAATTAAAATATTAAATATTCATGCTTTTTGTTAAAATGTAATTATTTTACAACAACGAAGAAGTGAAAATAAATATGCAAGACTGGGTTCCACTTAAAGACAAGAATTTTGTTATTGCCGGTACATGTATATGAATATAATTATATTAGAGGATTATTTTGAAATATCTGCCTGATAGTATACGACTTTCTCTTACGACGACGATGTACACTATTTTATCCGCCACTCACATAAAGACCTTTCCCCCACATAGTTCACCTTTATATATCTCTCCTACACCCCGGGAGCGCGGAAAAGAAAGGGAAATTCCGTTTCTTTTAATCATAAAAGATACAATATTCAAAAAAAAGCCCAAACCTTAAGTAATATAGTTAATATTTTATGTGAAAATTCAATCTTTTAATTTTTTTTTTTTTAATATATGTATATAATATAAAATCTTGTGTTGACCGTTGATGAATTATGTTATTAAGAACTTTGGTAAAGTTCAGTCAAGAAAGAAACATTCAATTATGCCAACGTTTCGACAAAGTTTCCCAGGTCTTTTTCAAGGCTTTTTAATATTAGTTAGTCGTGAAGATGTGGTGAAAGAATTTTGAGAAGAACTCTCAAAACATACACATTTGTTACATCGCAGAAACATAAAAAAATGAAACTAGTTACTTTTAATTTACTTTTTTTAGGTTTTTATGATGTAACAAGTGTGTATGTTTTGAAGTATCACTCAAAATACTTTCTCGACATCTTCACGACTATCTATTATATTAAAACCTTGAAAAAAAAGAAAGACAGGAAACTCTTGGCATAATTGATGTCAATTACGTTGACATAATTGAATGTTTCTTTCTTGACTGACCTTGACCAAATTTCTTAATAACATAATTCATCAACGGTCAACACAAGATTTTATATTATATACATATATTAAAAAAAAAAATTAAAAGATTGAATTTTCACATAAAATATTACTATATTACTTAAGGTTTGGGCTTTTTTTGAATATTGTGTCTTTTATGATTAAAAGAAACGGAATTTCCCTTTCTCTTCCGCGCTCCCAGGGTTTAGGAGAGATATATAAAGGTGAACTATGTGGGGGATAGGTCTGTATGTGAGTGGCGGATAAAATAGTGTACATCGTCGTCTAGTTAAGTTGGGCACCTATGTGGTAGACAAAATTCAAGAGCCCAACCATCAAATTAGAGACATTAGCAATTTGTAAGTATATATATATATATATATATATATGTCCGCAATTGCTTATTTTTTTTTTTTTTTTTTTATAGCGGGGGGCCAACGCACTGCGGACCTCGATCCGGTCTATTGTGCTATGCCCCCTGGGTGCCGCAGGCCTGCCCACAGCACCCGAACGGATGTCCAATTGAACATCCGTTCTACAACACCTCCATCAGGTTAAGATCCCTGAGGAATCCTAATACCCTGATGGGCTCTAGAGAGGGTATGTCCCCCTCCAGTACCAGAGTTGAGATCTCTTCGTCTCCTCCTCCTTCCTAAGTTCCTCCAACAGAAACTGGTCGCTAATCCCACAAAAAGGTTCCTGCCCCAGAAGTGGGGTCATAGCGCTTCCGACTTTCTCTTAATGCAGTTAATAAAACTTTAAAAAAACGACATACGTATGGACAATTTTATTTAATTATCTCAACATCAATATAGATATGGTATGTGCGTACACAAGGCAGATTTTATACTTGAAGTTATTGCATCGTAGAAGAGAATAACATTTGAAAAATTAAACGTCACAGATTCCGTCCTCAGAAATACCAAACATATATTTTCCAGCAAATATGGAAGTTATTCGTTTAAAGCGTGTGCAGTTAGAATTCTAAGTTCAAATAACTAGAAAGTTGTAAAGGTGGTAGAACCAAATATTAAAATACGAGGGTCATTCAATAAGTAACGAGACAAATCGCGGGTAGCTCGGAAACGGTTTGTTTAATCAATGCAATAGTTTCAGTGCGTTAAGTTGGCATCCTTGTACTTAGTTTCTCATCAGCTGTTCGAGTGCATTTGGTAAGCATAACCTCAAATGTATGCAGCTAACAATGGCGAGTCCGTTCGAGGATTGCACCTCGGAAGAACAACGCTTAGTGATTGGATTTTTAGTTGCAGAGGGTATCCAAAGGTAGTGAAATCTACGAAAGAATGTTGGATAATTGTTTGAACCGTTTGAACGTTTACAAATGAGTAGAACAGTTTAAAAGTGGCCTTTTAAGTGTCTGTGACAAACAAAAAAGTGGACGACCTGTTGAAGTTGCAACTTCCTCCCTCGAATCTCGCATTAATGCGTTAAGAAGTGCATAACATTATTCAGAATATGTTGCAATACGAGAAAACTTGTGCGAGATGGGTTCCAAGACAACTTACGGACGTCCACAAAGAAACCAGGTTTCAAATCAGTCAAAAGTGGTAAGAGAGATCTTTCCACAACCCCCCTACAGCCCCAAACTCGCCCCATCGTACTTCTATTTGTTTGGACCCCTTAAAGAGGCTCTCCATGGGAAACATTTTCAATCCAATGAAGAAGTTAAAAATAAGGTGCAAAAGTGGCTTCAAGATCAACCCAAAGAATTTTATGCCAGATCCATACTCAAATTAGAAGAACGATGGGACAAGTGTATAAATGTTGCTAGGACTATGTTGAAAAGTAGCCAATTTTGTATTAATTAAATAAATCGATTTTGAGCTACAGCGATTTGTCTCGTTATTTATTGAATGACCCTCGTATACATTGTAATATATTTACATATTTGTTGTAATATATATTATATATTTGCGAGCCTCAAATTTCAAGCTCACCATCGTGACTCTTGCTCCCGAATCGACTCACTCGGGGGTACCCATTCCGTTTACCTGCACCTGTACGTCTCTCTCCCTTGCCGATTTCTAGAGTGGACCTTCGATTTCTAGAGTGGGGACCATACTTTGCTTTCTTCAGCCAGCAATCGGTCCCTTTGACTGGCCGACTGTAGTTTTCGTGCCGGACAACGAGCTCTTACTTGGCCCAATCTCCCTCAGTTCGAGCAAGTCAACCCCCGACGCGCCCTTTGGCTTTCCTTGGCTTTGGTTGGTTAGTTAGTTCCGCCAGCGCCTCAGTCAGCCCTGCCAGCCTCTCTCCCTGCTTCCGGATTCGTTCCTTCCACCGCTGCCACCACTGTAATGTATTAGTGTGAAGCAATGTGAATAATTCTCACCCCTGCTCGTAATAAAAATCAATGATATGCAGAACATATATTATTTATTTCAAGGAGAAGAGACATACATAACAGTATCTTACTAATATGGTACTTTAAAGGGAAATTTTTACTTCGCCCCTCCCCCAAACCTCCCAAAAAATCAATCTTCCTGTCTCTTTATGTGTTGCAGTGATTCATAGTAAGTGTATAAGTTATCTATTTGAATGGACTGTATAAGTTGAAGACTTAAAACATTTTAAAATAGGATTGAAAACTATAATTTGTGCATAAAACAAAATAGTACAATGTACGAAACGACAACAATGAAAAATTATACCAAACGAGAGAACAACTCTTTTATCGAGGTTATAAGTACCACGGTTAAAACACTTGATTACTAGATCATAATAAACGTAATTTTTACTTTCTCTTACTCCTAGTAAGAAGAAGTATTGTAATCGTGTCAAATTTTCGATATCGAGTTTTCACTGGAAATATCCGTTTTGAGGTCCCTTGAGTCCAAAATAGTGGTTTATAGCAAATGGTCTGTGTGTGTGTGTGTGTGTGTGTGGTGTGTGTATGTATGTGAATAGCATAACTCCAAAACGAAAAACCGTAGCAAGTTGAAACTTGAATTCCATTTAGGTCTCACCATGGGATCTGACAGTGTGTCCGTGGGATCTACCAAAATTCCCATACCGAAGTACCACTGTACTAGTTGTTTTTTTTTACTTTTTTGCGATTTTCCCAAAAATGGCTCCGACGATTTTTTTCAAACTTCATATATCAACTACACATACAAAAATCTACAACTTTTATTTGCAACATTTCTCTGGGAAAATTCATTTAAGGGAACTTCTGGGGGAGGGGTGGGGTTAGGTTTTTATCTAAAGTGCTATTTCAGTTTATTAAACAATTCTGAATATCTAAATAAGTTAATTAGAATTAGATATGTTATTGAAATTCGGAGTTTGAAAAAAATCGGATAACCGGAAGTGCGTTTACTTTACCACTTTACTAAATGATTTTTTCCACTTTCTTGCGATTTTCTCAAAAATGGCTCAGACAATTTTCTGGAAACTACGTATGTACACTAAACATACAAAGATCTACAACTTTTATTATAACATATCTCTGGGAAAATTCATTTAAGGGCACTTTTAGGGGAAGGTTGGGGTTACAACTTCCTCTAAAGTGCTATCATAGTTTATACAATTCTATAATCCAAACAAAATTAATTAGAAATAAATAGAAGGCCAAAATCCCGAGTTTCAAGAAAATTAGTAAAACTAATAAATAGGAAGTGCGCTTTTACTGGATAGTTTTTTCAGTTTTCGGCGAATTTCATTAAATTTGGTATACTAACTATAAAATTTGTCAATTATAATTTTTTATGAACTGGAGTAAGAGAAAGTTGTGTGAGTGTTTCACACCACATTTTTTTATTTTTTTTATGTAATTTTAATTTTGTAAATTATAAATTTTGTTCCAGCAATGTGAAAATTTTACAAATAAAATTGATAAGGAAAGATGGTATCTATATAGCGTTGAATTAAAAAATATAAAAAATCAGAGCCATTTTCAAGAAAAACCACGATAGACTGGAAAAAACTTTCGGTGAAATTTCACTTTCCATTAATGAATGGCAGGAAAGAGAATAGCTAAGTGGTTAGCGTACTGGACTCCCACGCGGAAGACCTGGGTTCGAGTCCAACTTTGCTACCCTTAGATTTTTTTTTCTTCCTAGGAGCCTCTACAGCTCACTGTCCGGTGATGGACAGTGTTGTCTGCAACGAGAGAACATGTCCGGAGGCCGGCAGTGCACTGAGTAGGCTCCGGGCGCTAATGACCATAGATGTTGACGCGCCTTAAATAATATAAGGATAATTTTATAGAGTGGAAACAAAATAAGTTAGATAAATACTTACTTTATGAGTTTCAACGTATATAATGGATATTATATATTTGAAGGACCAATTGCTGCATTTATGGATTAAACCATTATCAAGTATAATTATCTTACTAAACTATTAGCATATAGTTACTCGTAATAATACAGACATATACACTCTCTCAAGAGTAAATATGTATAATATATCTATACTGATAGCGTTATACGTAATATTCACTGTGAATACTAGCAACCATATATACAACAATAAAGATATCATTCCATATAAAGGGCATTAGAATCTTCCCACAACAAGACCAATGTAAAGCTTGCCCTCCCTCTCCACCGCACTATTTTGGCCTTGTTGCAACAAACCCTCTAACCTGCATATATATATATATAAACCAATGCTTCCTCGTCTATATAATTGGATTAGGAAGTTTAAGGTGTTCGTGGTTTGCATTTATGAGAACCCTTTTAAACCGAACTATTATTATATCTCCTACTTAATAGAAGTTAGAACATTTAAATGGAACGCAATCATGTTATAACAATCAAAATATTAACATAGATAATTAGTTGTAAACAAAGATATATTGCTGTATTTAATTTTGCTAATACAATAAATTATTATTGTATTTAAACATTTCTTTTTATCAAAACATTTTTGTCATAGGTTATTGTCATTTAATTGTTTTAAATAGAAACAATATATACTTTGGAATATAGACTTTAGAGAATTTCCATAAAGAACAGAATATAGCTGATGTAGATTTTTGGTGGAACTATAATGGTCCTCACGCGTTAGTCTAGTGGCTAGCGCACTCGCCTTTCGTACGAGAGTTCAGGGTTCGATTCCCGTGCGGGCAAAGTCGATGTTGATCAGCATCGTGATAAAAAGTGGGAAGCTACAGCTAGTAGCGCCCTAGGTAGCGAAGGCCGGAACTAAATGACGGGGGAACTGAGGCGTGCTTACCACAAGCCCCCCTTCCATATCGTCTGGCAAGCCTTGGTCCTTCATGGGCGCCATAGGGTTTTTTTTTTAAAAAAAAAGAATAAAACTATACAAGACGCTATCTTTCGTTCAGTTCCTAGTTGTGGCTCTAGTTGTGATATCCGATTATCCTCGTAAAATTTGAATCATAAAAAACGTTTTTAGACTAAATGGTATGGGAAACGTGCACTAAATTAATTCTTCACGCATGCCTAGGACAACGTGTGAAACCCAGACCGAGAGACGAAAAGGAAATGGGAGGCCAAGTAATGATTTCTCTAAAAGTAATTTCGCTTGGAAAAGCAGGCAATAGCAAGCGAGAGGCAGACGCTAATAGTATAAGCTTTATAGTCGGAGGACTTACACCGCCTAGGCGATAAAAAGAAAAAGATGAATAAAAAAAAAGAGTTTTTAGTCACCACTCCTTCAAACAATAGAAAAAGGACAGTGGACTAGAAATATTGCGCAAAGCAAATCATCGTCACGCAGAGTTTGGATTTCATCGACTACAGAAGTAACAAGATTTAGTTATAATTTTTACTTGTGTTCCACAAATTTTGTTATTCACTTCTTTTCCACAAAAAAATATTGACGGTGCTAATTAATTATTTAATAACCATAATGATGACTTTATAATAAAGTTCAATTAATTAACTAAATTTCCTAAGTAATTAATTATTCTAGACGATTTAATTGAATTAATTCGCCTTTAAAGTTAGTAATTACTAAACATTATAATTCACCTTATCCAAAATCTTTGTTAGAACTAAATAACATGTCAGTCACGCTCTTATAATAAATAAGACATCTGTGTGTAAATTATTCCTGACTTGCTTACTAAATCACACGTGGCCTGCCTGTAAGTATCTTTTCTATTAAAAAGCGGTTCTATCCAGTTAAAAAAAAAAAAAAAAAAAAATCTGGTGTGAAACACTCATAGGACAATTCTCTCATTGAATATACATAGCTATAGATGACAATTTTTTCTCAAACAGAGAATTGCGTACTAAACGTTTAGTGATTTTTTTATATTTTAGGTACCAGATGTATCTATTAGTTGGCTTATCGGCCACGTAGTATCCAAGAAAACATCAAATAATTTTTAAGTGTTTTTTTAGTAGAAACTCGATGTTTTGGCAAACATTGTTTACCTTTTTCAGGGGCTATCTTAGAGTGAGAGAAGTTTCGGAAGTCTTGTCACAATATGTTTGGTTAACAATGTTTGCCGAAACTTCGGTTTCAAATAAAAAACACTTAAAAATTATTTGGTGTTTGCTTGGATACTTCCTGGCCTTTAAGCCAACTAATAGATACATCTGATCATTTCTAATGGCCAACAATTGCTACAATTTGATATTTTAGGTATCTCTACATTATATATAGGTGGATATAACCTAAACTGTATGGAAATGTGTGTACCATAACTCCATCTTTAAAATCAATTTTCTCAGAATAAAGTTTCAGACAAAAGTGATGCGTCTAAGGACCTGTGAATATGTTTAGCAAAAGCCGTTAGAATCGATATTGAAAAAAAAATTAGAGAAATCAAGTTGCTCTTCCGAACAATCGATCTACTTTAATACACACACAATTTGGCAACACTTTAATTTTTATTAATGTTATTATACGAGTACATATAGATGATAAATCGTATATAACACTGAAATAAATCTTGAGAGGGAAGCCTATCACTCCTCTACAGAAACCCCTTAAATGAATTTTCCCATAAAAAGTGTCAAATAAAAGTGATAGCCCTTTATTATTGTAGTGAAAGAAGCAGATTGAAATAGATTTTATATTTTAAATAAACTAAAATAAATTCAGTTTTAAAAGGAGAAAGGAAGATTAACTGGAAAAAGGGTAAAATCCAGGTAAAAGACACCGTTACAAGAGAGGTCGGAGTACTTAGCCACTCTTTGTCTTTTACCCCTTCTAGAAATCATACATTAAAGGCAGGATTTTTACCACTAAGAAGAGCATTCTTTCATGAGTCTTCTTACAGTGCGAGTCTAAACTCGCTATTTATCCAGTACACATAGATACTAAACATCAGTGCCAGTTATTAGTGTTTAACATTTGAGTTCAATCAATCTAGCTAAATAATTGATTCTATATACGAGTATTTATAACCATATTATTGTGATATTGAAAAGTATTTCTAAATTTCTTTAGAGATAATATATTAATTCTAAACATACACATACACACACCCAGAAACCCCTCGTGCTATACAACACTACAAACTTACAACAACCTATCCCACCCCAATAACATTTCATTAGCTATTGTGTGATTGAAGAAAATCGTTGGATTGTTGGAGAATATCGTAAAAATGAGTAAAGTAATAATGATTCTGACTGACCGATTTTGACCAATATCATATTATTGTCGGGTCTTCAAATAGCATCTAACTTTTTTTTACTTTTTCTACTCCTAGTAAGTGGAAATATTGGTTATCAAATTTTCCATATCGAATTTACACCGTAAACACACGTTTTGAAGTTCCCTTGGGTCCAAATAAGTGTTGTTTTTTTTTCACCGCAGTGCTGGATCCAATTAATTTGAGATTGTGCATCTGAAAGCATGCTTATATTTCTTTATAACTAACAGGTTACTGATGTACAGAAATTTACATTTGTTGGCCAAGTTAAAATGGTTCAAACATAGAATTGCACGGACTAATAGTGGAAGTTACATGCTTATTCATGTAAGAGCATGCAAAGCCCAAAAGCGAGTAAAGTATTGGGGCCATTACTTTCTAAATAGTCTTTAACTTAAGCATTTTAAACATTTCAAAAATAAATAGCAGTCAATAAAAAAAAATATTTTTTTTTTTTTCATATAAAACATTGTTAAATTAAAATTTAAACTCGTTGAATAAATTATGTTTTAAGAAATATCTTAAACACGTCCATTATTTCTTGAAAATTTTCTAAACGAGAGAAGGTCAGATTTAATAAACTGGCAGTATGCGATAGTTAAACTTCTATTTTATACATTTTTTTAACATAAAAACATTTTTATAATTTTCATAAATTAAATTTAATTAATTTACCTTCTGTCAATTTATTTAAGTAGTTTTAATATTATTGATCTTACTTAATATCAGAGCTATTAATTTTTATTTCGTTCTGTATTCACATTATCTCTTAATTTATTTCCACATTTATTTAATTACATATTTTATGGCATCGAGCGTTTAACTAATGAACAGTGGAGGCATCCAGCATTTAACTAGTGGAATGTTATTTATTTAAATATTTGCTCCGTTTTTGCTCTTGCATAATTAATACTGAAATATAAAACTTTTATCTTCTGCTGTAAGAGGAAGTATTGCGATGGGACATATTTCTGACATTGATTTTTTAGCGGAAGTATATGTTCAAGGAAAAGTTGTTTCTAGCTAACTCAAAAATGAAAATTTCCCAGAATGCTCCAAAAATTTTTTTTTTTTTGTATTTTGAAAGGTGCATAACATCAATGGTCCTTTGCACCTGAACTATATTAAATAGACACTTTACCTTTTTTATAAACACTCTATATTATCTAATCTTTTAATTTAGCTTGATTAGTTTGGCAGCTCAAAAACTAATTGATCATCATTGTAGACATATTTCCTTATCATTTTTATCATCTATATTCTGATCGTGTATTATTTACATTTATCCTGTGAGTATATTCATCCTTATAAAAAGAACATGCATCCTTATAAATACAATCACCCTTATAAATTCATTCATCCTCATAAATGCATTCGTCCTTATAAATACATTCATCCTTATAAATACATTTATCCATTAAAACATAATTACGCTTCTCAAATACGTCTATTTACAATAGAGTGGAATACTCTATATTCCTCACACTCTATGAAGATCCTAAACCTATCCACATTCATGTTGGGGTGCCAAACCCGACCCAGGCCCACTCGTCCTAGAAAAATGCTCAAAATTGGTATTCCGTTTCCGGTATTCCCTACCGTCGTATTTCTTGAAGATTCATATACTATTAAAACATAAATGCCTATCACTTTTATTTAAAACATATTTTTACTGAGAAATTGATTTTTTATAAACTTATACTTGGGTAATAATTTTCACTGAAAAACCTTGGTATTGGATTACTTGTGGGATAACCGATCTAAAGATCAAGATTTAAGCTGCCTAAGACGTTTAGTTCTTGCTTTATGTTTACATAAATTCTAATAGTTTTTTTTTTTTTTTTTGGATTGGACGTGGATATAAATATAAATTTGTAATATAAAAATATTGTTTTTACTGACAACTCAATTTCATAAATCTCATTTACTTTAGAATTTAAAGAAAATAAAATATGAAGAGCATTGATGTTAAGCAAGATTATTCTTCTTGGAAAAGAAAAAGTTACAAAGTTTAATGCTTACAAGCAAGCTCAGCCGTTTACAAGCCGGGAATGGATGTTGTTATAGCTCGCGGGCAGCACAAAAACCCAACCTACCATGTAATATTGAGGAAACCAAAAAGCTAATATATATATATAAAATAAGGAAGAGTAGGATGTGTAGAGAGAGAGAGAGTTTAAAAACAGCTTAATAAGTCCGTCCAGGACACAGGAATAACTCAAGTTGAATAACTCGATTAAAACTTGGCCGATTTCTTAAGTCAGTGGGTGAGCGATGGGAAGAGAGAACATTTGAGGAAGGAATCAACCTCCTTCTTCTTCATTTCCTCTCACTTCTTACTTCTTCGTCCTTCGTTGCAAGCCTTTGGTGCTCTTTCGCATGGCCTATGTAAGTATATATATATTCTACTATCTTATTTTTTTTTTTCACTATACATTCATCCAATTCCGTGGAATTTTAAAATCGTTCTCTAAATAATGTAAGAACTTTGTGCTAAACCTAAATTCATGTTATTAAATGAATTGTTGTAAAATGGATGTTGTGGTTCGGTCGCAAAAAAACTCTTTTTAAATTTTCACCGACGTTTCGCCACATTTATTGCCTTCTTCAGGGTCTGTACAAAGGTAATAATACAAATCAGAAAAAAAAAACACATAAATATAAACTTAATATAAAAATATACGAAAAATACTTCTAGACAAACGTTCGAAACTTACTTTACATAACAAACGACACTATATTACTCTATATTTGCCCCTATTTGGGACTTAACGTAACGAACTATATGGGACAGCCAGCCATTCAAACTGTTATCGCATTCAGTTCCTACAGTCCAAAATTCACAATCCACAACGACCTTAAAAATTCCATTTGTTGCTGCGATAGTCAAGCCCCATTATCTAAAGTTCCATTCCCAATTCCTCAAATCCACTTATCCAAGCGCTCTCAACTACAACTCTCCCCTCTAACCCATCACGATGACTGAAGCATCGATGGTTTCACGATTATCTGCTTAGGTAATCAGTTGTCTTGTAGGGCAGCTGTGAGACTCCAGCCTTGCAGATTGTTGTAGAGAATTACTGCACTGCGACCTGAAAGATCTATTTTGCCCCTCCCCCCCCCGGAGCCTTCTCTAATGCCCAGCCGCTCTCTACAGATAACTACAGACAACACTGCTAATCACCGCACAATGAGGCTCCTGGGAAGAGAAAATCTAAGGGCAGGATGCGAACCCGGGACCTCCGCGTTGCTAGTCCAGCGCGCTTCCACTGAGCCAGTTTTTCCTTCTCCCTTGGCTTTCGCCAATTAACTAGGGACGGAGACCCTGGTTTGTCTACTGTGTTTGTCCTTGTCTGTAAAGTGTAGAGTGTATGTAGTTTAAGTGGATTTTGTACTGTTCTACAGAAGTACCGAGCTGTGGTAACCCGTGGGGTCGCTACTTCCCAAGTAACTGCCTGCAACAGATACCCCTTGCGGGCTGATTCCAACCTTAGTGGTTTATTACGACTAGCATCGCTGGATGGCACTCGTTTATGTAAAAAGGCCATGTCTGCCGTGGCCTTCTGCCAACGCACACATTATTCACACATATCTATTTTATCTGTTGCATGTAACATTTTGCAGTTGTAAAAATCAATAAAAATGTTAAAATAAAAAAATAATAAAAATGTTTTTAATACAAATCAGATAAAAAAAGAAAAGAAAAACACATAAATATAAACTTCAAATAAAAATTTTTACTAGAGACCCTTTGTACAGACCCTGAAGAAGGCAATAAATTTGCCGAAACGTCGGTGAAAATTTAAAAAGGGATTTGTTTAGTCACCGAACCACAACATCCATTTTAAAACATCAAAAATAGCGGTCGTAATGAACGCCAAAACTTTAAATGAACTGTTTGGTTGTTTTCAGTTTCTTTTTTAATATTATTCACAATTAAATTTCTATTTTATGTTTGCTGATTTATAATAAATAATTACCTCGGCGAGCAAAATATGAGTACGGAAGGTTGAGAGAGATTTTCAATTATCTCCCTACAACCGGATTGCCTCCAACCGGATTCCTTCTTGACGGTATTAAGCTCCTCAAACGTAGTCCCTGATTAGGCATTCTTATGGGAAAAGCATCATGTTGGATTCAGCTGCAATGTGCTTCTTCTGTTCCTTTTTAAATAATGATTGAAAATGTGCTTGATATAATACCCCCTTTCCTAAAAAGTTTAATGGCTTTGGAAAATAATAATAATAATAATAATAATAATAATAATAATATTGCTTAGACAGACCAATACTTCAATACTGGAACTAGTTCCAAGATGTAAATGTCAGTTCCGATCGTCGAACAACTTGTACACAACTCTGACAACAGCGGGAGAGAAAACAGTGACTGACAGAGAGGAGGGGAATACAACTCAACTAGTGTTATATCCATAGCAAATGTACTATCAATAATGTGAACTATCAGTCATGCTTGACTATGACTGTACCGTGTCAGCTAGGCCATGTACTTGCCAACTCTCAAATGATTCATTGTTAGTTAACTGTCACATGCACATTCTCACAGATGTTTACTTCCTTTTGGCTTTTATATATATATATTTATTTATTTTTATACAATGTACGATATTATTTCAGATATCATTTTATATTTTTTAACAAAGTTTTTTTTTAAACAATTATGATGTATAAAATGCTCAGTCGGAATGCAAGATGGTTCCATAATTTTTTTACTCAGCAATTGTTGTTTGCCTTTCTTAAACCAAAGTCCTCTTTACACCTTAACTTTTTTGGTTTTTGTTTTGAATTTTAATCTGTACAAAAACTGTACGATAAAAATGATATAAAAAAAAAAAAACAATCACGTAGATTTAAAGGAGTGGAGAAGCAGCAACCCAATGGTCACACTCCCTAAAATATACCATTTATGATATTAAGCCATTTAAAAAACCCACTGCTGTTTGATCCTTCGGGAATTTTTAAAGGACCAGGGATATTTTTGAAGATCAGCAGGCGAATAAATGGATTAGTACGGGTGAAAAGATTCAAGTGGAAATTAGTAATTAAGACAAACTTTATATTGAGATCTTAATGGATGTTGTATTATGAAACTTAGGATGGAGCAGTGGCTTCGTTTGGAGACGAATTTTGATTGGATTATTTGTATTCGTTATGTGTTGGAAAATTTGGCAACACTTTGTTATCATCGGATCACATCCTTTCTCTCAAGTCCAGTATGGGTATTCCAGATAATTTTCCCTTTCTATGAATAGTCTTAAGAATCGTATATGGTATATACTGTAGGAGAGTTTTGTTGTTAGAAGTGGATAGGAGGTAGGAGATCACGTTGGAGGGGGAAAGTTATATGTTTGAGGAATTTTTCCATGTTGGGTTTTATTTTTTGATGGATCGAATATTTTGCAGCAAAAACAAACAAAAATTGAAATAATAAAAGAAAAATGGAAAACATTTTTTGTACAGAAGGTGGAATGTTTTTGGAAGTAGGTGGTTTTCTGTAGTTGTAATTTATTATTTACATGTGGTATTTTATGGCTAATTTAATAGGTTTGAAAGGAGAGAAATTGGATTGGATAGATAAATGAACTAGAAGTAAAGCTGAACACGTATAATAGAACAAGCTGCCTGGACTTTACAGTAAAATATATGGTAGTGAGAGATTTAGGGTGAGAAAGAGAAAGGTTGTTGACGCGCTGTGACTGCTGTGTGAACTCTCCTGAAAGACTCTCGATAGACTCCCCCGTAGCTGTATTTAAACAGTTTCTCCCCCTCCAGTCTGGCCTAAGCTAGAGAGTGATCCTGTCTAATTTTATGTCTGTCTCTCTGCTATGGATCCCTCTCTTCGGATCCCATTCCACTAACAAAGGGATTACGATTAGGGTTTTAGTATTAGATAGTTGAGAAGTATCTACTGAAATTTCAAGAACGAGGTATTGGTTTTTGCTAGCTCGGGAACTTCTATATAGATTTGTCATGTATACTTATATTGTCAATATAATAGAAGGATATTTGTCGCTATTCCTTCTTTTTAATTCCTTAAAAGAGTTGTAAGATTTCCTCACGTCAGAAGAACTTTTACTATAGTGTAGTTCATGGGCAGATTTGAGTTCAAGCTCCCATATATGCTCATCCAAAAAAAAAAAAAAATAAAAGATTATAAGTATTTATATAAAAAAATTTAAGCAGAATTGATATTCTTATAAACAAGAAATAATTAAAATAAATTACAACTAATTATTAATAAATATTGATCATTATATAAATTATATTTGTTACAGTAAATGTGGTGGATGGTGAAGTGCTGCATATTACTAAAGTCAGCCGACTTCATATGGGTGCATATCTATGTATCGCTAGCAACGGTGTACCGCCTTCAATAAGTAAACGTGTAATGCTCAGAGTACAATGTAAGTAATAAAATTAGCTTATGATAATTATGATAATATTGTCTTCATACTAATTATGATGTTCAGATTGTTAGACTTTGACTTGGAGTTTATTCTAGATCTTTAGATTCTGAAAATTCATTATTATAATAATTATAATTACTGTATAATCGGTTTAAAAAGCTCCGCCATTTTTTTTATTTTTTTATATCTATTCTACTGCTATAAAGTATCCTTTTCCCAATGGATACTCTGAAGATAAAAAATATAACTAAAATGCAGAATATCAATTTTACTTCATTTATGATGTAAAACTCAGTTTTACCCAATTTCGGTTTTGAAGACTTGGACGATTTTTAATTTTAGTGACTAGAAAATCGTGTCACCCACAGGATTGATAAGAAAAAGTACGCTGACCTCTTCAAATGAGCACTTGAATTCAATTCGGTACGTGGCCTAAATATTTAAAAAAATGCTACATTTTTTTCATCAGCTTAAACATTTAAAAACACTGTTGAAGTCTATGTGCACCATTGTTAATATTTCTTGTCTTCGAAAAAGGTAAACATTTTCATCCTGCTCCAAGAATTAGGCAACAAAAATCCAGCTCTTTCCGAAGCTATTGTTATTTAGGCATTTCAGAACAAGCCAGAAGTTGGGACGAAAAAAAAATTCTAAGAGACAATGATTTGATGATGACAAGGGGTGATGAGGAAATAGTTCAATAAAAAGGGAATTTAGGATTTATTTACAGAAGAATCAGATCACATATGTGTACGGATAGGTACTACTTTAGCATCCAACTGAAATCAATAATCTGATTTGCTGGCAAGTGCTGAAAAGCTTCAACTTTATGCAAGTAACAGAGAAATTATTAGATTCAAAGGGTTTTTAAAAAGACTGGAATCCAACTAAGGCATTAAAAAAGGAAAAAGAAGTTTTCGAAACTTATAGGAGAAAAATGCTAAGACCACTATCACAACTATGTTTGCATAGGAATTACTCTTTTAAAGACTATTTAGGGAAGGGATTAGCTGAGTGGTTAGCGCGTTGGACTCCCACGCGGAGATACCGGGTTCGAGTCCAGTGCTACCCTTAGATTTTTTCTTCCTAGGAGCCTCTACAGCTCACTGTTGGGTGATGGACAGTGTTGTCTGTAGCGAGAGAACGCTGTCCGGAGGACGGCAGTGCACTGAGAAGGCTCCGGCCGCTTATGACCGCAGATGTTAAAGCGCCTTAAATTAAAAAAAAAGAAAGAAAGCTTACTATTTATTTGAATAAAAGGACTTAGAAGTGGAAACAAATTGGTCTTATATTTTGAGAAAAGGAATTAATTAAAACTTTATAATATTTTACAATCAATATTTTACAATCCATCCGAATAGATAGAGAAAAGTGATAGGTATGTGCAAGTTCAGAGTAACTGGTTGGTATATCTCTTTCGAGAAAATTGCAGAAAACTGAAAAATCTCAAGTTCAATAAAGTGCATCAACTAATCGAACAATTTTTTCTTCAAACTCGAAATCCCCCCCCCCCCCCCCGGAAAAATTAATGAAAATATAAAAGTATATGTTAACCGTTGATGAATTATGTTATGAAGAAATTTGGTGAGGATTAGTCAAGAAAGAAACATTCAATTAGGCCAATATTTCGTCAGAGTTTTCCAGTGTTTATGAAGTCTTTAATCTAAAAAACAATACAATGAGGAACCGCAATGCACAATTATTGTAAAACGCAAAATAATATACAAAACAAAAAAATTAAATAAAAATAATATTGAACTTACATATAGATATAGTCATGAAGATGTGGAGAAATAATTTTTAAGCATCTACATTTGTTACATCGCAAAAACATAAAAAAAAGAAAATTATAAGTAACTAGTTTCTTGTCTTAAATCATCTACAGTAATGAAAGTTGGCCTAATAGGCAAAAAAGTGAAAGAGATTTGAGGAAATTTTTAGTGGTGGGGTAGATGAAAGGGAATCCTAGAAGTTCATGTTTTGAAAAAACCGTTATACAGTGCACACAAATTGTCGGTATCATTACGAAAATTAACAGAAAATTTATTTCTTTTGATAAATATCATTTTTCTAATATATTTGTTTTTTCCCCTGTTAGTTTGTTTGGCTAATATTTTTTGTTTTAGTAAAATCAAATTTATGATTGTTTTCCTCTAAAATGTTTCACTCAATGTTGTTAACTCCGATTTAAGAGTTGAATTTAAATGAAAATGGCACTTTAAAGAAAAGCCTAATTTCACTCTTCCTCAAACACTCTCCTAAAAATGTTTCATGAAATACGTGTAGCACATTATACATGCAGTTGAAATACTACAAAATTAAAAAAATTGAATTTAAAAAATTAAAAATATCCCTTCAGTAAAGTGGTACTTACTTCCAGTTGACTAATTTGTCCAAAATGTTATTTTCAAGTTCCTTAGTAGAATATAAGCGGTATTTCAAGTTTAAACTCCCACCCAAAAAACTCACACACAAACATCATTTGCTTAAAAAAAAAAAAAAAAAAAAAAAAAAAAAAAAAAAAAAAAAAAAAAAAAAACTTTTTTGGACTCAAGCACCTCCTCAAATTACTTCCTAAAGATCGTAACATTACAATGCTGTAGTTATAACATCATATATAATAATACATAATAATAATAATAATAAAAGAATCTAAATCTTTTTGCTTTGACAGAATAGAAAATAGAATAATTACATGAGATGGATAGTATATTTCATAGAGATTATTTGATGCATTTTTAACAAAAAAGAATGGTTAATTTAACCCAAATGGAAATATGCTGAGTTCAGAATGGACCGTGTAAAAGAGATTTTATGCGCTTTAATCCTGTGCTCTGTTTTAACAAAGAGTCGAGAGAGGTGGTGTTATGATGGACGAACTGCCCAGTTTATTGGTATAGGTCAGTGTTGGTTCGAGGGGTGGGGTGGAGGTGGGGCGACCCATCCGCTAGAAAACATGGGCACATCAAACTTGAAATAGAGAACGTGCGGCACTGTGGGGGAGAGAGAGAGAGATATATATGTGGTCCAGTACAGCGTCACAACCATAAAGGCACCCATCTCATCCACTGCTCTCCACCAGGATAACGCGACAGTATTTTGATTTATGCTCCACTTGTGATCTATTGCCTTGTTTCAATATAATTAAAAAAATAAAAAGTTAAAAAAAAAAAAAAATCTGGTATGAAACACTCACACGCCTTTCCCTTACTTCAATTCACATATCACAATTGATTAATTCTCAATGTACAACGCGATGTACAACATCCTCAACGCGTTGGTCTAGTGGCTACCACTCTTGCTTCGGGGGCGTCATGCGTTAATCATAGTCGGTGTTGATCCTGCATCATGAAAAAAAGTGGGAAGCTACAGTTGGTAGCGCACCTAGGTAGCGAAGGCCGGAACTAGATTCAAACTAAAATGATAGTTCTCCCTGTATGTATATTTAGTATACAAAGTTTATACAACATGTCGATGTTTTTATGGAGAAAATTGCAAAAAAAAAGAAAAGGAAAATCCTGTATAATAAAATCGCACTTTCGATCTACCGATTTTATTCAAATACTCTGAATTTTGCCAATATTTTTAATTACTATTAAAAGTTTATTATATCTTTCTTTACTCTTCTAAATTATCTTTCTAATTCTCTCCTTCTTACATCTATCCCCATACCCAACCCATTGAATTCAACTAAATTGGTATTAATTGTATTATAGTGAAAAGAATTTGAGAGTATTTGCATTGGGTGAAAAATATAACGTCCACACGCGTTGGTCTAGTGGCATAATCAGTGTTCATCCATCGTGAGAAAAAATAGGAAGTTACAGTTAGTAGCGCACCTAGGTAGCGAAGGTCGGAACTAAACGGCGAGAGACCGGCGGCATGCTTATCACTCCCCCCAATCGCCGTCTCGTAAGCCTTGGCCCCTTCATGGGCTATTGCGCCTTAGCTTTATGTTATTTTTAAAGAAAGTAAACAGAAATGAATTGACGGAAAAAGATGGATCAAACAGAAATAAGTGAGAGGAAAGGAGAATGATTCCAAATGAAGAGTCTTCATCAAGAAAATGGTATACTGAGATGTGAAGAGAACAAAAATTATACGGTCAAATGCAAATACTGAATATATATAGTACCAACAGTAAATATTTGTTAAGGAAAAAAGTAAAAAAGGAGTTTTCTCTTTGTCGGAAAATGAAACCATTCAACTTAATGTTACTTTTATCTTTATCTTTCTTACTTCTATTTTAAATTTACTCAATTCGTTTCTAATTTATTTTATACTATTAACATGTAAATATTAAATGTTTACCTCATCATAAAGTAATTATTTATTTCGCTCTTTCTTGGTTAAAATTACCATAAAAGTTTAAATGATATATAATTTTTCCATATTTATTTAAACTTACTTTTTATTTCCCATCTGTACTTTCGTCTACTTAGAAATCATAAAAAAAACTAAAATCTATACACAATGTTTTATGCATAATAAACTTGTTTTCATGTATGTTAGTTATAATGGATATGCATTAGAGAAAACTGCATAAATGTAGCTATATAATACGTAGAATATAAATTACGTGCGTCCTCTTTAGTCTAGATAACTGCCACATATTATGGCTACATATCATGATGATATTTCAACAAAAAAAACGGATTTCCATAGATAACTGATAATACATTAAGGGATCTCAAAAAATCCATCATGTGGATTTCAGCAAAATAAAGCTGGGTCATAAAAGTGATTTTATTTGCTTGTGAGGATATTCCCCCATTATTATTGTAGTTCGGATGCCTAATGGCGCGGGACCTAAGCCTATGTGGCCTTTACCCCCCCCCCCGATACCCCCCTAAACCCTTAATAAATCTCCTCCGGTAGCTTACCGGTTAATCTACTGTAATCTCAAGATATCCCGAAACTCCAGCTCGTGCAGACAATCCTGCGAGAGTGATGCCCTCCCAAAAACACGAAACCTAGTACCAGCGAAACGGGGACACTGACAAAGGTAGTGGTACACCGTTTCCCTGACTCCGTCGTCACAGTTCTGGCAAATGGGACTAGACGTCCTCCCTATATTAAACAAGTGGCTGGACACCCAAGTGTGTCCAGTCACTATCCCTATCAGGGTCCTCAGACCCGTCCTACTAAGGGATAGGAGATACTCCGAAGTTCCCTGCCTACTTGTCTTTATAAATCTTTTGGCTTGGAGGCACCCCTGCGTGTCCCCCCAGCGTTTCTCCAAAACTTTCGTCTCTCAAAGTCTAATCTTTTGTCACGAAACGTCTTTGTGACAGCCAGGGCTGGTTCAGAACGGCAAAATGGTTGAGATGATCCCTCCCTAGCCAATTGGTCTGCCCTCTCATTCCCCTCTATTCCCGCGTGTCCGGGTATCCAATAGAGGCGCACCGTACCCCTCCGAGCTAAAGCATTGAGCTTCCTCCGACATTCTCCCACTAATTTCGAACTCCACCAAGGCTTACTCAAAGCCCTTAGTGCGGCCTGGCTATCCGAGAAAATCCGCACTTCCTTGATCTCTCCCTGCCACTCCCCCACCAGGTGGCAGCATTCAATAATGCCCACCACCTCTGCCTGAAAGACCGTGGCCAACCCACCCAAGGCCACCGAACTCCCTCTATCCAACTCCTGAGACCATGCTCCCTCCCCCGACAGGCCAGTGCCCTCCTGCCTAGAGCCATCTAAATAGCAGCGAATAATACCGCTGCCCGACTCCGTTGGCCTCGTGAGGTTATCATCCCCTATACTACTAATGGTAATCTCATAATCTCTCTCAAATCCCCATTTCTTGCTCGTCTCATCAAGTTTGGATAGCAGAAATCGGTTCACTCGCCAAATTTCGTCCTCGATCCTAGTGTGATCCCCCCGAAAGGTTCTCACCCATTCTCCCTTGCACCACATTCTGAGGTACCCTTTCATTGCCTCCCCCGTTACCACATACTGAAGAGGGGTTAGCCCAACAGCATCTCCAATGCCACCGTCGGTGTCGTTCTCATCGCGCCAGTAACAGCCAAACAGGCCGTGCGCTGCATATTCCCCCATACAGAGATGAATTTTTAAAACATAAAATAAACACAAACTATAATTATAATACAACAAAACTATAGTTCATTTCTCTTCTATTAAGAATAACATTGCCTTATTCTCTATATTAAAAACAAGTAAAACTATAAAGTATAAAAATAAAAAGTATAAGGGACTAGAAAATTAAAGAAATGTTCTGCCAATAAAAAATAGAAAAAGAAGTGGATGGATGAAAAATAACTGAACTGAAAGAAAGAAATAAAAAAGTAACTAACAAAAAAAAACTCACACAACTTTCTCTTACTCCAGTTTTCAAAATTCAAAATTGACAAATTTTAGAGTTAGTGTATCACATTTCGTCGAAATTCGTCGAAAACTGAAAAACTGTTCAATAAAAGTGCACTTTCGGTTTATTGATTTTCTAGGAACTCGGAATTTTGGCTATTTATTTCGAATTAATTTTGTTTGGATGATAGAATTTTATAATCAACTATGATAGCACTTTAGAGAAAATCATAACCCTTCCCCTCCTCCAAAAGCCCCCTAAAATGACATTACCAGGAGAAATGTTTCAAATAAAAATTGTAGCTCTTTATATGTGTAGTGCATATACATACTTTAAAGAAAATCGTTGGCGCCTATTTCGAGAAAATACCTGAAAACTGAATCAACACAATTCAGTAAAAACGCACTTTCGATCATCCGATTTTTTTCAAACTCGGAATTTCAACAACATATTTAATTCTAATTAAAATTATTTATACGACAAAATTGTATAATAAATTAAAATAGCACTTTAGAGGAAAAAACTAACCCTACCCCTCCCCCAAAACTGCCCTTAAATGAATTTTCCCGGAGAAATATTTCAAATAAAAATTGTAGCTCTTTGTTTGTGTACTTGAGAAATCAAGTTCCAAGAAAATTGTCGGAGCCGTTTTTGAGAAAACCCCATAAAAGTAAAAAAAAAAAAAAAAACAACTAGTAAAGTGTTATTTCCGGTGGAGGAATTTTGACATATGACCCACAGTTGGTTCCCTTGGTTATACCTAAACGGAATATCAAGTTTGAACTTTCTATGATTTTTCGTTTTTGAGCTATGCTGTTCTCATACATACACACACGCACGCACCCACATACACAAAATAAACGTAATATATGTAAGTTCACAATCCAGAATTACAACTTTAGACTAGATAGTTAGATTATGTCATTTTACAGTAATTTTATCTGATTTTGATCATTATGATTTTGTATATAGTTATATATATATATATATATTTTTCTTAATAAGTTTAATATTTTAGATTTCATTTATTTTAATTTTACTCGATTTACAAAGCATAATTAAATACTCTATTCTGTATTATAAATTAGTTACTAATGTATAAATTATGACATGTAATATGCAAATGGAGTATGTTGAAATGGAAGATTATAGAAAAAAAAACAACAACACACACACACAGACACACTGTCTCTCTCTCTCTCTCACACACACGGATATTTTCGGTGAAAACTCGATATCGAAAATTTGACACGATTACAATACTTCCTCTTATTAGGAGTAAGAGAATGTAAAAATAATTTACAATATAATATCGCCGGTTGATATCGCTCGCATTTTTATTGGTTTAGTTGTAAAAAAAAAAAGAAAATCATCTGATTTAATATTATCTGGTATTTGCAGTACATTATGAAGATTTTTTACTTCATTTTTATTTGTATTGATATATTTCGAAATATATTTATTTCTAGGCACCTTATAAAAATAGGGCATACAGTCAGAAAATGGTATAGACAGTCTTGGCCATGCGTATTACATACCGGAATATTCAATATTAAATTTATAAAATCTACCATTATGAACGATTCTAAAGTATGAGAGTTGACATATTTGTTATAGGCTAACATTCCTAGTTTGGAAATAGGTATTCTTGTATATTTAAATACTGCTCTCCTCCTATTGCTAAACTACTAATATTTTCTGAAGTTAGAATTAAAAGCTGAATTTATAACCGACTGAATTTCAAGATACACGAGGGTCAATCAGTAAGGATAACGAGACAAATCGCTGTAGCTCAGAAACGGGGTTTGTTAACCAATACAATAGTTTCAGTGCGTCAAGTTGGCATCCTTGTACTTAGTTTCTCATCAGCTGTTCGAGAGTATTTGGTAAGCACAACCTCAAATATATTCAGTTAACAATGGTGAGTCCGCTCGAGCATTGCCCCTCGGAAGAACAACGCTCAGTGATTAGATTTTTAGTCGCAGAAGGTATCAAAGCTAGTGAAATCCATGAAACAATGTTGAAAGTGTACGGAAATGAGTGTTTGAACCGTTCGAACGTATACAAAAGGGTAGAACAGATTAAAAGTGGCCGTGTAAGTGTGCATGATGAGCAACGAAGTGAACGACCGGTTGAAATCCCTCAAATCTCGCATTAACGCGTTAATACAGGACAACAGGCGTATTACTGTTGAACTTATAGCTGAAGAAGTGCACGCGAGTGTTGGAACTGTCCATAACATTTATTCAGACTAAGCTACAGTAAAAAAAAACTTGTGCGAGATGGGTTCCAAGATAACTTATCGGCGCCCACAAAGAAAATGGGGTGGGAGATCCTTCCACATCCCCTTCACAGCCCCGACCTCGCCACATCGGTGTTCCATTTGTTTGGACCCCTTAAAGAGGCTCTTTTAAATCTAATGAAGAAGTTAAAAAGTCAGGTGCAAAGTGGCTTCGAGATCAACCCAAAGAATATTATGCCAGAGGCATACACAAATTAGAAGAACGAAGGGACAAGTGTATAAATGTTGCTGGGGATCATGTTGAAAAGTAGCCAAAGTTTTGTATTGATTAAATAAATTATTTTTGTGCTATAGCGATTTGTCTCGTTACTTATTGAATGACCCTCGTACTTCGTGTTTTTTTTTTTTGTAATTTCTCCTAATTGTTTTTAAGTTCAATTTTGATTGACATTTTATCAGTTACTTTCAACATATGATATCGGTGGTCAAAGTTATAATACTTTTCTAGTTGCGAAAACCGGTTTGGAATTTAATATAGCTTAGAGTTTTCAATTTTTCTAAACAAATTTTTGGAAGCCGCTCACTATCTAACATACATAGCTTATACCATCATCGGAGCATTCTTTTTGAAACATCTATTTCGGCAGCTTCGAAACCAACTTGCAAACGGGTAAAGTAATTAGAAGTGTTTCACGCCCATTGAACTAGTTCCAATTTTCGGCAAAAAATAGTGAGGCCCATATTTCTGAGGCTTAAAGCAAAACAGATGATACCATCGCTTTCAGCAGTACTTTCTATGTGGCTACTGAATTTGATTTAACCTTCGAAAGAATTTCTCTTACTTTATAAGAGGTTAAGTGTGCTTTCTTAATGAAACCTTTCGCTGCCACTGAAAATAGACCAGAAGTCATGTACGTGTTTTCTTTAGGTTTAAACAGTTTTTTTTTTTCCAGATTAAACGAAAATAAAGAAATAAACGTTTATCTTTAATTAGTAAACTACTAAATTTTTATAGATCTTTCATTTTTTATCTTTCTCTTAATTAAGAGTAAGAGAAAAGTATTGCATTACCTTCTCTTTTTCCTAATGTAATAGGATCCAAAGAGAGGATCCATAGCAGAGAATGAGAGACGAAAATGGCAGGACCACTCTCTCGGACTAGAGTGGGAGAAACTGTATACGGGAGATAGATATACAACAGAGTTCACTCGCCAGTCACAACGTGTCATTTACCTTACCCTCTACCACTCTACCATACTCTACCATTTTAGTGTAAAGTCCAGGCAGTCAGTGTCACTTTTTACATTATTCAGTGTTCAACCATATCTAGTTTGTTCATTCTGACCGAACCATTTCTCTCCTTTATCATACCCATTATATATATAAAATTTAATATAATATTCAATTGTATACTTTTATTTGTTATTATACTATTAAGAGAAAGTATTGCATTACCGTCAGTTTTTGGAAATTGAAGTTAACCAAAAATATTTTTTTTTTGAATTCCCACAGCATAAAATTAGTCTATTAAAAAACCATGCTGTATGCATATTTTTTTTAATTTATCTTCTCCCATCATACTGACTCTGTTGTGATCTTGAATAAACCTGCAAGTTCCTCTGAATAATCTTAGAGCTTGGTTTCAGAAAAGGAAAATAAAAATGTACAAAACCAAAAGCTTTTTAGAATTGCTCACCTTGGTGTTGGATTACAATTTTACAAAATAACCTGATAGGTATCAATTGCTGCCCGATTATCGAAATATATAACTATCTAGCTGTTATGTTGATATCATTTTAGAATCTCCCTGGCACATATAAATTATAGCCACGACCTCCGCTTGGAAAACTGTGGGTACACCTACCTACGGTTTGGAAAGTACTTCGATATGGTTCTATGCTAGAATATGGTTCTTTAGTATGGTCTCCTTACCAATCAAACCTAGTCGACAAACTTGAAGCTGTTCAAAGAAAGTTTCTTCGTTTTATTTGGTATAGTAAAGGTGGTATTCATCATATTAGTGGCACGGTATGATATTAGTATGGAAAGTCTGGCTCTACAACCCGCTTGACAATAGGAGATTCAACATTGATTGCATATTCGTTTTTAAACTCCTAAATAATATTAATAAATTGCCCTGACTTACTCAGCAAACTTAACATTCATATACCTATGAAGAGTAATCGTCAGAGATTAACGTTTTCAAAAAAACTACACCGCAACGAACTATGCAAATTTTCGTGCCACTGAACAATTATTGCAACAAATTATCTACTGACTGTGATTTTTTTTTGGTTTTAAATATAAATAATTTAAAAAAAAAAAATTGTTATAATTATCCACTTATATTGTAATACATATTAATTATCTATTTTTACTTTCTCTTACTTTCGATATCGAGTTTTCACTGGAAATATCCGCTTTGAGGTCCTTAAGTCCAAAAAAGTGGTTTTTAGCAAATGGTGTGTGTGTGATTGTGTTGTAAGTGTATGCATAGGTCAAAAACAATCATAGAAAGCTGAAATTTGATATTACGGTGAGGTATCACCATGGGATCTGAGGTGCGTTATCTGTCAAAATTCCTCAACCGGAAGTACCACTTTACCAGTTTTTTTTTTAATGTTTTTGCGATTTACTCAAAAATGACTCCGACGATCTTCTTTAAACATGGTATATCAACTACACATAGAAAGAGCTACATCTTTTATTTAAAACATTTCTCTGAGAAAATTCATTTAATGGCACTTTTGGGGGAATGGTGGGGTTATGTTTTTCTCAAAATTGCTATCATAGTTGATTATACCATTCTATCATTCAAACAAAATTAATTAGAAATAAATAGATGGCTAAAATTCCGAGTTTGAAGGAAATCAGTAAACCGGAAGTGCGCTTTTACTGAACAGGATTTGTTCAGTTTTCGACAAATTTCATTAAATTTTGGTACATAAACTATAAAATTTGTCAATTATAATTTTGAGAACTGGAGTAAGAGAAAGTTGTGTGAGTGTTTCACACCAGATTTTTTATTTTATTTTATTATTATTTTTTTCAGTGTTTTATATACACATATATATATATATATTTTATATACACACATATACCTGTTCTCGTTTATTTTTATATTTGACGATGTATTAGTAATTGTATTGTAATTGAGTAATTGTAACAATATTGTAATTGAGCTTTCACCCGTTTGAAATAAATAAATACCCATTATTTAACGTACAAACTTACGCGTACTTACATTTCTGGTAGTGGACAACTTGAGTTATTTTCAATTTGCATATAGCGATATTGCGCAACTTGCGCCAATAAAGAACCTTTTTTTTTTTTTTGGAATTGTAGTGATGAATAAGACAGATTCAAAGATTCCATGTTTGTTATTTATAATTTCTGCCTTTGAACACGCGCTCATTTTATTCTATACTCCCTTTTAAAAAGACATTGATCAATAAATTTCTAAATATATATATATATATACATATATATAAATATATATATCTTTATATTAATAATAAATTTAGTCCTTGGTATATTTCTGCTTTACATGATTTATTTCAAGTTTTTGTGGTGCTTTGTTTCTTGTTCAGTATTTTATTCATTTTATCATCTTTTTTTTTTTTAATTTTTCTTTTTTAAGTCTCGTATTTTCTTGCGTGACTTTAGATACAAATGTTTAATGTTCGTGCCATCAGTACTTAAAGCCAACCATGTAACTAACAATTCACCTAATTTCGTTGATAAATTGAATGTGTTATGTTATAAAATATCTTAACCATTTTGTGTAATGTTAGATCACATGTTTAATTTACTATATTCTTTTTCTTAACATCTTTTTATAATTTGTTTTTTTTTTTTTTTTAAATTTAAGGGGTCGTTGGCACCCTTCTTAGTTCTCCGAATGCCTCCGGACAATGTTCTCTTATTATGGACAACACTGTCCATCATGGAAAGTGAAATACTGTGACTGTAGGGCATAAATCTAAGAGCAGCAGGACTCAAACCTGGGACTTACGCGTTATAAGTTTAGTGCGCTATCACTAAGCTACCCTCAACTATTAGAAGCAGTTGCTTGAAGCAATTCTTTGGATGTTGTGTAGGAGACCCTTCAATAATAATAAGCTATGCTTCTTCCAGACTGGCTGTTACCTTCTTTGATGGCTTGTTGGATTCTTCGAATGTAGTTATTAACTTCAAATGCTCTTTCATGATTCCTCAATGTTGATTTTAAGACTTTTCCAATATTGTTTGTTGACTTTGAAAATATTGTTTTTAACTGACTAAATTGCTGGGCTTTTATACAATATTTTCACAGTTTCTAAGGAGAAACTTAGTTTGCCAAGTCGTAACCCATTCGTTCGTATGGTATAAAGGGCGTGACAGAGGTGGTAATGCGTGGTTGATATGAACCTGGAGCGAATGACATTATCGCTGATAACGGTTGGAAATAGCAAATAGAAAGTCTCCACCGCTTGAGGTTATTGTTGTGGCGAATTTCTTCAACAAAGGATTATCCATTTCATTATAGTTTTGATTTGTTTTTATTTTATATTGTTTTTGAAAGAATATCCAAGAACTTGTGACTTGAGTATCTCAGTAAATCAGTTATCTTTATGTTAACTCCTCTTTCGTTAACTAAAAGTTCCACTTTCCGAATTACATTTTTATTCACCATTTTCACAGAAAATTCTCCATTGGTTCTTGATCCCTGTGAAATGTTTTTGGTGTATTGCTGTAGTTTGTAGTGGCTTGTAGCATGAGCAGTTTTTGTAAAAGGTTTATTTTTTTTTTTGAGGGTTCTGTACCGCGACCATTATGTGGGGGTATCTATTGTACCCCCCTCTGGTGCCCAGGATAAGCTGGTTCATCTATAGCACCCTCTCCATGTTGAGCTCCCTAAGGAATCCCAAAATCCTGGAAGGTTCTAGGGTGGGTATTTCCTCCTCCCCTATTTGGTAACGACCCAGACTACTGAATCTTCTTTGAATGACGCACTACAGTCCGCGAGGAGATGTATTGGAGTTTCCTCCATGTGCCATCACCTTCTAGGCCAAACTTCCTCAGTGTCCCCTGAGTCTGCAATGCCCGGTAAGGAATCCCGTAAGAATACGGATCCTATTCTTACTCAGACTGATGCAGGCTTTCGACCTGTCCTGGTTATAGCCACTCAGGCAGACCTTGGCCTGCCTTAGTCCCGGGATGGTGTTCCAGAGACGAGCTCTTTCCGCCACCACCTTGCGAGCAGTGTTGTAAAAGGGCTTGTAAGTATATATGTTTAAGAGTGAAGTATTAGAAATAATCAAGAGATCACATTGTTTTTAAAACAGATATATTCTCTAAGTGAAATTAAGTTACTTTAAAATATCACAATAATATATATAATAATAAGTATACTGAAATTAATTGGAATAAACTCTTATGTTATAACTTAAACTGGAACAGTCCTGATGTGTTCTCTTCGGTATCTACAACCAAACTGTCTTGAAGGAATGCCCTCTCTAACGGGGGATTTTCTCTTACAAAACAGTTGGCCAAGTGGCATTGTTATTTTCCTAACGGATTCCTGTGGTTTTGTCTCTTTAGCAACAATGACCTTACATTATAGTACCTGACTCTAAAATACATTATTTTTACCAAAAATTTCATCTAAAATATTTTACAAAACTATTTATTTTTGCATTTCTTCTTCCACTATACCTGATATCATGTGATACTACTTAGGTCTCTATTAATATTGTTTAAATGAAGCAAAATTGGTTTTAGAGATAGTTTTGAGAACTTGCGTGTGATTTTAGGGCTCCTTCTAAAGACTCATTTCAGAATTAAGTAATGTTCTCTGAGCAATATCATTAACTAAGATTCGGTCAAATTTGAAATAATAAGTGTAGGAGGGATTAGCGTTGGAATAGCAACACGGAGATCCAACTAGTCCAACATGGTCATAAAATCCCTTATTGTCGTGTATATAATATTTTTATAATATTTTCCCAATTTCCGTTTTTAAATCAGAATTTTATTTTGAATATTTCATTTTTCAAGTTTAAACTTGTCTAATCATCAAATAGAATCAACTTTCTCAAACTGCAATTTTCAAATTTCACGTGGCACATTTTCTTGTTGGTATTTGTAACGCAAGCTAATTGATCTCAAGTTTTACTAATTCCACTACTATCCAAAAGACCGGGAGAATTTGATGCAACTCATCAAGATGCACTTCTATTTTCTTGTTTTAATTTGGATACTATCTTTCTCTCTCTTACTTACACACACCTTTCTTCTTTCTTTCTTCAAAACTTATTGTTGAAAATCCTATCCACCGCTATAATATTCCTAGGATCGTCTCAAACCACAGAAACACCTATATATGTTCATTGATGGTGAATCGTTTAATCCTCCAAATCTCTGAAAATTAAAGAAGTTTTGTATTTTCATGTAATTTTCGAAGAGGCCGCAACAGTTTCGATAATATTAATCAGCTCATAGAGGGTTTGCACAATATGTTTCATACAATTTCTGATTCTAACCATAAATGTAGTAATATGCGGCTAGCATACTATATATTCAATAGAAAAAGAAATCAACGTCACAACGCACACAGAAACTCCTAAAACAATATTCGGTGGGGGGGAGGAAGGAGTTTCAGAAAAATTTATGAACCTTCAAGTGTATAATATCTATTAGTAAAACTAAAGAAAATCAATACTGTCATTTTCAAAAAAACCAGTTGAGTAAATTGTGATTTCTGGTTTTTAATTAAAACCTCAGTATTGGCTCCCCAAAGGATACCTTTTCAGGTTATTAAGTTTGGAGTTCGGCGAAAACCTCATATTGTTTACTTTCTCTTATTTTTTATGTATCAAAAATACCACTAGAAGGCGTACCTGAGATCATGCTCATCCCAGCCCTCAAACTATTCATCCATCGCAATCGATTTGACTATAAACACAACTGTTTCTATATATACATAAATCAATAAATAAACGAGGGACGGACACTCAAAAGTGCATATAAACGAGCATAAAGACTAAAGCATCTTAGACGAACAACAGTACAACCTAGTACCCATACAAACCAGACGCAATCAATAAATACAGTCATACCTTGCACATTCATACAAGACTAGTATAATGGATGTGTTACGTGGAGAGAATTTGTCTGGTTGGTGAAATGAGATTGACTTTATTAACACTGGTTAACTAATATATTAATTAAGAGGCACAAACTGCCTGGACTTTACAATAGAGAAATGTTTAAGGACGGGGGTAAATGGGTAATGACACGTAGTGATTGGATGTATTGAACTGTCCTCAAGTGTATCGAACTGTGTTGAACTATATTGAACTGTGTTTTCCATGGACTGTCCGTCGCTATATTTAAACAGTTTCTCCCACTCCAATTCGAGAAAGTGCTTAGGTTTGTTTCTCTTCTCTTACTGTCTTTGGTTGCTGATCTCCTTTGCTGTTACATCATCCCCTCTCTTAAAGAAATGTTTCATATGTGAAAAATTTGAGCGAATGTGCGAGTGAGTGAATGTATGTAGCATATCTTGTTTGGCTACGAGTTTGTTGCAGCTAGCCTGGGTTATTGAAACTAGCTAAGTTAATGAAGACTAGCTTCTGATGGAGAAAGCTAGTGATGAAGCTGTTGAGAGCTAGCCAGTGATGTTGAAAGCTAGCAATGATGATGCTGTTGCGAGCTAGCAATGATAATGAAAACTAGCTCATGCTGTAGCAGCTAGTGATGACCTCGTTGAGAGCTAGCTAAGAATGCTCAAAGCTAGCGATAGTGATGTTGCAAGCTAGCTATTGATATTGAAGCTAGCGATAATGATGTCTTCTTGTGTCATTTTAAAACGAAGGAGAAAGAGGAACAGAATGGATTTATGAAGTTGTAGTCCATGGCAGTAATACAAAAATATACAAACATGAAAATTTTTTAGCATAAATCAAGTATTAGAATAAATAGATAATGAAAATGTTCTTTAGGCTATTACGGTTTGTAAAAATGTTTACAATTTCAAGTTAAATTAATAATTAACATTGGATAAAAAATATTAACATTAATTTTTTTTTTTAACACTGGTTAACTAATATATTAATTAAGAGACATAGACTGCCTGGACTTTACAATAGAGAAATGTTTAAGGACAGGGGTAAATGGGTAAATGGGTAAAGGGGTGATTGGATGTATTGAACTGCCCTCAACTTTATCGAACTGTGTTGAACTATATTGAACTGTGTTTTCCATGGACTGTCCGTCGCTATATTTATACAGTTTCTCCCACTCCAGTCCGAGAGAGTGTTTGAGTTTGTTTCTCTTCTCTTACTGGCTTTGGTTGCTGATCTCTCTTTGGTTGCTGTTACATCATCCCCTTACTTGAAGAAATTTTTCATATGTGAAAAATTTTAGCGTGCGAGTGAGTGTATGTGTGTAGCACATCTTGTTTGGCTACGAGTTTGTTGCAGCTAGCCTTGGTTATTGAAACTAGCTAAGTTATGAAGACTAGCTTCTGATGGAGAAAGCTAGTGATGAATCCTAGGGTAGCCTAAGGTATTGTGGTGATTGGTTCCGCAGAGCTGGAAAGTATCAGAGACATTTTCCGTGGTAGCCTGCTTCATTTTGTGGTCATCGATGGGTTTCGGGCGTTCGCCCGTCTTCAGGATGCGTTTTTCAGTGAGTGTGTAAACTAAGTTTGCTCTGTGCAAATCTGTGTTGTCACACTGTCTGAAAAACGCATCCTGAAGATGGGCGAACGCCCGAAACCGGTCGATGACCACAAAATAAAGCAGGCTACCACGGAAAATGTCTCTGACAGCCTAAGGTACCTCTCAGTACTCGAAATTGTTGAGAGGTCATCTGAAATTCTACAGCTACCGATCTAACGCACACAGACCGCAGACAAGCAATAAGTTACCATCATACAAAACATTCAGTCCGCCTACCCAAGGGAAAGACCCGTAGACATACGCCGCGATAGAGCAAATTCCGCAAACCTTGCATTATATGCCGTCTCATTTTCCAGAAGCAAGGGCAGAGTGTCATTGCTAAGATTCACGTGAAATCCAATTCTTCGCCACCAAGTTTGTGCAGAGTCTTCATAGAGCTCACAGTCTAAAACTATGTGTTCAGCGGTCTCTTCTTCGCCACAGAGATATGACCATCCGTCACCATTCTATACCATTTGTCATTTATCTGCCCATGCCCGGTTACAAGTCTGGAGACAGCATATGAAAAATCTGTCGGGACTATTGTATTACCAGCCGTCGCGTCCGGAAGATACCTATAAGTTCTACTTCCCTTCGCAGAACTTATACTTAATTTTTGTTATCCTACTATTTCTCAGCCAAATCATATAATCATTGATAGCGTCTACATCTGAGAAACCTCATAGTAATGTCACAGTAATGCCAAACCTCGTATACGAAGTGTGAATTGTGAATGGGAGAAAGAGTGAGAAACAGAAATAAAGAGGATCAGAAAAAGTAAGAGCTGCATTAGATCAAATACGGATAGAGTATGAACGAACTGAATTCCTCGCTAAGAGAATCACCTTTTTAAATCAGTCATAAAACAGAGAAAACAGCAAGTTTCTCATTTTTTTACTTTCAATTACTCCTAGTAAGAGGAAGTATTGTAATCGTGTCAAATTTTCAATATCGAGTTTTCACCGGAAATATCCGTTTTGAGGTCCCCTGAGTCCAAAAAAGTGTGTGTGTGTGTGTGTGTGTATGTGAACAGCATAGCTCAAAAACGAAAAACCGCAGAAAGTTGAAACTTGTTATTCCGTTTAGGTATCACCATGAGATTTGACTGTATGATCCCTGCCAAAATTCCTCAACCCGAAGTACCACTTAGTAGTTTTTTTTTTTTTACTTTTTGCGTTTTTCTCGAAAATGGCTCCGACGATTTTCTTCAAACATGATATATCGACTACAACTTTTATTTGAAACATTTCTCTGGGATAATTTATTTAAGGGCACTTTTGGGGAAGAGGTGGGGTTAGGTTTTCATCTAAAGTGCTATTTTAGTTTATTAGACAATTCTGCCATCAAAATAATGTTAATTAAAATTGAATATGTTGTTGAAATTCCGAGTTTGAAAAAAATCGGATAACCGGAAGTGCGTTTACTTTACCACTTTACTAAATGATTTTTTTTCAGTTTTTCGCAATTTTCTCAGAAACGGCTCCGACGATTTTCCTGAAACTCCTTAGACTAACTAAACATACAATGATCTACAACTTTTATTTGAAACATTTCTCTGGGAAAATTCATTTAAGGGTACTTTTAGGGGAGAGGTGGTGTTATGTTTTTCCCTAAAGTGCTATCATAGTTGATTATACAATTCTATCCTTCCAAACAAACTTAATTAGAAATAAATATGAAAGATGGGTCATATTTTTTTCATTTCTCAAAAATTTATTCAAAGCTACGGAAGTGACATAAAATGCAAAAATAGTCAGTTATTCCCACGCAACAAAAAAAAAATAAAAAAAATTGAAAAAAAAAAAGAGACTTGCATTAAAAATGTAACAAAATAAACTGTAACCAACTGTCCTGTGTTAGAAAGTAAATTTGAACATGGAAATTCAATGTAATTTATGCGTATACATGTTTACGTTGGTTCAACGAGTTTTATTCTCTCTCTCTCTAAAACTCTCTCTTTCTGCGTTCTATCCAAAAAAGCTTTTGTTTAGATTGAAATTCTATTTATCTTAAAATGTATACTCTTAACATTTTTAGGTATGTATACTTCTAGCATATGTATAAAAAAACATGTCGTGTTATTTTATGTGTCTTTTATCACCAAATTTCAAATAGATGACCTATATGATAACTTTATAAAAAAAAAAATTATTTCAACACTTGAATGGCTCAGCGTTTTTTTACACCTAAATCACTTGTGAGCCCATTGGAAATTTTTTTTTTTTCCCCCTCTATTTTTTGTAAGATATTTCAAAATGAAAAGTACTATTTTATTATAAATTTTACTCCTCATTAATTACAGAGCTTGCTCGAACTGGCCTCCACCATTAGAGATGTATTTCTTTGGTCGTAAGGTACAATTGGCAGGAAAAAGCATGTGTATGCATCTCTAATGGTGGGGGCCAGTTCGAGCAAGATCTGTAATTAATGAGGAGTAAAATTTATAATAAAATAGTACTTTTCTTCTTATTCAATAAAAAAAAACCGTTATAATATCATTTTGAAATTTCTTATAGGAATCATGTTTTCATTCATAACTCGTAAAATATCGCTCAAAGAAAAAAAAAACCGTTCAAGTAAATTTTTCTTACAAAAAATAGAAGAATCAATTTCTTAAATAAAAACCATACTTCTCTATTTGAAAAAAATGAAGTTGGTGCCTGTATCTCGCTTCTCGAAACACCAAAACAAATTTGCAAATTAAATTTGCATTTCTAACAAAAAACTACGGGGACACGTATTTTTTAGTTTTTTTTTTCTAGCTATCTTAGTTTCCGATAAAAAACCGTTATCCATTACCTTGGGACACCCTGTATATTCAATCATCACTGAAGAAGAATTGTCCCAATAAATATCACAAAAACACCAAATTTCTTTAAAAAAACAAACAACTGAACTGAAACATCATAGTACTTTCTCTTAACATTGTAACGGCGCGGAGGTGTGGGGGGCGGGACACTAAATTCCTAAAGTAGTTTAGTTAGCTAACCGGCTCACTGGGATGCGGCAGAGCTTCCTGGCAAAGCGTGCAATAAATTTTGAGATCACCAATGTGAGGAATCGTAAGAGAGAGACAGTAGGAATTGTGAAACTGTATAAAATTAAGCTGATGAACTCAAGTCTGAGAAGACCAAAGCTGCCCTTCGATCAGGGAAAGAAGAAAAAAGAAAATAAAAAGTAAAAAATAATTAACTGGAGTGCGTTATGTAGTTTATTGGCTGTTTCTTCGTATGAATGTTGTGATTTTTCCGGATTTGTTTGGAAAATTAACCTTTTTTTTTACAGCCTTATTTTCTTTTTATTATTATTATTATTATTATTATTATTATTATATTATTATTATTATTATATGTTATACATTTAGTTTTCCTGACGTTTCGGCATTTTACATGCCATATTTAAAGGATAACAATGTTATACATCGTATATTATTTTATTGTATGTTGAATGTTATACAGTATATTTTAGTTGGAGAATATTCTCCTCGTTTTTACTTTCTCTTACTCCTAGTAAGAGGAAGTATTGTAATCGTGTCAAATTTTCGATATCCAGTTTTCACCGGAAATATCCGTTTTGAGCTCTCCTGAGTCCAAAAAAGTGGTTTTTAGCAAATGTCTGTGTGTGTGTGTGTGTGTGTGGTGTGTGTGTATGTAACAGCATAGCTCAAAAACGAAAAACCGTAGAAAGTTGAACATATTAAGTTTAGGTATCACCATGGGATCCGACAGTGGGTCATCTGTCAAAATTCCTCAACCGGAAGTACCATTTTACTAGTTAGTTTTTTTACGTTTTTGCAATTTTCTCAAAAATGTCTCCGACGATTTTCTTTAAACTGGTTACTCAACTATACATACAAAGAGCTATAACTTTTATTTCAAACATTTCTCCCGGAAAATTCATTTAAGGGTACTTTTAGGGGAGGGGTGGGGTTACAGCTTCCTCTCAAGTGGTGTCATAGTTGATTATATAATTCTATTATCCAAACAAAATTAATTAGAAATAAATAGATGGCCAAAATTCCGAGTTTTAAGAAAATTAATAAACCGGAAGTGCGCATTTACTGAAAAGTTTTGTCAGTTTTTGACGAATTTCGTTATATTTAGTATACAAACTATATCATTTGTCAATTATAATTTTGAGAACAGGAGTAAGTAAAAGTTGTGTGAGTGTTTCACATTAGATTTTTTTATACATTAGAAAGTGTACCACGTGGTTCTTTAAATTTACTAATGGTTCATTGTTTGTTCAATCTTCAGATGGTTTTGCTAGTTCAGTTGCCTACCATCTTGCTGATAGCTAGGTACAACTCCATAGTACAGCCTTCAGAAGATACCCAAATTCAAATAAACAAACAAAAAAACTAAAATTGAACAAACAATTAACCATTAGTAAATTTAAAGAACCACGTGGTACACTTTCATAGCAATACATTTATACATTACGAATAACAAGAAGATAGTATAAAAAAAAGTTCATCTGCAAATATTGACGCAGATTAATAACAATCGTACAGGAAAATTATTAACAAGTAACATATCGTTACTAAACTCTACATATAATGTATAAAAAAAACGAGGAAAATATTTTCCAACTAAAATATACTGTATAACACTCAACATACAATATACAATATAAGATGTATTCAGGAAAACTAAATGTATACATATAATAATAATAATAACAAAAAGAAAATAAGGCTGTAAAAAAAGGTTCATTTTCCAAACAAACCCGGAAAAATCACAACCAAAATAATTAACGGTTTTCCAGAGCAAAGCAAGGCTGCAAACTTTGACAGAGGAGGAGTCTTTGTTTTCGTCACCAGCCTGCCAGTTATTAACATTAACACACATGGAATTGAAAATTAAGACCGCCCATTATCTACAGCCATTTACGTGCAAGAAGGTGGGGGAAGTAGGCTCCCCCCGTCTCCTGTTTGTTCTAAAAACTTTTTTTTTTGCAAGTGTTGAATTGGCTGGCATGCAATTTGACACTATCCTGAAGAAGCCTACTGCAATATATGCGAAACATCGGTAGATAACCAATCACTGCGCGGTCTCAACCCGAAAAACCTACGTGGTTACAATCATGAAAATGTTTCAAATTAACCTGCACTCTTTTTTGAGAAATTGCAAAAATTCAGGTTTCACTTTCTTTCTTTTTTTAAGGGGATATACAGTACAGTCTGAAAGATCTATTGCGCCCTCCCTGAGTTTTCTCAGTGCGCTGCCCGGTTCCGGGCAGTGTTCTTTTGCTAAAGACATGCCCATCTCCAGACAATTAGCTGTAGAGGCTTTTAGGAAGAGAAAATCTATGGACAGCATGCTGGATTCGAACCTGGGACCTCCGCGGATTGCTATTTTGGCATTATTTGTGATCACTGCTTCTAGATATTTCATGTGACTTTCTATCTCAGATGAATGATTTGCCGTCTGGAAATTTATTTCCTTCTTTTTGTGTCTGATTTCATCTTAGGGAAATTCATTTTTATGTAGTCTTGAAGAGACTGGACCTTTTCTCTTAAGCATATTATTTATAGTTTAGTTTAGATTATATCTGTAATAGCACCCATCCACAGCAAAGAGAATGCAACCACAGCAAAGAGAAGAGAGGCCCTCTCTGGTTAACAGAGACTACTCTCTGACTTAGGCAGGCTAGAGTAGGAGAACCTGTGAATATAAGCCAGTGGGAATCTATCTAAAGGGATCTATCATATACAACCATACAACTGTATACCAGACGTCGCATCGTGTCATATCTTTACTCTCACCATTCATTCTATCATTTTCATTATAAAGCCCAGTGCAGTTAGTGTAAACTTAGCTACATTATATTAATGTCAGCATATCTCGTTCATTTAATCAAACCTAATTTCTTTCCTCAACAATCCCATTATAATATCATTGATAAAATGCAGAACAGATATGGCGACATACTATTATTATGTTTGTGAGCATGTAGTAGGAATATAACGGCTGTGAGGTAAACAAAAATCGAATGAAGCGAATGTATGAGATTTTATCTGCCATTTACCTGACACAAAGTCTGGCGAATTCCGCTTAGAAGAAGAAATAAGGTCCTTCAGTTAGAGGAATCATTAAATGAAAAAAGTCCTTGGACGGAAGTAATATTTTGTTACAGTTAACATAACCCTTTTTATTTTATTTAGTTTTTTTTCGAAAGCTTTAGTAAGCAAAATATAATTTTCTTGAAGGGTTAAGAAAGAAAAAGCAAAAGTACCGTTCACAAGATGGAGATGAGAGGATGGGGAAGATTATGATGGTAAAATGTTTAAAGAAGAACAGGAATAAGGGGAAGAGAAGACAATTTGTTTTAATCTGTTAAAGATGGGTTAGAGACTTTTAGTCAAGTTCTCGCGCGCCGTGACTTATAATTGGGTCATTTATATTGCGATTACTTTATAATGGTATTAAGAGCCCTGCACCGTGACCTTCTCTAATTAGTAGGGATGGTTAAGCCTTGTACTTTACCCAATATATGGAATAAATAAGATATCATTATCGTTCATATTTAGGCGTCGTCATTTTTGTGGAAATTAGCAAAATTGCTAAAAATATTGTTGTAAAGATTCATAAAACAAATCACTTCACTAATATGGAAAAACTAACATTTCACATTTCTCCTTTTTTTACTTTCTCATACTCTGTAACAGAAAGTATTGCGATCGTGTCAAATTGAGTTTTTAATTAAAATATATATTTTAAAGTCTCCTTAGTACGATACAATATTTTTAGCAGTGGCTATAATATATTATATCAATATCTATTCTCTATATATAAAAAGTTTAGCTAAAAATTTTTAATTGAAACATGGGGTGGGTACCGTTCCTAGGCACAGCAGCCACTTAATAAGCTTATTATGACTAAAAAGATTAGCTAAAATATGTCATGATTTTATGTCTATTTTTGTTTGGTACCCTTGTTGTGAAAGAACTACTGTTGGACCAATTTCCTTGTTTTTTTTGTTTGTTTTTTTTTACAGCTTGTACTTATCTTTTAGGTTTCCGCAGCCATTTTCATGAAAAACACTTGAGTTTCCGGTTGGAGGCCGTGTCAGTAGGTTGCTAAGAACCGACGTTTCGCCCATGTTGCAATGAGCCTCTTCAGGGTCGTTATACCCCGAAAGCCAGTAGGCCCGAGGTGAACACTACTACACTAGCTACAATCAATTCTATAAATATCTCTTTAAACACTTTCCTTACAAATAATCGTAAAATATAATAAATTGTGAGTCACTGCAATAGTGAGTTTTATTTAATTATCTCAACACAGCATCAATCATCATCCGGCAATTTTTTTGTAGTTAAAGCGGAGTTATAAAGCTAAATTCACGTGACCTAAAAGAGTTATTGAAGTGGCTAAACACAGAATATAGTCATCTATAAAAAAAAACATATGAAATTGTTAGTGAGTATGTATGCGTGATTGTAAGCAAGAGTTTTTTGTCCTGGGCATTCACTAATCCTCACATCCGCTACTATTTCTGTTGTCCCTATGTGTATCGTGTGAATGTGTGAAAGTAATAAGGTATTATTTTTGATTGTTGTGGTTGGTTCCGCAGAGCTGGAAGCATCAGAGATATTTTCCGTGATAGCCTGCTTCTTAGCCTCCTTTTTGTGGTCATCAATCGGTTTCGGGCGTTCCCCTTCCCCAAAAATGTGTTACGACTTAACAAAAACACTTTTAAAAAACCAATGTCTTACCTGAATTTGCTATATGCAAATCTATGTTATCATCACACTGTTTTGACAAAAACATTTTAATGATGGGCGAAGCCTGAAACCGGTCGATGACCACAAAAAGAAGCAAGCTATCACAGAAAATATCTGTGATGCTTTCCAGCTTTGCGGGACCAACACAACAATTATCCACACTGTTTTTGACAAAAACTTCCTGATGATGGGCGACCGCCCGAAACCGGTCGCTGACCACAATAAGAAGCAGCCTATTACGGAAAATATCTCTGTTTTAGGTATTACAGTGAAGTAGCTAATCCACTTTACTCTAAGGGGAGAGTGATAAGACATACTGAAGTGTAAATATAAACATTCGATAAAAAAATGATAAACTAAAGGTTTATTATTAACAAAATATTTTTGGGCGGTGACACGGACTCTAGAAACAGAACGCCTTTAAATGTCTGAGCAATTCAGTTGGTCTCAAAAATGCAAAATGTTAAGCTTGCCATTTTCAAAAATTTTGTAGTCCGTTTAGTAAGCTCTGAGATTATATGTCTAAAACAAGTCACCGATAGTCAGATAAGCGGACATACATAAGGAAAGTATTTTCTTAATCTACCCTCTTCTTAATTGTATATAAGTACTCAAACAAAATTTTAAAACTGTATTTCCAAATTGCATGTTTTATATATATACTTTCAGCGAATAATAATAGAATTACAAATCTAATAAAAAGCCAAAACAGTTTCAAGAATTGTTAAATAAATAAATAATAATAATAATGAAGAGTGAATTAAATATTAATGCCATAATCTTAGGAGTGTAATGACAGCGCAGAGGGAGATAGAATGATATTTTACACTGGAACGGATTATTAGAACTTGATATTACAGTAGTTAATATCTAAAGTAAATTACTATATTACTGGAATCCAATAACATTTCCTTTCATCTGTCAGCTTTAATTTATGTCAGCCATAATGTATTCATTGATAATATAATTAATTGATGCATTCATTTTATTGATTTAGTTCCATTCATTCAATTTATAATTAAGTTTTAAGTAAACATTAAAAAAAAATATCCATAATGAGAGTTCTTTAATTTCTGTAATTAAAGTATTTATTTAAAAAACGAAGAATCACTGGTTATGGATCAGATATTACGTGACGAATCAAGTCACTTACTTTACTTTCATCAAGCTTTTTCCGAAGGTTGCCTTCACGGATCCTTTCTTTCTACGAATCAAGTTAATTTCCATATTACTCCCAAATGGTGCAGAACCCTTTTTTTAAGTAGGGCATTAGTTATATATTGAAATTTTCTGCTTTAACAAGATTAGTCATAATTAAATCTTCAATCAAATCATTACTTTATAAAGGGTTCTTCTAAATTTCAAATTTGGGATGAAACAAATCCTTCACTATCAGTTCCACTCTTTGCCACTAACTGTCGAAAATCAAAAAGCACAAATCGAGGTTTATGCTCGTAATTCAGTCCTAATATTTACAAAACAGTATGGTATAAATAAAGAATGTAGGTGAATGTTCACAAGCCTATTTACCTGTTTAAACCATAATATTAAAAAGATCCAACTAGAAGTCTTAAAAGATATAGTAACGTCTTTACTTTACATCCCTTTCTGACTTCAAATCCATCCATTTAGTAGGTTTTAGAAGGAGAGAAATTAGTGAAGAAGGATTTTTCAGAAATACACTTGTATAATAAACTATAGATACAAAACTGCCAGGACTTTACACGAAAATAGAAATTAGGTAGCAAAAGATTTAGACTGAGTAAAGAGAAAGGTAGAAGTTGGTTGCTGCGCGTTGAAACTGCTGTATAAACTGTTCTAAAGACTGTCCCTGTTAGGGCTAGCGAGCTATATATATACAGATTCTTCCACTCTAGTCTGGCCTAAGTAGCGAGTGAGGATCTCAATTTTCTCTCTCTCTCTCTCTCTCTCTCTCTCTCTCTCTCTCTCACTGCTTGGATCCCTTTACAATCCACCAGAAAAAAAACTGGCTGCATTGATTTGGATTTACATGATTTCACATACTTATAATACTTATCAGGACATCTTGATAATGCGCGAACGTATCAAACTGGTTTGAAGACTACAAAAAGAACCAAATGGATATCACCAAGGAATTTCCTCATACAACTAAAGTTTTTTCAAGATCTTTCATCTACAATAATAAGAAATTAACGTAGTGGATAAAGAAAGGGCGAGATTTGTTTTTAGTGGTAGAATACTGGACTAGTAACGCGGAGGTCCCTGGTTCGAATACAGTGCTGCCCTTAAATTTTTTCACCTGTACAGTCACGGTAGGTCGGTGGTTCACTGAGAAAGTTCCGAACGTTAGGATAGCTGTACTTAGTTGGCTTGGCTTCCCTCTCAGGCAAAACCATTAATTAATTAATAAAAACTAAAGCGATAAGTAACTATTAAACATATGTTTTAAATTTGTAAAACTAAACTATTCTTAAGAAAAATGATGGTTAGCAAGGGGCCAAGCAAAAATTTTTCAACTTTGAAAAAGTTTATTTTTTCTCTCGAAATAATGTTGCCCTTCTTCAGGAGCTACATGAAAAACAAAACAAAAATCATTAAAGGTATTCAAATAAACATATTGTCGAGAGAAAGTTGAAAAAATTTTTTCTTTAGCCGCTGCCAACCACCATTTTGATTATTCCATTCACGCAACTATAATTGATATTAACATAGTTTTTCTTTTATGTTTTCTAGTTCCACCGATGTTATCAATTCCTAATCAATTGGAAGGTGCATATATTGGACAAGATGTGGCCCTGGAATGTCACACAGAGGCATATCCTACTTCCATCAACTATTGGACCACGGAGAAAGGAGACATGATTGTCTCAGGTACATATCTATTTCAAGAAATGTAGGCCTTTTATTAATAACTTTCAGTTTCACTATCTTAATTTACACATTACTGTATAACTCAAAATAATTAAATATGATGATTCCTTTTTATTTCATTCATAAGTGCAAATATGAGAAAGACCTCATATTACCTCATTAAATAAATAATACTAATGAAGAGTGAATTAAATAATAATGCTACAATCTAGTACTGAAATGACAGATACAGCTTTTACACTAGATAAAGATTTTACACTGGAACGGCTTATTAGAACTTGTTATATCTCTAGTTAATATCTAAAGTAAATTACTATAGTACTAGAATTCAACAACATTTCCTTTCATCTGTCACCTTTAATTTATGTCAGCCAAAATATATTGATTTAATAATTAAGTGATGCTCATGTTATTGATTTAGTTCCGTCCGAGAAAAGAATATTAATTTCCGACAAAAAAAATAGTCCCCTGCCAGCCGTATTAAATACCGACATAGAAATGTCTAGGTTTTTTTTTGGGGGGGGGGGAGAGAATACCCAAAGAGAGATTGGTTGTTTTTAGATAAAAAAAAAGATAAAAAAAAAAGAAGAGATGATAAAATTCTGAAAAATGCAGTAAAAGAAAAATCAAGATTTAAGTTGATTGGTACAATAAACTGTTGATAGTATTCACCATAACTTTTGATGGTCTTAACTGTAATTTATCAATATGTGGATTTAAACTACGAGAACTATGACAGTAGATAGATAGATTCTACCGGGGGAATTGGCTATTCAGCCTACGCCACCGCGACACCCCAAGGATCTATTGTGGCACCCCCCTAGTTGGAGACCCTCCCCCTATCCTGTCCTTAACCGGACTGTGGAATTGGGGGGGGGCTCCCAGGTGGTCAATCAGAGCACCTGCCATCAGAGCACCCTCTCGAGTCCTGCTTGCCTTAAAAGACTTAATAGGTCCGAGAGAGGGCCCTGGCTGAGGCTTGTTGGCACCAGCTTCTCTTTACCAAAGAGGCGGTACCTTAGCCAGACCAGCCCCTCGCACTGACATACCACATGCAGTGCCGTCTCCTCTTCTTCCTGACAAAACCTACACAGGCTATCCGTTGCCAGGCCCATGCGATGCATGTGCTTATTTAGTCTACAATGGCCAGTGAGAATGCCAACTGCTATCCTTATGGCCACCCGGCCTAGTTGGAGTAATTCTGCAGTTAGCTTGGGCGAGTAGCTATGGATAAACTTTTTCGCCTGCCTCTGGCCTGGAGTTTTGACCCACCATTCCCTTGATCGGTCCTGCATCCATAGCTTAATGGATGCACTCCTGAGGCATCTTGAGACACCGCAGAACGGCTGCGGCCCGATAAGCGCTCTCATTGAACCCTCCCGGGCCAGGCGGTCCGCCGCCTCATAGCCTCTGTGACCCGAATGCCCAGGTACCCAAACCAGGAAGGCCTTATTACGGCTGCTAATTTCCTTGAGTGCACCTAGGCAGGCCCACACCAGCCTTGAGCTGATCTCCTACGAGTCAGCAGCCTGGCTATCCGAATATATGATGACTCTGGAGTTATACACTCCCCGTCTTCTTATTTCGGCGGCGCAGATAATAATCGCGACTAGCTCCGCCTGAAAGACCGTAGCTAGCCTTCCCAGGCTCACCGAGATATTACATCCCGGACGAGCCCCGTACACGCCGGCTCCCACTCCATCTTCCGTCTTGGACCCGTCCGTGTACCACATAGATTCGCCTGTAATTGGCGGCCCATTCTTCCATGCCCCTCTGTCTAATATCAAGACTTTGAAGGGTTTTTGGAAGTCATACCTAGGAGTCATTATGTCCGTAGGCAGGCCCAAAATCGGGTCCGCCTCAAGCTCCTCCCAGATGCTTCCCAGTATGCCTGGGATAAATGGGCGCTTGTCCCTGTTGTAGTCGTGCCACAACTGCTCTTGCAACGCCTTGGACGTAAATGTGGAGTGGTGGAAGGTTTAACAAGACAGTAACTCAGTTATGAGAAAGTAGTTACCTCTTGGGGAAAATTTGGTCACTATGTTCGAAAAACTCTTTCCTTCCATTTCAATGCATTTGTCGTCTTAATTTTGTGGTCCTGAACCAGCCCTTGCCGCCACAAAGAAGTTTTGCGACAAATAGATTAAACTTTAGGAAACGAGAGTCTTGGAAAAATGCTGGCAGGACACGCAGGGGTTCCTCCAAGCTAAAGGAATTAAGCAGGGAGTTTCGGAGTATCTCCTGTCCCTCAGTAGGACAGGTCTAAGGACCTTAGTGGGGGTAGTGACTGGACACACTTGGGACACACACGGTGTATCACTATTTATGTCAGTGTCCCCGTGTCGCTGGTACTAGGTTTCGCGTATTTGGGAGGACACCACTCTCGCAAGATTGCTTGGGCGAGTTGGAGTTCAAGGATATCTTGGGATATTGTAGATTGACCGTAAGCTACCGGGGGAGATTATTTAAGGGGATGATATGAGGGGGGGCATCGTGGGGATAAAAGCCCTATAGGCTTAGGTCCCACGCCATCAGGTACCCGTATAATAATAATAATAATAATAATAATAATAGTCTGTAACTGGGCCGGCGGCTGCAAGCCAATCATGTGAACGTAAATCTTCAAAAGCGCTATTATTATGGTATAAATTTCCTCTTATATAGAAAATAAGAAAGCATAAGAGTAAATAGTGTTAATAAACCAAAATTAAATTTACATACGTAATATTAATACAATCTTATTGAATTTGGTAATTTTTTCAAGAATTAGTAATTCTAGTATACAGATTTATTTCAAATAAAAACAAAATAAAAATCTTTAGTGAAACTGCGATATTCCACTTGAGCTTAAAACAATTTAAAATTTCAAATAAAACTTCAATTTGAAAATTAATTTAGTCGATCAAAAAAAAAGAGAGTCCCCACAATGTATACAAAAACCATGTGTATTTATTTACAAATCTATCTTATATATATATATATATATGATGTTCATTTACTGGTAACTGAGACAGAGCGAGAGAGTGTGTGCGTGTGAGTGAGAGAATGAATGAGACAACTCCCTAATTAAATTCAGGTTAATTAATGCAGACTGTTCCTGACCTAGGTTATTTTGACTGGTGGCAGCAGATGGTGGTAAATCTGTTATGTTAACTCACCGAGACAGATGGATTACCTGGTTTCTCTTAAAGCCCTCGGAATTCCCTTTCCTTTCTACCACTAAATTCACTATATTTCTCCACATCCATGTAACTCACTGTATTATCAAAATGCATTGCCATATAATTTATGTTTAAATGAATCAATATTGTATCATATAAATAATATGGTATATAGTGTGTATTATGAAGAAAATTAAATTTATATTTGATAAATTGAATAAATATTGACCAAGTTTTAAAGTAATATGTTTGCAAATCACTTGAACAGAGGAAGTTTCAAGTTGTTACAGTATACAATGTAACCATTGCATTACATTGCTTCCGCAATATAATTATTCATTTCTCTCAAGACTTGTTTTTATTTTCAATTTGTTAGTAAATATAGAAAATAGAAAATATAAGTTGAACGAATCTTATTGAGTTAATATAATATAATAGTTGAGCAAAACTGGAAATTAAAATTTATAATAATTATATGAGAAAAATGAATATATAAATTAAATTTAAAAATGGGTACCAATAGGTGAGTCATAAAAAATGATCGTTTTTCTTGCAAATTCAAAAACAATATTATTTTATTTAACAATTTATTTTAATATTCAAAGTAATTAAACTTTGAATTATCTTCTATAATGTTTCCAACTCAAGACTAGCTGCCGAATTCCTTCGCAATACCATTCTTTGAATTTTGATCGGAAGAATTCCGCAACTCCATTTTGAGCCTCGTCCAGAGAATTAAAGGTTTTTCCTTGAAGATAGTGCGCCAATGACCGGAACAGATTGTAGTCGGAAGGTGCTAGGTCCGGACTATAAGCAGGGTGTGGGAGAAGCTCAATCCCTTGTAATTCTGGAATTTTTTGTTTGGTGTAACGAGAAGTTTTGTTTGGTCGAGCGTTATCTTATTTGAAACAAAACTTTATTTCTGTTAACTAATCCTGGATAAAGCTGGGCCAAAACAGTGTACATTCTTTCTAACTGCTTCGGGAACGAACTCATAATGAATTACGCTTCATAATTCCAAAAAACAGAAAGCATTGTTGTTTTTTTTTTTTGGAATTGACTCTGTTTAGCGACAGGTAGAGCAGGCTGCTTGCAGTGTAACCATTGTTTGTTGGTCTTAGGGTTTCTCCATTATATCCTTTTCATCGCAAATGACAATCCTTTTGATGAACGATGGTCATTTGGATTTTCTAAAACATTTTGACAAATTTCTACTCGCCGCTGATGTTGTTCAGCGGTCAACTCATGGGGAACCACTCTAACTGAACGATACACTTTCTCCAGCTTATCCAGCCAACGATTTACGGTGGATTGGGATATTTCGAGTTCTGCTGCCAACTGCCGAGTACTTTTGGTCGGGTCAGCTTCTACGTAACCCCGCAGAGCTTCTTCATTGAATGATGATTTTCGCTCCAAACCGGCTATCCTCTCAAGACTAATGCCACCGGTATTAAATTTCTGAAACCACCTACACACTGTCCGTTCAGAAAGAGCATCCTCCTCTTCAAATTCCCGCACTAAACGAGTAGTTTCGGCGGCTGAAAACTTTCTTTTCCAATAATAGCGTAATATTACTAATATTTCAAATTTTAACGTCATCGTGTTTAACAAAACTGCTACGACAAAACTAAAAGCGATCCAGGGTAACTTTGTTTATAAATTCATTTTGTATTTGATTATGCAAAATAAAAATACGACAATGTTCCTCAAAATATAAACGCTCGTTTTTTCTATAGAAGGTAAAGTGCAAGTAAACAAAGTCGGTCAGTTTTTATTACTCACCCCAAAATTATTTATTATCACTTTCAATAAGCCAAAGGAAAGGCGCTTACCTTGGAACGCAGAATCCTGGTTGCCAGTGTTGGAAGAAACGTATGGGTCCTTAGCCTGCATCGGGGAAAAGGGGAGAGGAAAAATAAGAATAAGGAAATAATTCTTATGTCCTTCCAAGTCTGTAGTCTTCAACAATACACTGCTTTTTGGCTGATGATCGTAGATAATAATTAAACGGGCTTCCAGATGCTGTACGGCAGGAAACTCAACCGGAAATAACAATCATGTGATTTCACAATAAACCTGTGCAGGCCCGAGAGAATCGGAGCCGCCTACTCGATAAAAGACCAGTTCATTACACTACCCAGGAAAAGGGAAATTTATTAGGCGTTCTGAATGAAGACTAAGCATGTATAGAAGATAGAGGCTATGCTCAGAATAGCCATTGATGGCATTGGAAGGAAGGAGTGTATTTCCTTTAGGAAATGGAAAATCCTGTCAGCTCCTTCCCTTTCTAGCAAAGGAATGATTAGAAATACAGCTTCGTCAAAAATGTCTCTATTGTGAGCAATAGAAGTGAGTGAAGCAATGAATCCTCTCTGAATAGTTTTTAAGAACATGACAATAGGTAGGACAAGGATGGGCAAAGAACCTGGTGACATGGCTGGCTGTATTAGCCCAGCAATTTTCAGGTGAATATTTAAAGGTCAAAGTTAATTGTCGCCATCAAAGCAATGAATTCACTCACAAGTCGACAATTTGAAAATAGTATGGGAATGCTTCGCAAACTTAATCACCTGATAGGAAACAATAAAGTTGCCTTCCTATCGATGCAAGCGGTAGTAGGCAATGAATGAAATGGCTGACATTCTGTTAAGGAACACAGTAACACGTTCTAAAGATACTTCCCTCCCAGTGAGCCAACTTTTTGTGGGGAGGGGGCAACTACTGTTAGAAAGCATGCATCATTCTGAACAAACATAGGTTTAGTATGTTAACAGGTTTTATGAGGTAGTGAAGAAATCACTGGACATAGAACGTAACAGCACCTGCAGATTCTATAGAAAGACCGTGTTGTAGTTATCACACGCTCCGCAGTTAAAATTGCCGTCTAGCGAGCCTTGGTCTTTCACGGAATAAAAAGGTCATTCAATTAATTTTGTATTTTTGTTTGGACTGAAACCTGTTGTCTCATCTCCTGGTGATTCCTAAACAGAATTGTTTGGGTTAAATCTTTTCAAACAATTCCATTTTTCGTTTTTTTTTTTTTTTGGGTGGGGGGTTATGCTGATTACATTCTTATTATGTATACACCAACACCAAAACGTTTTAAAGGCATTCACTAAAAAATGTTATTCACTAAAAAATGTTCTTCGTACTCCAAGAGACCTCAAATCATGTGTTTCCAGTGGAAATTTAACACTATCGCAAATATCAGGATAACTAAAAGTGCCTTTCTAATATCAACTAAAAGTTTTGGTACACGTCGATATTAGTTGGTATTAGAAAGGCACTTTGTTCACCACTCCGAACACAATGCATATGCTGCAGAAGTCTGAGCTTATATATTACAAACTGAAACCTTAATATCTTCTCAAATATATATCGATGCAAAAGTATTACAATCAGAAAGTTGGCCTTTTGAAAGCTGTGTAGGAACCATCAAAATCCTGAGACAATTTCCACTTATAATTAGTTAGTAAAGCATACCTTTCTGTGTATTGTTCTGCTGTGGAAACTCTACGCTCCTTTAAAGTGTGAATTTTTGCAATATGAAGTGGATTAAATTTTGCAAACAAAATAAAATTTTGGTCAAAATTATGCGCTAAAAGCTTCTAAAGTAAACTAACTGTTAAATAATATTTAAAAAAAATAAACAAAAAAAAAATATAGTATTTTTTAATCTACTTTTAAATTTATATTTTGTTTACTGTATGTGATCAATAAAATTCGTTTAAATTAACAAAAAAAAAAACAAAAAAAACAAATTGAAAATCAAAATAAATGATCTAATTCCATTTGGATTAAAATTAATCTGCTATGTGCTTTCTGATTGTATTATTTTTCATATTTTTTTTTAACGTATTTAGCTTTTTCTTTCTCTCTTTTTTTTTTTTTTTAATAAGCTTTAAGCTCATCATGCGCTTTATGATAAATTACTGTGAGTAATGACGCACGTAACAAAGATTTATTATTTTCACTCGATTTTTAGATTTTTTTATTTTTTTATTTTTGTTTAATTTATGTGATAAAACATAGCCTAAACAAGCAGAAAAGCCTGCATTGGCGGGTAGCCTTTGGGGAGTTACGTCTACATGAATATTATATATATATTTAGCTAGCATACTGCGTTATATATATAGAATAACAACCATTTAGCCCCAGGGATATCTGGTTATCATCTTCTCTTAATTAAGGATACAAATTAATTAATACATTTCAGTCTGTGTAAATTGTCAGGCATCTAAAAGGTATATATTGTAGATTTGGTTTATAGGCTTTAGGGTTTGTTACTACTAAGATTCATATAGAATTTGATTTAAAACAGAATTTTGTAAAATTGTTGAGTACACATCTTCATAAAACATTTTTTTTGGGGGTTAAATTCTTTAAAAAAAAAAAATGAATAGCGATTTTATTAATATTTTTTTGTTTGTTTGGTAAATATTGTAAAATTAAGGTCGTTTCCGTATCATAATGACCGTTGTATTAGAGCCACTGAATAGTGTGGATCACGATATACATATTATTGTTAGATCCCGCAGAGCACTGGAAAAAGTTTTCCTCAAATTAAAGACTGCAACAGAAAAGATGGGTTTATGGAATAAATCTATCCAAAAACCAAAAAATATATGTGCACTGATTGGTGGCCAATTCCCAGAAATCTTTTTGGGCCCGTGCAAATTTGAAAAAGTTAAGAGCTTCGTATAATTAGGATCGCTAGTTAGCGAAAATTATGATATATTGGAGGAAATAAAAAGTGGGATCCTTCTTGCCTACAGGTGCTACTTTTTGGCATAAAGCGATATCTGAGGAGTAATCTAATAACTAGACGCACTCTCTATAAGACACTAATCCGACCGATAATGACTTAAGGAACGGAAACCTCTCTCTCTCTCCCAAAAAAAAAAAAAAAAAAAGGCTTATTGGTCTTCGAGCAGGAAGTCCTTCGTAAGATTTACAGAGCGGCCCGAGGGACAGTGCCTAGAAAAGAAGGATGAAGCAGGAAATAGAGGGTCTGTACAGGAAGCCAGATTTGGTAAAGTTTGTAAAGCTAGAAAGATTGCTCTGTGCTGGACATCTTTCGAGAATGGAAGATAGCCTATTAGAATTAAAAGGTTGAAGAGGAGAAGCTAGAAGGCAAGAGGCGAATAGGACGACCGAAACTGAGTTGGTCAGAGGGAGTAAGAAAGGATGCCGCAGCCATCCTTGGCACGAGCAACTGGAAGGCAGCTGCACAGAACAGGGAAAACTGGTGGAAACACCTGCATAAGGAGGCCATGAGGAGCCATTAGATGATGAATAGCGCCATTGGTGATGATGATGATGAATAGTGTGCATCAGTTACCTTTGTTTCGATATTCTTAAATTCGTTTCCTTTCAAATATATGGATCATGTGCTAAGTGCCCACTAGAGACAAATCAAAGTCTCGAGACTAGGTCAGAAATGGATAAGGGCCTGAGAGCAGTCTCGAACACAAGCCCATTTATTCCTGCTCTCGTGACTCAGTCTCCAGTCTTCCGTCAGTGTTGGAAGATTTTTCTCAGCTCTCGGAGACTTGATTTATTTCTTTTGTGTATTTTTCATTTTTATTTTGGAATTCTATTTCATTTTTATTTGTATTTTGGTTCGTTTTTTTCTAATCTTCCAATAGGCGCGCATATAAATGGGATATGAAAAGGCGCATAGTATCTGAGAGATACATCAAGTACTTTCAAGCGATGATGTTCAGTTAATTCCAAATTTTGCCAAATACAGGTGTATGTTAAAAAATAGAAAGCGCACCATTATGAATTTCGATGTTTAATTTTTTAAATAAAACACAAACAATAAAAAACAAATGTTGAGAAAAAGAATAATTTTGTCTGTTCAATTTTATTCTAACAAATTTAAGTTCAAATACCTAATTAAACAAACTAGTCTCAACATAATTTTGTTACCAAACACTATTGTACAGGCGACTGCCTAAAACATTATTAAAAAAAAAAAGGGGCCTGTCGCGAATCCATTAGGATACAAAAGATAACAATAAACAAACTGCGATCACATCATCCAACTGACTGCGAGTTGACTCTCAAGTGGACACGAAATGTTCCTGGTCTCGAGACTGCAGTGACTGGTCAGAAAACTGTCTCGAGAGCGAAAGTGATCTGAAATGAACATCACCCTGAGAGTGATCTCGAGACTTTGTCCCTCTAGTGGACTGAGAAGAAACATCACAAGGATGGCATTGTTAAACCACAATATGATAAGATCTCTTTATATTGAAAGCATGTATCGTAAAATCTACGTCTTCAAAAGAATAGGTTGATATTACTATCTATCAAATAAATTGTCGGATACTTTACCAATCTACAATTGAATGTCGTTTCTCTCGCTGTTTTTTCTTCATTTATGTTTTTCGATTTGAACTAAATTCTTAAATTCACCTTGCCTTGTTGCCCTTTATTATAGAATGTTCTATAAGACGGAAAAAAAGGAAGATATCTCTTCTAGTTTGGATAACACTTGGCAGGGAATCTCTGAGAATAAGGTGGTGTATAGTTGACCAAATTAAACGCTTCGCTTTCCTACATTGGTCCCAAGCCTCTCTATTCTAGTATCTTTGGGCTCATATCTACCAGACCACCAGGCATCCTCAATTGCCCAGCATTCATCCGTATGATTAAGCTCGCAGAGTTGTGGGCAGTCTTTATGATACTCATTATATGTTCCGACAGGGAACATATAATTAGTATAGTTCATATAGTATATATTATATGTTCCAACTATATGCACTATATTCACTATATTGAGACCGCTGTCGATCTTCTAGTGATATTCACTTTAAAATTGCATTTTAAATATGTTCTAAGAACTTTGGATCTTCTCCGGTATCGTTTGCCTAGAATTCTAGCTATGGAAATTATTAACAAAAAAAAATTTACTGGTTTCGGCATTGGTTAGACTTGGCCCAGAAGTATTCCTGCGACTTTGTTCCCGATGTGGAGAATGTATCTGCTTTGAAAGACTAATTCTCCTCTCTGTTAATTACGATGAAAGCAGTTCATTGACAGGAGTTTCTGGGCAGGGTCTCTCTTTCATCCCGTTTCTTTCTATATAAAGAGCTGAATCATTCTTTCAATTTTTGTTATTTGAATGAGGATCATTCTTCGGGTTTATCTCTCACTGAACTCCGTTGGATCTTTAGGCTGAGATGTGAGCTTGTCTACTTGAATCATACACCATGGCTCCGAAAAGAGATTGAGCTGTGCACCCTCTGTAATTCAAGATGCATTGAGGATGTAGTACACTTTCTTGGCGTCTGCTCAATCCTTGCTGAGCTCCGGAGATTATATTTGGGATATTCAGTACTTGCAAGACCCCCATCTTATTTCCTTATTGAACGGCTCTTCTGGCAGCCGTTCCCTAATTAAATATCCTCGCCATGCCTGGTCCTATCGGTATCAGCTTATACAAGAATTTAATTTCTAAACATGTACGACTTTGGTATATACCTATAATTTTTTGAGTTCTCAAAAGTTGTTTTATTTTTTGATATTTCTCCTTGTACTATTTTTTTCTTCTATTTCAGGTTACGTTACTTCTTCTTTCTGTTTATACACTTATTCTATTTTTTCTTATCTTATTTTATTATGTACCTATATAAATGTATGAAAGTAATATCGACCCCGGCTGACGGATTAATCCAAACCGTAAAATACTTTGTTTTATTTGTCATTTGTACTTTCAAAGAACAATAAAGTATTATTATTATTATTATTATTATTATTATTATTATTATTATTATTATGTTCCGACAGGGGCTTATAGAAATGTTTTTATCGATCTCTGTCAGGCATCTGGATGGATTCTCTTACTAGCATTTGGTTGAAGGTGGATCACATTCTGGTGAATGAGAACTATTCTGCCAGATCTCTTTCCTAAAGTTTTAGAGAATAAGCAAGAAATGCCCATCACATTTTATGACTGATTACTTAGGAATATGAGGAGATTAGATTTCCAGGATTTTTGAGCCGTAACAGGATCTCTGTGTAAGAGTTTAACTTACACCTATTTTCCCTTAGGATATTGTCCGGATTTGGCCACCCACAAAAATAAAACACAAGTAAGAGGGAGGTTTAACAAATCAGAATTGTATAATTATTCGAAGTTCATTATGATTGCTTGCCTTACTTATAAATCAATATTAATGAATTAGTAGTAATCTTAATAAATTGCTCAGTGATAATTAAAGGATAATTTGTGACATGATCAAAAATTGTTATAATTGTTAAATTTGTAAATAACATCTTCATTAAGTTTTCAATGATGAGGTCAAAAAAAATAAAAAATCATAGCTTTAATCATTATTACTTTCTCTCACTCCTAGTAAGAGGAAGTATTGTAATCGTGTCAAATTTTCGATATCCAGTTTTCACCGGAAATATCCGTTTTGAGGTCCCCTGAGTCCAAAAAAGTGGTTTTTAGCAAATGGTCTGTGTGTGTGTGTGTGTGTCTGTGTGTGTGTGTGTGTCTGTGTGTGTGTATGTATGTATGTGAACAGCATAGCAAAAACGAAAAATCGTAGAAAGTTCAAACTTGATATTCCGTTTAGTTATCACCATGGGATCTGACAGGGGGGTCATCTGTCAAAATTCCTCAACCGGAAGTACCAGTTTTTTTTTTACGTTTTTGCGATTTTCTCGAAAATGGCTCCAACGATCTTCTTCAAACTTCGTTTATCAACTACACATACGAACAGCTACAACCTTTATTTGAAACATTTCCCCGGGAAAATTTACTTAAGGGCACTTCTGGGGGAGGGGTGGGGTTAGGTTTTCATCTTAACTGCTATTTCAGTTTATTAGACAATTCTGTCATCTAAATAATGTTAATTAGAATTAAATATGTTGTTGAAATTCCAAATTTGGAAAAAATCTGATAACCGGAAGTGCGTTTGTTTTAACACTGTACTAAATGATTTTTTTCACTTTTTCGCGATTTTCTCCAAAATGGCTTCGGCGATTTTCTTGAAACTTCGTATATAAACTAAACATGCAATGATCTACATCTTTTAGTAATGTTTGGCCAATTCTGTTTATGAACAAAGCTTGTTAAATGATACTCTCTTAATAAACATCCTCTAAAGTGGTATCATAGTTGATGTAACAATTCTATCATCCAAACAATAACAATTACGAATAAATGGATGGACAAATTCCAAGTTTTAAGAAAATTAGTAAGCCGGAAGTGCGCTTTTACTGAACACTTTTTTCAGTTTTCGACGAATTTCGTTATATTTGGTACACAAACTATAAATTTTGTCAATTATAAATTTGAGAACAGGAGTAAGAGAAAGTTGTGTGACTGATTCACACCAGTTTTTTTTTTTTGTATTCTTGAAAAAAGAGGAGTAAACTGAAACTGACTATAAAAAAAAAAAATTAAGAATTAATAAGCGCTTTCATTAATTCTACTTTTCTTTAAAGTTGTATTCGAAAAGATTAATATTTAATGGTTGCAGGATTGTTTGATATAATTATAACTATTTATTGTAACTGTAATTTAGTATTAAGAGTGGATCATTTAACAAGCTTTGTTTATAAACAGAATTGGCCAAACATTACTAAACGAACTGAATCACCGTATGTTTACTAACATTTCTCATTGTAATCCCCAAAATTCAACCTTATTATAGTAATACAAGCGAGCATAACTGTACTACTTTAATGAATGTTTATACAAATACCCTACTTCTAGGTTAGATTTTCAATCATGAAAATAATTGTATTAAAAAGGAATCTGGTGTGTAATATACACACACACACAACTTTCTCTTACTGCAATTTACGTAATAAATTGTTATTGGCAAACTTTCTTCAAACATAATTTTTATTAAATATTTAGTACTCTATTTTTTTTTAGAGAAGTAGTGGGAGATAGTACCCCCACTACCTCTCTAAAATCAATTTTCATGGAAGAAATTTCAAACAGAAGTGACAGGATTAATTGCTTAATTACTCTGCTCGACTAGCTGTGTGGTACTAGTGATCCTATGAACTGATTGAATATAGGAATATGCTGAAGTTTTATAGATATCCTAAGAGACTGAATGTCACAGCTGTTATTAAATATAAAGAGTCGTAATTCCATCGCATCAGCTACTTTTTCATTCTCTGACGCCCATATCATTTTCTATTAGAACTGATTCCATTAGAGCTGGAAATGGTGCTAGCCTATTATTCTCAGCATTCAGATCACATCTGGATCCACCAAAGGCGGGTGGAGCCTGAAAGAAACTGTTCTTCACCGTTTGGCCATCATACTCCTCGAAAAGGGGGGTGCGTGAGTTAGAAGAGATTTGCGCCAGCCCTTTTAGGTCCACTAGTAAAAGAAGTAGATTGTAGATTGTTGTAGGGAATTATTGCACTGCTACCTGTAAGAACTATTGTGTGCCCCCCCCCCGGAGCCTTCTTCAATGCGCAGCCGGCCTCCAAGCAGCGTTCTCTAGCTACAGACAACACTGCCCATCACTGAACGGTGAGTTGTAGAGGCTCCTAGGGAGAAAAAATCTAAGGGCAGCATGCTGGATTAGAACCCGGAACCTTCGCGTTGCTAGTCCAGCGCCCCAACACTGAGCTAATTCCTTCTTTTTCCCTTGGCTTATGCCAATTAACTAGGAACGGAGACCCCAGTTTGTGTACTATGTTTGTCTTTGTCTGTAAAGTGTAGAGGGTATGTAGTTTTAAGTGTATTGTGTACTGTTCTGATAAAGTGCATACAGTGCTGAGCTGTGGTAACTTCCCAAGTAACTGCCTGCAACAGATATCTCTTGCGGGCTGCTAAAAGAAGTAAAAATTGTAATGCGTTGGGTGTGATGTGTATTTGTAGTGGCTTGAGCGGTATTGTAAAAGGGCTTGTAAGTATGTTTGAGGTAAAGATAGAAGTATTAAGAAATAATCAACAGATCACACTGCTTTTAAAATAGATATATTATTCTCTAACAGAAATTAAGTTACTTTAAAATATCAATAATAATCTTATAATAAACTCTTATAACTTAAAACTGGTACAGTTCTGATGTGTTCTCCTTGGTGTCTACAACAAATCTGGCTTGAAAAGAATGTCTTCTCTTTGTTCCTTCAGTTCCTTCCCTGTGAGGAGAAGGGGGTAGTATAATGCCATCAAGGTTGATAACCTGTCCCATTAACTGTACTTTTTTACCTGGGTTGTCTATTTGCAAGGGAATTGTCACAATTCTTGATATTTTTGATTTTTTTATAAATTAATATATTTCTATGTTTCTTGCCCCCATCACAAAATCTATAATATTTTTATCACATTTCTTGCCATTTATCCATTTCCGCCTATTAATTTTTAAAAAAGCTATACCCATTGTACAATTCAATCTCTCCATTGCATAATACCTTAATTAATTATTTTTAATAATCAGTTTGTCAGTCCTTGCCTCCAGTTTATCAATGCCAGTTTCTCTTCGTGAAAAAAAAAAAAAACTCTCTCACATCCCCATTGCTCATGAGTATTTGTCTAGATAAAGAAAATGGATGGATATCCATGAATGAAATTATGCATGGACAGTATTGGAAAAACATGACTGAGTCGAACCCACGGTCCCGCGGTCACTTGGGCCAGCAACATTGGACTTGTGGCGTTAGCAGGTAGGCTGCTTGAGTTCTTCGGTGCTTTCAGTGAAGGAAAAGCTTTCGTGGTGGGCTGTAGAGTATCACAGAACTTTGAAGTAGTCTAATGGTGATCTCTTCATAAGTTTCACTTCCTAGTTTTTTGTGTGCCGCGCAGTAAGGCAGGGGTAATCAGTATATTTGGGCACATGGGAGTAGGGACGTCGTTTTCTCACATTGTGTGGATTACAGTTTACATAAAAATAGAATGCCGGTGATTTTTTTTTTTTATTTTAATGAAACTTGACACTTATGAATGAGATTGATACTTATTTTCAAATATTTATAGAAAATCACTCTCTTGAAATTTGGTTTAAATTTACATGACTGTTACACTGAAATTACAATAAAATATTTTTTTTATTTTAGTTGTTGCTTATAATTAACAAATTCATGTTCAACACTTCATTTCCAATTTATAAACAAACCACCCCATCAATTATAAATAAACAAAATGTTACATATCTGGACAAAGAATTGCTGCAATCCAGAATTGCCCACTGTCCCTTTGACTTATATTTCTAGTAATTAGTGGCACACTACAGCTGTCTAGACCTTTCTGTTTCAGGCGAGAAGTATGAAGCGGTATCCATGGACAATGGATATAACAAGTATATGATGTTGAAAATACGCTCAGTGTCCAGATCGGATTTTGGATCATATCAATGTGTGGCAAAAAATTCATTAGGTGAAACGGATGGACTCATTAAATTAGATGGTAAATACTTTTTTAATAATCATTTAATATATTTATAATATATAATATATAAACACAAAGCTGACTTGATTGAAATAATATCAATAAATAGATTGAAAACAGCGAAGAGGTAATTTTTTTTTTTTTTTGAACTCAAAACCTATATGAAAGAGTAGAAAAATCTTTTGATCTTTAATAATTTCATTTTGAAAGTTTTGTAAATAATTTTTTTATTATTTTCTACCATTTCTGTTTGCAGAAATCCCTGCACCATCTACAACCACAACAATCGCTCCAAGTACAACTACAGCACAGCCACATAAAAAGAAAGGTTAATTAATTTTTTGCAAAATAAATTTTTTTTTAATTATGTAATTATTATTATTTAAATTATTTTATTGATGGCTTGCTTAATATTTAAAATTTTTCCAATATTTATTCTCTGGAATAAATTGTTACCGTAAACGCTTAGTCAACTTAGCGACCTTGGATGTCAGCTGTTTATTTTAGTTAAACAATTTGTTTACAGCTTTTTCCGATTGCAGGGTTTCACTTACCAAAAATTCTTTTTACTCTGGCACTAAAGCTTTCCAAGTCACTAAATCTCTTCCAATATTTCCCATCCAAAATTATTTCTTCTGAAAGGCCCTGCTCCAATTAACTTGTATTAGGCCTTCCAACCTTTTAATTTCTTAACCTGTCTCAGCTGACTTTTCAAATACATCATATAGCCGAACCATCGAAGGCGTTTCTTTTAATTTCTTTGAGGATATATTTGCTGATTTCTATTTATTTTATTTTTTCTTATTTTGGGGTTCTTATTCTTTTCTTTTCTTGACCACTGAGCAGCTCCAAAAGTGCATTTCCATTGGTAACAGTCTATCCTTTGTTCATATTCCAGATCACTTGAACCCTAGAGGACCATACTATCAAACATGGAATTTTAACTAAGCTTTTTGATGCTTTCATGAATCTAAGGGCACCAGACTATTGAGGAGCACCAATCAAATTCCTACCTATAATTATCCTAAAGTCTATCTCATATCTGGAATCACCCTCTTAATCTCGGGAATCCAAATCTTAAAGAATTAACCTTTAATTTAAAAAAAAATTGAGCGAATCATGCCAAAGTTTTTCTCGATTAACAAGCTAGGAAGCTGTAAGCCTAAGATGGTAGTATAGGATGTATTAAAATCTACGCTAAGGAATGATTTTATCCGAAAATAATGGGTTGAAAAAAATGACCGTGTTTCTAACTAATAAGTTCCATGGATTAAAACCCATGTTTACAAACATGATATTATATAAATTTTTAGTCTCTGTAGAGTGTTATTTTACATATTATGTCTCTTCAATTAATCAATTCAATTGTGAGCTTTTTTAGAAGACCATGAGTGTGTCTTATGATATATTAGTAATTTTACGTCACCACTGGAAAAAACAGCTACTGTACAGCTGCTGAAGTGTAATAGGATCAAAAGAGAGGATCCATAGCAGAGAAAGAGAGACAAAAATGACAGGACCGCTCTCTCGGACTAGAGTGGGAGAAACAGTGACAGGAAATAGATATACAACAGAGTTCACTCGCCAGTCACAACATGTCATTTACCTCTCCCTTTACTACTCTACCATTTTAGTGAAAAGTCCAAGCAGTCAACGTCACCTTTTACATTATACATGTTCAGCCATATCTAGTTTGTTCATTCAAACCAAACCACTTCTCTCCTTCATCATACCCATTATATGAAGCTATGCGTGCTCTATGTGAAATCGAAGGGGAAGAAGTCCTTGATCAGCGTCGTATTGTCGGCTTTGATTTCAAAAAATTTGTAGTGTTACAACTCTAGAAAGAAAGGCAGGTTCAAGGCGGCCATCATCATGTGATGTTGATGAGGCTTTGTGCGGGAAGCTATCGAGTCGAACTACAAAATATTTGTGCATTAGCTGCAAAATTGGAAATGTCTAAAGACACAGTTAGCCTTCATCTCCTTCTTTAGTAAAGTGAAAAGGAGATCTGTAGGATAATGCGACATGAACTTCCGGATAGTGCCTCAATAGGCCGCCTGGGGAATGGATACTTGCCAATTTCTCTTAAAAACTCCATTCAACATGTGCTTCCTACAAAGAATTCGGAGAATTCGGAGTGATTGGTTCGCTGGGTCAAACAGTATTTCCGGTTGGTTTATGCGTGCAATATAAGAAAAAGTCAATGTTGAGCGTTTTCTCAAATCGCACATATTTCTGATCCACGCAAAATGGAATATAATATTTTTTTCTTTTGTTCTTTAGAGTAATAATATTGGAATTAGAGCGCATTTATAATTGTCTTGTTTAGCCCCGATACTGCCTTCTCCAAGATAACCTCCCAAAGTAATGCAATTCATTAGTAAGGATCAAAAACCTATTTTCTTAAGAAATACTAGGAGATGGAAGCATTTAGAGCAAGTGCAATTTGCTTTCCAATGTGTTGACTTCCAACTGTCTTGCAGAATAGTGATCCAAAAAGCGTCTACACAAACATTTCATATCTTCCTGTTCTGTAGCTGTTCAATAAATCACCGCAAGTTACTGATGAATACTCCTTCCTCTCTATATATCTATTGCAAAAAACAAAGGATTTATTCTAGAAGGAATAAAAAATTACAAATACACCAGCAATAATTCTCAGTCATTCATTCAAAATAGCATTCTTCGATCTAATGTCATCTTAAATTGCAATTAAGCATCAACTGATATATGTTTAAGAGTAATATTCTATGGTTTACGCTTTAATATAATAAAAATAATTCCAAGTTTGAAAGTATTGATTAGTGGAAATTAAGTGAACAGATTGGATGAAGTGACAAAAAAGAAAATGCAAAGAGAGATGTGAGAAGAATTAGAACCATATTAAGATATATTTGCTATTTGTAAATAATGATGTAGTTGTGTAAAGTGAAGGTAGGAAGAAGAAGGCAGCCAGTGGTGGCAGGTTGATAGTAGACATGACAGGTGTCATTCTCTATCCCGCACACACACACACATATTCTTGCTGTCACCATTTTAGTATGTATTTTGGCGACGGAGACGACTTGGATGTACTACTGTTGCTCATCCATATTCTGCCAGTTGGACGTAACAAACAATCTTAAGGTGTGAGCAGGTGTTCTCACTGTTCTGTTCTTGTTTCACTTCATCACTTTACTGGTAAAACAATTCTTCTCTTACAGTCGTCATACATACTCACGCAAAGAGACAACTTGCCAATATCTTTGCATATTTATATCGTATATTTTTTTTGTTTTACTTTCTCTTACTCTATAGGAAAGAGGAAGTGCGTTATGGATTATTTAATACTTAGACGGCATTGCCATTAGTATTTTAATAATTTCATCTTTTTTATCCTAGAACCATTTATGAAAATAATATTTTATAGAAAAAATACGATTATATTAGTTTGACTACATAAATCACGGCAGAAAAATTTAGGAAGTTCCTGATAGTCAAAAATAATCCACCATATCAGATGTGCACCATCTATCAAATGGCCAAGCCGAACGTTTTGTATAAACTTCAAAGAAGACCTGTGCTGGCAAGTGGCAAAAGGAATGATGTACAGACGGCCTTAGACAATTTTTTGTTAAAATATAGGATAACAGTACACATTATGGTCTGGTCGTTCAACCTGAAAGTTACTTATGAACCGACTATTGCGCATGCACCTCGATTTGCTAAAACCAAATCCCTAAGGGGAAAGATATGAAAGCAACAAGAGTATAATAGGTTTAAGCTACCAAAGAAAAGAAACCTGTATTAACAAGTTATTACCGAGCAGGCGATAAATGTTGGGACGGAGTAATTAGAGAAGTATTAGAATACCAGGGTCCTATTGTGAAGTTGACATAGTATTACCCTCTGTCTTTTGAGCGCGTTAGGTGGTGTAACCTCCGCACCACCGATAGCCCCAAACGGGATAATATAATTATTAAATAGCCCTAGCTCAGTGGAGAAGGGAGGGGTTCCCAAATAAAGACCAAGAAAATAAATAAATAAATAAATTAGGATCATAAACCAAAACAAAATAAATATATGTAAACAAATAATTAAAAAAAATACCTGGCAGTTAGTACCTAAAAAAAAATTTAAAAAAAAAATTATATAGTAAGAAAAAGACAACAGGGCGCCACGTAATTTTTCTGTATTAATAAGTCTGGAATTACGAAACCAGATTTGAGAACTAAAAACAAAAGAAAGACAGAAAACAGCAAATAAGTGTATCAGAAAGTAAAATAATTTATCTGTTTTTATGTTTATTTAAGTAATTATAATTATGAATAAAAAGAAAAAAAAAGAAAGAGAAATAGAGAGTATATATATAAAAAAAAGAGTATTGGAAAAAAAAGAATCGAAAAGATAGAAATGAAACAGAAAAAAAAAAGAAAAAAAAATTAATTCCGCCGCTGGGAAGCGAACGCCGATTCTTAACACTGCAGTCCGCTGCTCTGTCCACTAGACCACAGGCCAACTGTCTGGCCAGCTGTTGCTAGGTGCTCTACTTATTTTACTTACCTCGTCTCGCCTTGCGTATTACATTGACCTTGAGGCCTGATTTCAATCATACGGGCAATACTTGCCCCTCTACAAGTTTGCGGGTTAATAAAGAAAATGAAAATTAAATAAGAAAAGAAAATTGAAAATTTCTATTTACAATAAAAAACTATATACGAATTACAAAAATAAAGAAAAGAAAAGAAAAGGTACCTTGTAGGAAAAGTATACAGAAAATTAAAAAGAATGAAAATAATAGAAAAACTTAAAATAACGTCAATCCACGCAATCAAAAAAAGGTAAAAATAATAAAGTTTGTATTTACAATTTTCCACTCGAACACTTCACCACGTGGTCGTCCTGCTGGCAGATACGGCGAATCCCTGCTGTGGCTCTCCTTCTAATCCTCCAATACTCCAGGATGGATTACACTGCCGATCTCCTGCACTTAATTCTCCTTTAATTTTTGTTAAATGAGAATTATGGGCCCAATCCTCCGAAGAGTAAGGCGTACCACCTTTTTTCCTATGTTCACTCTCTCTCACCCGGGTAACCTCTGTTCTCCCTTCTCGGCTTACCTTCTCCTATCTCACAGCCTCCAACACTCATTGATTGAGACAGGCATTACATTTTGGAAAAGTCATTGCCAACCTCCAAAGCTTCACTTTTCCATTTATGTTTATTTTTTAATTTTTTTTCTCATATTCTTTATTATTCCTACAGGGAATTTCTGCTTATTGCATCTATATGAATATATTTCAACAGCTGATCCGTTCCCGCACAAATCTGGTCTCCTGCCGCGCCTACTAACCTATATAATTAAAACCCCGCCATTTATTACGCAAGGCGACAGAGTATACTCAACCCGCAATTTTTTTTTTCCTAGTGGATCCGGCAGCTTCTGCTATCTAGTGGCTTTCAGAAGAACTAACAAGAAAAAACTATACTTTATAAAATACTAATTATTATTAAGGAAACAAGTGTTTTTAACTTTGAATGGAGGTTAAATAATGATAATAGAGATACTAAGCTGCCAAAGTATTCACTTGAAAGGGTAAATAATTTCCCTACTACCCCCAGATTTATTAAATTATCCCCATAACTAATTTCTCCACTTAACAACTCCCCCCTTACGTAAAAAAAAAAATTGAAAAAGAAAATAAATGGGAAGGAACTTATGGAAAATTAACGGTGGGTCTAAAGGATTGGATGTGGGTTAATGGTTATACGGGATGTCCTCATGCTCTTCTATATCCTGTGGACGACATTTCTTCAAGCAACTTATGTGCCACATGCCCGCGGACTTTTTACTGGTTGGCTCCTCTAATTCATAGGTCACGGACCCTATTCTTCTTTTGATACGGCGTTTTGCGTACCTTGGTGCCAACTTGCTTGCGAACTGGTCTGCCGCACTTGATAGATGATGCGTTTTGCACTATACTAATTCTCCTGGCTCGTATTCTTCCGGACGCCGTTGCAAATTGTAGTAACGCTGCCCCTTCTCATACGCAGAATTTAGCCTCTCCTGTACCTCGGAAAACAGTCCAGGCATTCGAGCTAGCTTTTCCAGCCGCTCCGCTCGATGTACCTCCACATCTACCAGTTTTCCCGGGCTAAAGTGTTCCATATGGCCTTCTCCTGAACGAGCCAACTCCCGTCCAAACAGTACATAGGCTGGAGTTAACCCTGTGGCTGCGTGTTTCGCCGTGTTTATAGCAAACTCCATCTTGGAAATGTCTCGGTCCCAATTACGATGGCTATCCTTTACAAATGAGGCCAGCATAGTTTTCACAACCCTATTTACGCGTTCAGTTGGGTTGGCCTGCGGGTGGTACAACGGCGTATACCAGGGTGTTACCTTGTACTCCTCCAACTTCTTCTGGAAAATGGCCGCTTTAAACTGTACCCCATTATCGCATATGATACTTTGCGGGGCGCCATATTTCAAGAAAATTCCCTGTTCCATTAGCTCTGTAACCTTCTTAGCTGATGCTTCTCTCAATGGAAACAAGGACACATGCTTCGAGAAGTAATCACAGATTACCAGTAAATATTTATGTTGTTTGGTTGACCTCGGAAGTGGGCCCATTAAGTCTGCTGTGATTAACTGGAAGGGGCCGGTAACTATCCGTTGTTTTCCCATGTATCCAGCAGGAAGTGTGGAACTTGGTTTGATCGATTGGCATGTCTGACATCTCGAAACATAGTGAGCCACGTCTGCGTTCATTGCCGGCCAGTAATACATTTCTTTAATCCTCTGCAACGTTTTGTAAGTACCCAGATGACCTGACATCGCACTGTCATGGTATTCAAACAGTACCTTCTTTCGCTGGGACTTAGGCACCACTAGCTTCCAGGGTCGGTCCTCTCCCAGGAACTTGCTGGAGTCGACTACCCTTTTGTACATCTTGCTGCCTTCTACTTTCCAACTTGGATAATTTTCAGGGCGTTTTGTCACCTGTGTACACATCTTCCTATACCACTCATCCAGGGATTCGGGTGTACAGTCCACTACCTCAACTATTGGGTCCTCTTCCCTCCGGGAGAGTGCATCGGCAGCTTGGTTGAGCTTACCAGAACGATGTTGTACAGTAAACTCATACTGTTGTAATTTGACTGCCCATCTTGCGAGACGGCCCTGAGGGTCTTTCAAACTGTTAAGCCATTTCAAAGCCATATGGTCAGTTATGACTTCGAATGGCATTCCTTCCAGATATGGGCGAAACTTTTCGATTGCCCATAATACCGCCAGACATTCCTTCTCGGTGGTCTAAAAGTTCTTTTCATTCCTTGTTAGCGACCGACTAGCATATGCGATTGGCTTCTCGCCATCTTCAAAAACTTGCGCTAGAATTGCACCTAAACCTGAATCTGAGGCGTCTGTCTGCAAGATAAACGGCCGCGAAAAATCGGGGCAGGTGAGTACCGGAGCGGAGATTAAAACTTCTTTTAATCGCGTGAAAGCTCGGCTCTGTTCCTCTCCCCATGTCCATCGCTTGTTCTTCTTCAGCAGACCGGTCAGCGGTGCACTGACTGTCGAAAACTGAGGGACAAATCTTCTATACCATGAGGCTAGCCCCATAAATCTTCTGACTTGACGCACTGTGCGAGGTTGCGGAAAGTTGAGGATGGCGTCCACCTTATCCGGGTCAACATGTAGGCCATTCTTGTCAACAATGTATCCCAGATAGCGCAGTTCACTTCGACAGAGTTGGGTCTTCTCCCAATTTACTACCAAGCCCGCTCTCTGCAATCGCTGCAGTACCTCTGTCAGTACGGCCATATGGTCCTCAAAATTGGAGGTAGCAATAATAATATCGTCCAAATAGGCGAACACTTTCGGCGCTAACTCCGGCCCAATAATTCGATCTATGAGACGCTGCCACGTAGCTGGTCCGTTGTGCAAACCGAACGGCATGCGAATAAAGTGGAATAAGCCTCTGCCAGGGACTGTGAAGGCTGTTTTTTCACGATCCTTTTCCGTTACCTTGATCTGCCAATAAGCGGATTTTAAGTCAACAGATGACAAGTACTTGGCTTCTCGTAGCTGGTCCAATATCTGGCTGACATATGGAATTGGATAGGCATCCTTTTTCGTCACTGCATTCAATTTCCGGTAATCCACGCAGAACCTATATTTCCCATCCGGCTTTTTGACTACAATCGCAGGCGATGACCATGGACTAGAACTGTGTTCTACTATCCCTCTGCCTAACATGTCATCCAACTCTTCGTTAATGACAGCCAGGATTGCGGGTGATACGGGATAATACCTTTGTTTTATAGGCGTTGCGTCGCCTGTATCTATCCGGTGTTCTACCAGATCGATGTGACCCAAGATAGCGGTTTGAGGCCTCTTCCATTTCTTCAACACCTCTTCCACTTTTTCTTGTTGTTCGGCGTTTAGCTCTCTACGCTCTACTAATGCTGCACTGACTACCCCTTCTCCGGCAGATCCTTCCTCTACTTCACTAAATGTCCATTTCCTATTTTTGATGTCGGGAACAATGCTCATCTTTTCCCAGAAGTCCACACCAAGTATTAGGGAATTTACAAGAGAAGGTACTACAAGGAAATCAATAACTTTGATCTTGCCCGCCAATTCCACTGGGATTTCAATGGCTCCCAAAACTTTACAATGGGCTCCGTTTGCCGTAGTCACTTTTAATTGGGAGTTCTTTCTTAATCTCAGACCTAATTTGCTGAGCTTAACCCAACCAGGACCTCCTATCAAAGATCTACTAGCCCCCGAGTCTAACAGTCCTGTAAAATTTAATCCATACAAGCCCACCGATATATGAGGTCTCCCGTCTTTCTGTTTAGCCATTTGAGCCAGAGGTCGAGCTTGGGAATTACCCTGCATGAAATTTTTCACCACCGCAACCCACTCTTTCCATTCTATCTCAGAAGTGGACAAAGAAGGCCGGTTCAGCTTCTGTCCACCTAAACCTGACCGGCGTTGGAGTTTCCCGGCTTATGGCAATTTGGACAACCCCTTGGTTCACTTCCGGGTAACTTGTCTACCCTTGCCGGACACACTCTTTGTGTATGGCCAACCTGATGGCATCTCCAGCAACGGAGGGGGTTTGGGGTTCTTTTAAAATCGGGTCTAGAACGTGAGACCGGTGTAACTTGGGCCTCGGCCACGCTTAATTTTTGTGGGTGGCTACGAGCACCTTTGTAAGCTAAATCAGGTTCCATTATCCCTCTCACAGGTGGTTCCTCATATCTAGAAGCCAGAGTTGCCCCCACTTCAAGCTTTCGTAATAACTCTTCCAATTCTGGTACAGAGTTAAATACAGTTAACGGGAGAAGAGCACGGTATTCTCTTTTCACATTTCTCTGAATAATTTCTAGTTGTTCTCTTTCGGGCAACGGTATTGAAAGGCGAGAAAAGAGCGCTCGCATTTTGGCTATATAAATAGAGGGGTGTTCTTCAGGTCCTTGGGTTCTCTTCCTAATCTCTTCCATTAATCGGTGATCATAATTAGCGTCCAAGAAAGTCTGACGTAAATTTTGGACGAGCTCATCCCACGAATTTATAAAATCCCTCTTTGTCCGAAACCATACAAGGGCTGTTCCTCTGAAAAGATCACTTGCCGACCGGAAGAGTTCCTCTTTCGAAATGCCACGCGCTACCCTCCGATCTTCAACTTCCGCTAGAAATGAGCAAAGTGTCGGCTCTTTCTCCTCGGCTGAAAATGTGATACCCCATTTGTATATCCTCAAGTCTTTGGATAATGATCTTTCTCTTTCCCCTCCAAAAGTTCTCGAATGCAGTGGGCCTTCTTTAGTAATGCTACTTATATCCGTTGTAGGTAGGGGTGCTGTTCCCTTTCCCTCTGGTTGATCCGTGGCAACCTGCGGCAAAGCTGCTGCCTCTGGGGTTTCTCTAGCTGGAGGAATTAATTTGGCTAATTGACCCAATAACCCTTTACATTTTGCTAACAGATCCGACTTGACCTTAACTAAGACCTCGTCCAATGCCTTGTCTGACAACCGCCCGAGGCGCAAACGGACGTGTTCCAGCCTGGTACGAAAGCGTTTAATCTCATTCTCATCCTGAGAATCCATCACTTCCAAATCTCCCACAATTATTTCTAATTTTGATCTACAAATTTCTACTTCTTTAGCTACAGGTATGGCTAAAACAGCTGACTCCACAGGGACTACTTTACTATTAATAGCTCTTTGTAGTCTGCGTCTCATGTCCATTACCGTACCCTCGGTTGGAAGTGCACGAATACCCAACTCATAGACGAGCTCATCTTTAAGAAGCCGGTAAATGTCCATATTAGAAAGTAGGAATCTTTGGGTCAAAAAGTAAAAATAAATTTATTTTGAAAACCGGGTAATTGGTAAATTGAAAAAAAAATTATTTCCAAGATTTTACCCACTAATTTATTTTATTTATTCTTTAAATACCAAAAAAAAATATAGAACGTAAGGTAATCAACAAGATGGCCCCACGTTGGGCGCCAAAATTTTTATATTACCCTCTGTCTTTTGGGCGCGTTAGGTGGTGCAACCTCCGCACCACCGATAGCCCCAAACGGGATAATATAATTATTAAATTGCCCTAGCTCAGTGGAGAAGGGAGGGGTTCCCAAATAAAGACCAAGAAAATAAATAAATAAATAAATTAGGATCATAAACCAAAACAAAATAAATATATGTAAACAAATAATTAAAAAAAATACCTGGCAGTTAGTACCTAAAAAAAAATTAAAAAAAAAAATTATATAGTAAGAAAAAGACAACAGAGCGCCACGTAATTTTTCTGTATTAATAAGTCTGGAATTACGAAACCAGATTTGAGAACTAAAAACAAAAGAAAGACAGAAAACAGCAAATAAGTGTATCAGAAAGTAAAATAATTTATCTGTTTTTATGTTTATTTAAGTAATTATAATTATGAATAAAAAGAAAAAAAAAGAAAGAGAAATAGAGAGTATATATATAAAAAAAAGAGTATTGGAAAAAAAAAAGAATCGAAAAGATAGAAATGAAACAGAAAAAAAAAAGAAAAAAAATTAATTCCGCCGCTGGGAAGCGAACGCCGATTCTTAACACTGCAGTCCGCTGCTCTGTCCACTAGACCACAGGCCAACTGTCTGGCCAGCTGTTGCTAGGTGCTCTACTTATTTTACTTACCTCGTCTCGCCTTGCGTATTACATTGACCTTGAGGCCTGATTTCAATCATACGGGCAATACTTGCCCCTCTACAAGTTTGCGGGTTAATAAAGAAAATGAAAATTAAATAAGAAAAGAAAATTGAAAATTTCTATTTACAATAAAAAACTATATACGAATTACAAAAATAAAGAAAAGAAAAGGTACCTTGTAGGAAAAGTATACAGAAAATTAAAAAGAATGAAAATAATAGAAAAACTTAAAATAACGTCAATCCACGCAATCAAAAAAAGGTAAAAATAATAAAGTTTGTATTTACAATTTTCCACTCGAACACTTCACCACGTGGTCGTCCTGCTGGCAGATACGGCGAATCCCTGCTGTGGCTCTCCTTCTAATCCTCCAATACTCCAGGATGGATTACACTGCCGATCTCCTGCACTTAATTCTCCTTTAATTTTTGTTAAATGAGAATTATGGGCCCAATCCTCCGAAGAGTAAGGCGTACCACTTTTTTCTCTCTTGCACTCTCTCTCACCCGGGTAACCTCTGCCTTCTCGGCTTACCTTCTCCTATCTCACAGCCTCCAACACTCATTGATTGAGACAGGCATTACATTTTGGAAAAGTCATTGCCAACCTCCAAAGCTTCACTTTTCCATTTATGTTTATTTTTTAATTTTTTTTTCTCATATTCTTTATTATTCCTACAGGGAATTTCTGCTTATTGCATCTATATGAATATATTTCAACAGCTGATCCGTTCCCGCACAAATCTGGTCTCCTGCCGCGCCTACTAACCTATATAATTAAAACCCCGCCATTTATTACGCAAGGCGATAGAGTATACTCAACCCGCAATTTTTTTTTTCCTAGTCTTCTGCTATCTAGTGGCTTTCAGAAGAACTAACAAGAAAAAACTATACTTTATAAAATACTAATTATTATTAAGGAAACAAGCGTTTTTAACTTTGAATGGAGGTTAAATAATGATAATAGAGATACTAAGCTGCCAAAGTATTCACTTGAAAGGGTAAATAATTTCCCTACTACCCCCAGATTTATTAAATTATCCCCATAACTAATTTCTCCACTTAACAATAGATATGTGGGATATGGGGAAGCAACTGCAGGAATTGAGAACTGTCCTTCAAAGTCGTGGATTCATGTCAAACCGTGCCCGAAGATGGCAAGATGGTTTTTTGGGCGTCAGCAAATGAAGCCGAAACAAACATCCCGAAAAAGTATGTGAAATGAACAAACGGTCGAGATCAAATGGTAACGGAGCTGACAAGATCAAGCCGAAACTGGTACCAGCATCACCGTTTGGGATATAGAAATGGGGAATGGGGAATAGAGATGTTAGGGATTATTTAATATTCATATTAATGGCATTGACATTAGTAATTAATTATTTCATATATTTTTATACAACCGTTAATTAGAAAAGTAAGTTTTCAGTGCATAATTATTAATAGTAAGAACCTAATAAAGTATTGCAATCGTGTCACATTGAGTTTCCTCCTCTGAAAATAAATATTATAAGGATTCTTGTATGAGAAAAAAATATTCGTAACGGACGGTGCATATATGTAGTATTATTATTATTATCATCATCTACGGGTGGGCTGTACCCCAGCAAATGAAACCGTATTAGAGGCTTCATTCATGAAACAAACAAAAGCTTATTGTGCCATGCCCGATAATAGTTTAAAGGCTCTCACCATCAGATCATTTTGCGTTACTATCTTCTCAAGTCGCAACGTAACAAAGGTATAACAATTTAGTTATTGCAACGCAATCAAAGAGCAGTGGGGGGGGGGGGGGCGTCTTCTCCTCCTCCTGACATAATCTGCACAAGGTTTCCACACTTACTAGCCCTACCTTGTGCAGATGCTTCTTGAACCTACCATGATAGCCCCGTCACCAGAGAGATCTGGTTCCTACCCAGGCTAAGGGTCATATTAGTCCTTTTGCTACACAGTCCTGGCATCATTCTTTTACAGTGTACAGCCTCTAGGCCCCCCCCCCGCCAGAGCGCCTCATACTTGATTCGAAGCCAATCTCCGATCGCTGCACGGACCGGTCCACTGGTTTATCCCCAGACTCTGGACCATTGAACGTAGTATTTCCCCCATTCCTGGCCAGTTGATCAGCTGTCTCCTTACCCTTAATCCCTGCATATCCAGGCATCCATATCAGCTGTACCTTATTATGTCTGGAGAGTCTCGTCAATGCCCCTCGACATTCCTTAACTAGGGATGAGGTGGTTCTGTAAGCCTCTAAGCCTTTCAGTACTATCCGAGCAAATGCGTATCACTTTGCCCTTGGTGCTCTACGCAGGTTCTCCACGGCAAATACCTCAGCCTAGAGTATTGTGGAGTATCTGCCCAGGCGGCTTCTCAATTAGTACCTGCGGGCTCACCTCACACACTCCTAAAAGATCATATATCTAAATTTATTTCCAAAAGTCCCTGCGCTCCTTCGGCAAAATCTGATTCTGAAAAGTCTTAGCCTTAATCCTCATACAAAATCCAAGGAATTTTAATTTTTATAAAGTTTTTAAACATAATTTCTGTCCACTTTAAAACTGATTGGTTGATGGAATATGATCATCACACATGGAACACAGAATGTGGAGTCGTTCTTTACAATGATTTTTAAAAACCACAAAAATGACGCCCTGTCTTTAATGTTACACAGCAAAAAATAAAGAAAACTAAGAAATCCATCTTTAAAAAAACAAAAAACAAACAAAAAAAAACTCTAGCATTCCAACCATTTTATTTTTACAGAACCATTGAACCTATGAAATATTGCTCCTTTGGGAATTGTAGAATGAATGATATTTCTTATGATCATTTATTTCTTTCACAATGTTATTTCTTGTCCAGTTTTATGTTTTTTTAACATTTTTAAGATATAGACATTAAATGAGGAGTTGGGGGAAAGAAAAAAAAACATTACTGATAATTCAACAAGAGCTTTGTAACTCAAGTGCTTTGTCAAAACTTAGGTCTTTTTCTTTTTAACTATCAACTTCATCGAACTTTTAATGATAATTGAAATGTTCTTAATTAAAAAGACTTTTTAAGTTTTAAACGCCGGAAAGTTTTTGCTTATAAGTACATTTTGTTTTGATATCTTATTCTTTTCTTTTTTAAACTGATTATTGGCTTATGATAAATTTCCAACTTATAAATTTAATAAAAAGTGTCCAGCCCGATATTATTCTCGCTTTTTCTGGACGATTTACCTCTGGCTCTTGAAGGTGGTGTTCGTATAGGTGGAGTCATATTCAAGATATTAATGTATGCCGACGATGTGGTGCTTTTAGCGGATAACCCTACTTCTATCAAAAGAAATATTAAAATTTTAGAATCTTATTGTGATCTCTGGAATTTATCTTTAAAGTTAACTAAATCTAAAATTATGGTATTTCGGAAGGGAGGTAGACTTGCTTCCTCTGAATGTTGGCTTATAAGGGTTCACCCGTGGAAGTTGTTAATCAGTATAAATATCTGGGTGTTTTGTTGTCTACCCCATTATCTATGACTTCATACTTGAAAGATAGAATCTCTTAGGCCAAATTCGGGGTCAACAGGTTCTGGTCTGATTTCATTGCAAATAACTCAGTCCCGCCTTCGGCTAAATATACTTTTTTTATGCAGTTTCTCGTACGGTGGTTTGTTATGCCTGTCAGGTTTTGAAGCTTTCAAAGGTATGAAGAATTAGAAAACTTTCAAAGATTTTTTATTAAAAAAGTTTTCAGATTTCCTTCAGTGACCCCTAATTATATACTTCCCATTGAAACGTCCACAATTCTTATTTAGGTTTTTACTTTTTCTCTACATTTTAGATACTGCCTCAAAATTCTTAACTTGCCCGATTATCGGCTTGCCCCAAAATATTGGCTTTGGAGATTATTAAAAATAAAATTTTTTGGTTTAAGCATTGGTCTTCCTTAGCTCAGCGCTAGTCCTGTGTATTTGATTCATCTATAGTAAATATGTATGTCTAGTTGGCGAACGAAACTGACGGCCATTGTACAAAGAACAGGGGATCACCATTTTGAGAAGTGTGTGGAGTTGGCTCGTTGCTCTACGAGGTTTTTATTACATAAAGAGTTGTATTATATTGTCAAGCCTTGTAGCTTGGTGTCCAACTCAACGAATCTAACGCTTAGTCAACTTGGTTGCCTATTCAGACTTCCCGGTGAGCTGCTCTATTCAAATTATACCCCTTGAATTGAGAGAAGTAACTCCTTGTGTTCGCTATGTAACTCTCGAGCGAGGGACTTTTTGGCAGACTGTTCCATTCTCTCCAAGATACGTAGGCTTTATGTTGGTTGCGACAAATTATCTAGACTGCAGTTAATATTGATGCTCAATGGTGAAAACTGCATTGGGATATTAATTTTGCGAGACACGCCTGGCAATATAGATATAATTTAATCATGGAATTTAATTTTGATTGAGCTCTCTTTGTATTATTACTATTCTGGTTCTTTTTTGTTATAACTAAATGTATTTAGTAATTTGTTCATATATTTAGTTATTAAGGAATCGAATTCTTTTTTTATTTAAAAAAAAAAAAAAATATTTAGTTTAAGTGAATGACTTACTTTTCTTTTTTCTGTTTATTATTATTATTATTTTATTTGTATTATTATTTTTCCTTCTTTTTTCAACTTTTGTATGCCTTTATTAGCAGTTTTTGCTCTTAATTGTTTATTCAATTTATAAAACAATTTGTAATTGTTATTATATATATGTACATCAACCTCCGGCAGACGGTTTACCATTGCCGTAGAGTACATTTTTCCTTTTTATATGTTTGTATTATAATTTCTTTTTCAAACAAAGCATTATTATTATTTTATTGTTCTATATATTATATAATTAAAGGTGTCTTTTTTTCAGGACGATCTCGTTTTAGACAGTGGAAGCATAGACAATCGGAAAATCAGATTTTAGAAGATTATGATGTTGAAGAATGGAGAGATACTGGTAATATTTTTATTCAATATTTTATTATGTATGTTATAAATTTGATCAATTTATTTTAGCAAAATTCTATATTTTTATTAGTTAAACAATTCAAACACAAACGGCAATAAGCTGAACAATAATTCCAATGAGTTTTTATTAAACACATAAGTTTTAACACATAAAGTCACAAAGTTTCTTATTTTCGCAAGCCAACGTTACACACAGTAAACATACAACACTTACACCTCCATCTTGCCACTGCCATCTACTCCTACATATACTAAATTAAAATCGCTTACATTCGGCCATCCTGAAATTCAAATTGACCTCAATTTGTGTCATAGTCAGAGAGATATTTAGGTGTCTTTCTTTCCCTCCGTTTTTCCGAGGTGACTTCCAGTGACGGAGTTTCCTCGACTTCGTCTTCTTGGTTCATTTCAGACTCTTTCCCTTGATCTCCGTCTTCTTCAACGTCAGTAGTTGGTTTCCATAGCTTCATGACGCTGGCATGAACGGATGTAACAAACCGTCGTCCTTCTTTTTCTTCTAGGTCACTCACTGTATAGGAATCTCCTCCACGAACTGCTGTTACCACCATTGGTCCATAGTACTTGGGCTGTTTTTGGTAGGATTTCCCGTCAGCTTCGCTGCTCGACGAGTGAACACTAAATCTCCTACCCCGAAGGTTGGTGCTTCACAGGCTTTTGAGCCGAATCTCAGCTTCATATTCTCCTGGGCTTTCACAATTTTGCCTCGAATAGTGTCTTGGATAACCTTTGGACTGGTATACTCCTCCTTTAAGAATTCGCCTAAGCCTGTATTTGTAAAAGCAAATCTAGATTGGTACCCATAAAGAACTTCACATGGCGACTTTCCTGATGTTTTATTAATATTTACATTTAGGGTTTTCTTTGATAAATCGTCCTTAGGTTTAACCTTATCATCAAGCTTTTCCTTAATTATTCCAGAAAGGTCTCGCTGCCTAGAAGTTTCTATTGGCTTTGTTTTCTCGATCAAAGAGATAATAGGCTTCGCAATATCTGCTTTAATTTCCTCTTTGGGGACCTCTTTTACAGGTTCTGGATCAATTTTTTCTTCTTTTTCAACTACTGAGGGAACAGGACTTACTTTTTTCTCAGGTCCTTTCTCTATCTCTATCTCTTCTTCTTCTTCAACCATTTCAGGTTCCTCAGGCTCTTGCGCTATTTCTGCAATCTGCTTTCTTTCATGCACACTTGTCTTATATGGTTTCATCTGCACTGGCCGACTTCCAGGTTCTTCTTCTATATCCATCTCAGTTAAATCTGTTACACCTATTTCCGCTGTACTGTTTGCGAAACACATTAAATATTTATTAAGCAAATTCACTAATTCTTCCTTCTGTTTCCTGGTTATTGTACTTCCTATATTTATTTCTGATTCCTTTATCTTCCTTTTCATTCCTATCTTTGGTTTACTAGTTTCTTCGCCTTGGGATACATTCAAGACGTACCCTTTTCCTACCTTCATTCCTTTTCCTAGCTTCACTGCTGCTTTAGATTCATTTCTAACCATGCTGCAGAATACTTCGCCCTCTGCAACAGTGTCTATTAAGTTTACACTAGCCGGTGGGATTATTATTTCTTCTTTTACAAATATGTCAGATTGAGTTTCTGATGTTTCCGGCTTAATATTTTGGAATGGGTCTTCTTATCTGTACCCTATTTTCAACACGCCATCTACACTATAATAAGCCACGTGCGGTTGATCTAGCCAACTGCGACCAATTATAACATCATAAGGTTGTGCAATATCTGGAACAATAAGTAATCTTACTTCTATACCTAATACTCCATCTATACTGAGTACAGCATTAACGGCCTCTTTCACCATTGTACCCTCAGGTTCTCCTCCAAATCCAGTTAATGAAGTACTAACGGGATTGTTTCCAAGCCAAAACGTCTGGCAGTGGATTGTTTAACTTCTGAATTTCTGTTATAAATTTGATCAATTTATTTTAGCAAAATTCTATATTTTTATTAGTTAAACAATTCAAACACAAACGGCAATAAGCTGAACAAAATTCCAATGAGTTTTTAGTAAACACATAAGTTTTAACACATAAAGTCACAAAGTTTCTTATTTTCGCAAGCCAACGTTACACACAGTAAACATACAACACTTACACCTCCATCTTGCCACTGCCATCTATCCTACATATACTAAATTAAAATCGCTTACATGTATATTATTTATTAGGAATATCAATATAAATAAGATTTTTTGATCACTCTGTTTAACATTTTTGACGAACTTTGTTCTTGGAGAGTTGGGTCAAACCAAACACAGTTAATCATAAGGCCAACGTTTCGAAGCCCCACCTATCAGGGCTATAATAATATAAAATTGTTTTTACAAGGTATGTATTCTTAAGAAACACACAATTGTTAAAAAGCAATTGACAGAAATAATTAATTTTCTTTTCTTTTTTTTTTTAATTTTAATATTTACTATTTTAAAATTTTCATTTTAATTATTTATGTTACTACAGATTTGGTGAAATTGCTTCAATCATTATTATTAGGATACATTAATAAGAAAAATTATTTACATAAATACATTACATGTTAGATTAATATCTAAGTGCCTCGTTCTTGTAACTGATTTTTTTTTTTGTATTATTTCACCTTGATGTCGGCTTAAGTATACTGTGTTTGATTGACCAGCCATCCAGAGCATAATTCGTCATTTATTAGGGATATCTGAAATGTTTTTTTGTTGCTGTCAGTGTTTTCTTTTAGAAATAATTTTCTGCCTACTTTCTTCTTCATTTTCTTCCTACTGGCTTTGTCTTCCCTTCCGTTGTCTCCACCTTCTTACCTAAACCAGAGGGATTGGTGGGAGTCCTCCTTCTACCGTCCCGTTTTTTCTTACTTATTTAGACCTGGTCCATTTGGCGTGTAAAGCTTGCAGTACTGGTACCGGGCCTGGCCCACATGTTTTCATCACTAGGAGCTTGCTCCTTTGCTGCTTGATCTGCGGGTCGTGATTTGGCGGCAACTTCTCGCTCAGCTATCTGGTTATTTCTCTTCTTTTCCACGGTTGATCTCACTAGTAGCTAGGATTTATTGAGGTTGACTGTGCCAGAGCTCCTTTGGGTATGGAATATCCGCTTCATCTGAATGGCATGGTATGTCTTGGCCTTGTCAGGAGGATGTTACAAAAGTGTAGGCTTGCCTATCCAAGGCCGGGGTAGTGACCATTCTAGGCCTTTAAGTAGGAGACTTGTTCTACATAATGATACCACGGTACCAATGCCTGGAGAGTCTCGTCAATGCCCCTCGACATTCCTTAACTAGGGATGAGATGGTTCTGTAACCCTCTAAGCCTTTCAGTACAGCCTGACGGTCCGAGCAAATGCCCTTGGAGCTCTACGTAGGTTCTCCATGGCAAATACCTCAGCCTGGAGTATTGTGGAGTATCTGCCCAGGCAGCTTCTCAATTAGTACCTGCGGGCTCACCTCACACACTCCTAAGAGATCATATATCTAAATTTATTTCCAAAAGTCCCTGCGCTCCTTCGGCGAAATCTGATTCTGTCTTAGCCTTAATCCTCAAACGAAATCCAAGGAATTTTAGTTTTTATAGAGTTTTTAAACATAATTTTGAGTGAGTGAGTCAGCCCGGCAGAGCTTGCTCTGCACTCACGAGCTGAGGAAAAGTTTCGTGGTGGTCGAGGTTAGTAGGGGACGATGGTGGTGTCCAAGTGATCTGTCATGTGAGCGGGGGAGATGGTTGGTTTGGCTGCGGGAATAATTCCGCCTTCTCCCAATCTCTCACAAGAGCAGGTGCCAGAGCTCCGTATGACACAGTAGGATCATTTAATACTCCCTGATTTGGCACGGTTTTAGAGAGGCGCCGTTATAACACAGTCTATATAACTCCTGGCTGCAAATCTCGATAGACACAGTTCACATAACACCCTGTTCTAGAAGGAGATGTATCTCCGAGGCGGTCTTTAAGGGCACCGTCTCGGATGAGCGGTATATCTGTTCCGCTGGGTACTACTTTTATCGACGTCCTAGTTTATATCCGCCGAGTTTTATTTTATACAGAGCCACCTCGAGTAGGGTACACTTTATTATAATAACCTAGTCCGCCGTATTTAGCAACCAGACAACTTGATCCTTAACAGTGTTACTGGTAATGTCCGTCGGGTGCGCCACGTTACCCCAGTTGGCATACCGATATTCTGACCTCTATTGTAACTTGTCAATGTGTTTTTTTTTTTTCTTCCTGCACCGCAACTAAATGAAAATTAATGGCATTTTTGTCCTCAGTTTTATTATAAAATATATATAAAACATTCTTTATTTTTCTTGATATGAATATATCTAAAAAAAAATATATTAAACCTTTTCCTTTTTTTCCTTTCTTTTTATTTAGCCTTATTTTCTTTTTTAAACTTTAATTTAATAATTTTAATTAAGTTCGATGAAAAAGAAATTATAAAGGTAGGCTTCTTTATTATACTTTTAATTTTTTTTTTTTTAATAATTTTTTTTTCCCCAAAGGAATGAGACCTTTAAAGACGACGTTAAAAACTAAAATTTTTTCAAAGATAAATTTCATAAATGACAAGTTTTAAATAAAAAAAAAAAAAAGTAACAGATAAATTAAAGTCACAAAGATATTGACTAGAGTATCAGAATCATTAATAATTTGACCATTTTAGTGGTATAAAATAATTTTTTTTATACCAATAATAAAGAAATTTAATGTGAAAATCCATGACTGGGAAGAATATTGAAATATATAACCTTAGAGTGGGAAGTATTGCAGACGCATCAAATTTTCCAAATTCATTTTTCACCGGAAGTATATATATATATATATATTATATACGAGGGTAAGTCAATAATTATCCGCAATGTAGTTATAAATTTTATTGTAATACAAATAGAAAACATTATTTTTCAACATAATCCCCTTGCTTTTCAATGCACTTGGTCCATCGTTGCACAAGCTTTCTGAAGCCGTCATAAAAGAAGGTTTTTGGTTGAGCTGCTAGCCAGGAATGCACCGCTTCTTTTACTGCTTCATCCGAGGTAAATCTACGCCCCCTTAATGCCTCTTTGAGTGGACCAAACAAGTGGAAGTCCGATGGAGCAAGGTCAGGACTATACGGAGAATGATCCAGGACTTCAAAATTGAGTTTCTGAACAGTGTGGGCAGCAGTATGTGGACGGGCATTGTCGTGCAACAACACAACACCTTTTGACAGCAGTCCTCGGCGTTTGCTTCGAATTGCAGGCTTCAACTTGTCAGTAAGCATCTCACTGTAACGCGCACTGTTTATTGTTATGCCCCTTTCCTGATAATGTTCCAGTACATTACTACGCCTTGTGAGTCCCAAAAAACTGTAAGCATCAGTTTTCCTGCGGATGGTTGGCTTTTGAACTTTTTCTTGCAGGGCGAATTGGGATGTTTCCATTCCATACTCTGCCGTTTACTCTCCGGCTCGTAATGATGGATCCATGTTTCGTCACCGGTGACGATTTTGTTTAAGAAGATGTCAAGTTCATTACCATAGCGATCCAAATGTTTTTGGCAGATGTCCAAGCGCTGTTGTTTATGCAACTGTGTGAGTTGTTTTGGGACCCATCTTGCACAGACTTTATGAAACCCAAGTCTGTTGTGGATGATTTCGTAGGCAGAACCATGACTAATTTGCAGACAATGAGCCACTTTATCAATAGTTACCCGTCTGTCCATCACAATCATTTCACTTGCACGTTCAATGTTCTCCTCATTTGTGGCGGTAAATGGTCGTCCGGCTCCTTCGTCATGCGTAACACTCGTACGACCATCTTTGAATTTTTCAATCCATTCGTAGACAACCGTTGAGGCAACCAGGGGCGGCTTAACCTATAATGCAGGGTGTGCAATGCACACGGGCGCCGCCGTCTCAGGGGTCGCCGCGGCGCTCCCTGAGACAGCTAAGAGCATCGTCTTGGACCATCATGGTACAAATGATATGACAGAAGCGGCCAGCCAGCGCGGTGGCGGCAGTTATCAAACGCGAGCGCCCTATGGGCGGCTTCTTTTTCGAACATTTTATTTCAACTCGAAATAAACCTTATTTCACGTATTTAAAGTTTAGAAGCGGCCAGACAGCGGCAAAACCGCGATAGAGTTACGCCTTGTGTTGTAAGTTCTATGGGCAGCGAAACAGAAATTCGATACATTTCGCTTCTATTTCGCTGTCCATAAAACTTAAAACACAAGACGAAACATGAACTATCACGGTTTGCCGCTTAGTTTCGCAACAGAGATGTGCTACAGGCATAAAAACAATGAGTGTTATTCTGCCGTCATGAGAAGAAAGGCCGTAACTAATACCATACTGTAAGCTATACCTATTTATAAAATAGCTTGTTGGAATATGAAAAAACTTTCTTGTTACGACGGCAAAGTTAATAGTTATAGCCGCGGGGGGGGGTCAGGCCTAGGGGGCGCCAGGGTTTCATTGCACACGGGCGCTACACGAGCTAGAGCCGCCCCTGGAGGCAACACACTGTTCCCGTACTGTACCGAAAGTCTTCGATGAATTTCGGCCCCTGGTACACCTTCCGACCACAAAAAACGGATCACTGAACGCTGCTCTTCTTTGGTGCAAACAGAAAGCGGAGCAGCCATGGTTAAGGGCAAGACAGTCACAATAGAACTAACCTAGTAGCGTCTAACCCGTGCAGGCATAAGAACAACGAAACCACGCATGCGCCATCTATGCTTCACGACAGTACTACCAACATCATGAAAAATATAACCACATTGCGGATAATTATTGACTTACCTGCTGATATAAACAAAATATCTCAAAGAGGAAAAAATTGCAGAGAACTCGAAACTTGGTATTCCATTTAGGTACTACCACCGACATGAAAGTTTCGGGCAAAATCCATCAACCGGAAATGCGGTTTTAATGAATGTTTTCTTTTTGTTTTCAGTTTTCAACGATTTTCTTGAAAATAACTGTAACATTTTTTTTTTTCTTTTTTTTCAACTTGAAATGCTCATTACACAGATAAAAGTGTTTCACTTTTAATTCTAACATTTTCCCCGGGGGAAAAATTGATTTTTTTGGAAAGTTTTGAGGGAACAGTAGCGTTATGCTTTTCTCTAAACTACCACATTAGTTATAACACGTATTTTTAATGCCTATACAGGTGCCCCAAGGTATATGGATAACGAGTTTTTATCGGAAACTAAGGTAGCTAGAAAAAAACTAAAAAATGCGGGTCCCCTTAGTTTTTTTTGTTAGAAATCCAAATTTAATTTTCATATTAGTTTTGGTGCTTCGAGAAGCGAGATACAAGCACCAACTTCATTTTTCAAATAGGGAGGTGTGGTTTTTATTTAAGAAATAGATTCCACTATTTATTGTAAAAAAAAATTTACTTGAACGTTTTTTTTCTGTGAGCAATATTTTTACAAGTTATGAATGAAAACATGATTCTTATAAGAAATTTCAAATGATATTATAATGGTTTTTTTGATTGAATAAGAAAAAAGTACTATTTTATTATAAATTTTACTCCTCATTAATTACAGATCTTGCTCGAACTGGTCCCCCACCATTATACACATGTTTTTTTCCCGCCAATTGTACCTTACGACCAAAGAAATATATCTCTAATGGTGGGGGGGGGGGGGCAGTTCGAGCAAGATCTGTAATTAATGAGGAGTACAATTTATAATAAAATAGTACTTTTCTTCTTATTCAATCAATAAACCGTTATAATATCATTTTGAAATTTCTTATAAGAATCATGTTTTCATTCATAACTTGTAAAATATCACTCTCAGAAAAAAACCGTTCAAGTAAATTTTTCTTACAAAAAATAGTGGAATCTATTATTTAAATAAAAACCACACCTCCCCAATTGAAAAAATGAAGTTGGTACCTGTATCTCTCGCTTCTGGAAGCACCAAAACAAATTAGCAAATCAAACTTGGTTTTCTAACAAAAAAACTACGGGGACACGTATTTTTTTAGTTTTTTTCTAGCTATCTTAGTTTCCGATAAATAGTCGTTATCCATATACCCTTGGGACACCCTGTATACTATTTTTTATTTTTTTAATTTAAGGCGCGTCAACATCTATAGTCATTAGCGCGCAGAGCCTTCTCAGTGCATTGCCAGCTTCGGGGACAGTGTTCTCTCACTACAAACCAACACTGTCCCTCACCGGACAGTGAGCTGTAGAAGCTGCTAGGAAGAAAAAAAAAATCTAAGGGCAGCACAGCTGGACTCGAACCCGTGTCCTCCGCGTGGGAGTCCGATACGCTAACCACTTAGCTATCCCCTTCCTACCTATATGAGAAGCGTTGAGATAGAATTCTATATTTGAAGAAAATCAATTAACCACCGCAAGTGCAATTTTACAGAATAGGTTTTTGATTGTTTGGGGGGGGGATTTTTTTCCGAAAACAGTTACAACGATATTTTTATTTATTTTTTTTAAACATGAACTGTTTACTGCATAGATAGAAACGTATCATACTTTTATTTTGAAATATTTTTTTTGGAAAAAATTAATTTTTTTTAGAGGACATTGTAAATCTGTTAGTTAGTATAAATTCAAAATTTTTTTCACCAACTGTTTTTGATTTTAAAATAGATTTTTCGTGATTTTTTTTCGGTCAGCATTTGCAAATATGGGGGTGGGGGAGATCCCCGTTTTTCCCTCTCTCCTTTCCTCCATTTTTTCTGGTTCCCTTATAAGAGGAGGCTGGAAAATCACAAAAAAAAAAAATGTGGGACTAAATACATGGATTTATGTGTGAGGATATAATTTATACTCTCCAAATATCTATCCTTGAAAGTTAATTATTTAAGCTCATAACACCTTATAATTGTGATGAATTAAAGTGAAGGGGTGTAGTGGTCTTAGTGAACCACTGAACCCCCACCACTCACCACTCTAGCGGAGAGAAACAGCCACTCTCGCACAGAGAGGAGAGGCTCAGAGTATATATATATATATATATATATACGAGAGAGACAGTCAGAGGGTCATTCTGTTCAATTCAGTCTTACACGTCAAACATCATTCTGTTAATTCACACTCCGTACATATCGTTTAGCCACGTCAGTCTGTCAGTTCAGTTAGGTTCTAAACTCTAAAGTGTAAAGTCTTTGGTATACAGTCATATACATATATATATATATCTTAAACTAAATCTTAAGGTGTTTATCTTTCATCATCAACAACCAACATCTCCTCACAACACCCTTACAAGGGGTAAAATAATTTTTTCTTAAAAGGGTTTCGATAAATGATTCCCTTCCAAAATATTTCATTAAAAAAAAAAAAAAAATCCATTACATCTCATCCTCTCACAATCCATAATCCCGCCTCCCTCCACGCCCCCATAGTTTAGACGTTTTGATATTATAATCATTTTACAGATACTGAGGACTTCACACTGCCCTCATTAGGTCCACCAGAGGAAGCTGGTTCCAGAGGTGAAGCAAATAGAGCGGCTACATATCTTGTTCCACCTACAACAATGTATAACACCATCTGTCTACTATTATTGGTCAACAAGTTTATTAATATTATTACCATATTTGCCAGGTGATAACCCACTTAAAATATAATTTAAAAAAAAAAATAACGCACACACAGCTATAAAAAAAAAAAAAAACAACAACTATTTTGTCTTAAGCTAAAAAAAAAAAAAAATGCAAATTCAAAAAGCCTGGGAAAAAAAAAAAAATTACATCAATATTAATTGAAAACGCTAAAAAAAAAAAAAAAATATATATATATATAAATAAATTAACAGAGAGGCTCATTATTAAATTGTAACAACCAAGTTAATTAAAGAATAATCAACAAACTTTTTTTTAAAGAAATTATCAATGTGAAACCAATAAATAAATAAATAAATAAAATAAAATAAAAAAAATAAAAAAATACATTCACAAAATTGTAAATATTGTATAAAATAATATTAAAAAAAAAAAAACAAAAAAACAAAAGAAGAAACTGAAGAAGAAAAAAAAAATATTGTGATATAAATAAGATTGAGTTTGGTTTTTTTTTTTGTCTGATTTTTGTTTTTAAGTTATTATTTTTCAAACGCTTCCTTTTTGAATAATAATGCTATTTTTGTAATGTGACAATTTTTTGGGTACCTATATTGTACTTAATAAAAAAAATGAAATAAAATAACAAAATGCTTTATATCTAAAAAATAAAAAATAAAAAAAAATGATAAAAATAAAATAAAAAAGTCATTTATCTTATAAATATTTAATATATTAGTAACGAGTTGTATGGTATATGTATATAATTAAGTAATTTATAAGTTTATATATAAATATTATAAGAAGAATTAAAATGATAAGTTGCAATAAAAGAAAAAAAATGAGGAAATGTTTTAAGTACTATAAAAAAAAAAAAAAGGACAATGCGGGAAACATTAAAAGAAATAAAAAAAAAAAAAATGCGATTGTAAATAATTAATAGGAAAAATATTTATTAGTGAAAATTGGCTATGTTTAATGGATAAATAAGTAAAAACAAAAAAAAAATAAAAAAAACAAAAAAAAATTGTAATGACTTTAGGCTTGATAAATATAAATATATATATATGTATAAATATATATACATAAACATAATTAGTGTCATTTGCTGTAAAGGTTTGGTCATGTACAGCTAAAGTTAATAATAATAATAAAAAAAAAAATAATTTAATTAAGAATGTGGATATGTTGTACTTTCTTTATTAATCAATCACCTTTTTTGAGCGAAAGCAAAATTACTTGGATGCCTTTTTTCAATAGCATGCCACAATTACTTTCTCTTATTCCTCCTAGTAAGAGGAAGTATTTGTAATAGTGTCAAATTTTCGATATTGAGTTTTCACCGGAAATATTCGTTTTGAGGGTCCCTTGAGTCCATAAAAGTGGTTTTTAGGTAATGGAGTGTGTGTTTGTGTGTGTATGTGAACAGCATAGCTTAAGAACGAAAAACCGTAGAAAGTTGAAACTTGATATCAACGTTTAGGTATCATCATGGGATCTGATAATACGTTATCTGTCGAAATTCCTCAACCGGAAGTACCACTTTACTTAATGTTTTTTTTTTTTTTCACTTTTATGCGATTTTCTCAAAAATAACTCAGATGATACACACACAGGCCATTTTCTAAAAACCACTTTTAACCTCAAAACGGATATTTCCGGTGAAAACTCGATATCTAAAATGTGGCACGATTACAATACTTCCTCTTACTATAAGAGTCAGAGAAAGTAAAAAAAAGAATAATTTATAGAAATTCCAAAAAAAACACCTGGTTCTATGTCTAATTTTAAATTCATTTTCTATTTTGTGGAGAATCCAACTTTTCCACAACTCTAGATGACCAGCATCAGATGTTCTACATGCTGGAGTGGAATCAAATAAAAAGGCGGCTTTTTGCGTATCAATATTTTCCATTGGAATACTTGATCAATGAGGAGCAGCTGTTCTAATCGAAGTCCCGTTTCTGTTTATATCAATCAGATGACCGGCTATTCAATTATTATGGTATGAGGAGAAATCAATGGCAATTCCCTTAGCGAATTGATCAAAGATTAGCTATGATCGCCCTAAAGATTCTTGAAGAAGTTTTTCTGGAGTCCATGGGTCCCATTTGCTTCGGAGAAAAATACATGCTAATGCAGCTCCTCTTGTAGGCCATTTTTTGTAGGAAAAAAAAAATTATTTATGAAAATAGAGACATATGGGATATTTCAGAAAGATATATTGGGACATTGTTCACGCCTCTAACCAATGTGGAACAATTTCGAATTGGTCTTTAAAGAATGGGATACTGTTTTGGTAAATGAAATCCAGTAGGAGGAGACTTTAAATCTCTATGCATATCAAGAAGAGTTATGTGGAGCAAAAAACAGGTAACGAATTATCAATTATTTTAATTTAATGTCCAAATGCTCTCACGGGTTTTAGTGATCGGGTTTTTTTTTTTAATTTTATTAAAAACGAGTAGAATTATTTTCAATAAAACGTATGAATTTCTGGTCTTATTCAGTTACTTTTTTTTTTGTAAGTAAAGTATAGTAAAGCGATTTTTTTTCAGCCAGACTTTATGTCCGTCTACCGATGAGGCGTCATGGACGGAGCGATAGTAAACATGTTTTACTTTATGTTATATTTAATAAATCAAATAAAATCCAATCCTAGAATCGAACTCGGTACCACAATATACCTCAGCTTTGGATGTTTTTGTAAGAATATTATTATTAACTAATAATATATGGATCAAATACATCCAGGTGAAATTCACTATTACAAAAGTATGAATACCTGGTATTTATTATATGTTTGCATTTTCGGTGGAAACGATTATATTTCTTTCTAAAACAGTATCAAAGTAAAAAAATGCTTCTACATAATATGTGGAATAAAAATGCATAATTCTACTAAAGAACATATTATTTAAAAAAATGTATTCCAATTTTATACAGTATTGAAAACAAAATAAATTTTATGCACATATAGATACAATGTTTGCGTGTGTATATCTATATATATATTACATGGTGTGTATTTTGAAGAGAAGGTACTTTGTGCCTGCCTATGTGGGGGACAGATTAAATTCAGTGTCATCTCGACGTCATAGTCTCTGAGGAGTGAGTTAATGCAAGCAATAGCTAATAGATTCATTAGAGTTGGTAAACCGTTTAGCGAGTTAGTAGCCGGCACTGTGCTACTGTTGTTAGCCTCGTGATGATACTGCGGCTGAATGTTGTTGCTGTGTGCCGCTCTATAACGTCACCGACAAGCTATAGTTCCCAGCTACCTATGTAAATTAGCTCGCACCTCTCTTCTACCGGTACAAATATACCACATACACACCCTCAACGTCCATTTTATCCATTGCTGTCATCTCTGTTTATAATTTCATCTCAACTAGAATAATATTCTCTTCAACAAAAGACTGGAATTTATTATTTGATCTACACAGACAAATATAATGATTTCTCTAGGGCAAATAATATAAGGAAAAGGTGAATGAAATGACTTTCTTTTTTAATACTTTTTATACCTTTTTAAATTCAGTATTATTACAAAAAAAAAAAATTAAAATTTGCTTCAATTATAATCAATAATTTCTCGAGAGGAATGTTACTAAATATAATTAAATGATCATTATGGCACATCAGGCTTAAAGTAAATCAATGGTATTTTTTAAAGATAGATAGATAGATAAAAGCTTTATTACAAATTTACAAATATGTACAATAATAATAAATAGAAGTTCCAATGTAAATTAACCTTCCTGCATAGTTTGTGTAGTGATTTTTGGAATAAGGCGAGGTACAATATGCAGGGAAAATGGGGAAAAAGCCTGCGGCTTTAGGAAAAATATTACAGAGGATGTGTTTCAGTCTTTTATGCCTGTACTGTATGGAGGGATCGTAGGAGGCTATTTCGCTGCAGAGTGGATTAAGATGATAGTCTAGAGTGGAAAGGAGTTTCAGGAGACGATTTTGGATGAAGGAATAAACTGGGTTACTGAAGATTTTAGGTGAAGTAGGTCGATTTTGGTGTGTCGTGGTGAGTCAGTCGCAAGTCTTAGGAATTTGTTTTGGGTTATCTGAAGTTTTTTGATGTTACTGTTACTAGTCAGGCTCCAGGTTGGAGGAAGCCTAAAGTAACATCGATCTGATGACTACTTTTTAGAGTAGGAGTTTGTTTTGTGTGGTCATTTTTGAGTCGCGTGACAGTAACGGGAAGAGTAGAGTCTTATAGTCATTTTTCCAGAATTCACTTTGTCATGTTCGTGGGTCGTGAAGTTCAATTTGTTGTCCAGAGTTGTTCCAAGGTACTTAACGTTGTTAGTCCAAGGGATCAAAATATTGTTGTGTTTAATTTGTATGTTGTTGTAGGTCTACGTTTAGTAAACAGTATGGCGTTTGTTTTGTCGTGATTTATTTTCATTTTCCATTTAGTGCTGTATTTTGTCAGTTTGTCAGTTGTCAGATGTAAGTCTGTTAGTGATAGTATCAATTCTCCATGATGATGTGTACAAAGCAACATCATCAGCGTATAGGGCTAGGTTGAGGAGGTTTGGGTAGAGAATTAATGTAGGTGATGAAGAGGACGGGACCCAGGATAGAACCTTGAGGAACACCTATTGGATAGGAGTCAGAAGAGGCCGTGTTTAGTTGGATGTAAAATTTTCTGTTGGCAAGGTATGAGTGTAGGAGTTTAGTAAGATGTAGAGGGAAGTTGTATTCAATGAGGCGGAAGAGAAGTTCCGTATACCAGACAGTATCGAAGGCTTTGTCTATGTCGAGAACTATCATGCCAGTGTGCTTTTTGCAATGAAAGTTTTGTGTAATGTCGTCAACTATTCTAGCCAGTTGAAGTTCTGTGGAAAGACCTGGTCTGAATCCAAACTGTTCGTTAGTTAGCATATTTGTTAGCGTCGAGGTGTTCTGAATATCTGGATAGAACAATTTTTTCGAGGATTTTGCTGGCGGACTTAGTAAGGAGATTGGACGATAACTAGACGGGGAAGTGAGGGGTTTTCCGGGTTTACGAATGAGGATGATTTTGTACGTTTCCCAAACTTCAGGGAAATAGCTTAGAGAGAGCATTTTATTGAAAAGAATTGGTAAGGTGAACTATACCTTTTTGAGCAATATGTTAGAAATTCCGTCTGAGCCTGGAGAAGTCTTATTTAAAATTCACTTGTAGTAATGGAGTAACCATTCAATTGACCGGTAAGCGAATTTCTCTTCATACAGTATCCGCAGCAAAACGTAAAAATCATCCATTCAAATCATGACATTTTTTAGTCGAACAGTTCACACCATTTTGAGGCTCGATTGGAGCAGAATATTCTATGTATTCTATTTAATTGTAATATCAATTTTAATTTATATCGAACGTCAATATTTTTACTTTTTTCCACTCCTGATAAGAAAAGAAAGTATTGCAATCGTGTCAAATTTTCAATGTCGAATTCACCTTTTTGAGAACGCTCCTGAATACGAACAAGTGTTTTTTTAGAAAATGTTATGCGAACATCATACGTCAAAAATGACAAAATCGCAGAAAAAGTTCATACTTGACATTACATTCGGATCATCACCATCTGTTCCGAAAGCGAATTTATTTGTCAAAATTCCTCAACCGGAAGTACCATTTTACTGAAAGAATTTTTCAGTTTTTTTTTTTGTTTGTTGCGATATTCTCGAAAATTACTGTAACGACTTTCTTTAAACTAAGGATATTAACTACACACATATTAAGAGCTACAATTTTTATTTGAAACATTTCTCTGGAAAAATTCATTTAAGGCAGCTTATGTTTTCCTATAAAGCATCAATTTAGTTTACTATACGATTCCTTCATTTAAATAATAATAATAATAATTAGAATTAAATATGTTGGCAAACTACTAAGATTAATAAAAAACTTATGCTATGAAGAAATTTTTTAGTGTGGATCGATCAACAAAGAAACATTCAATTATGCCAACGTTTCGACAGAGTTTCCTGCCTTTATCAAGGCTTTAATATATAGAAAGTCGTGAAAATGTGGAGAAAGAATTCTTAAAGATACACATTTTTTTACATCGCAGAAACATAAAAAGGAAAATTAAAAGTCATTAGTGTCTTGTCTTAAATTTTCTAGTATCTTGTCTTTTTTTTTTTTTTTTTCTGTAGATGATTTAAGAGACAAAGACACTAGTAACTTTTAATTTTCCTTTTTATGTTTCTGCGATGTAATAAATGTATATGTTTAAGAATTCTTTCTCCACATTTATTAAAGCCTTGATAAAGACAGGAAACTCTGTCGAAACGTTGGCATAATTGAATGTTTTTTTTTTTGTTTTTTTACCGATCCTCAACAAATTTCTTCAAAACATCAATGGTCAACAAATTCTTTTATATTAAAAAAAACTCGTATGACTGGAAATGCTTATTTACTGAACAGCTTTTTCCTTTGTCTGCGATGTTCTCCACTGAAAACAACAACGGATTTTATTAAATTTATACTAACTATAAAATAAATATAGAGGCCTATCACTTTTTTTTTTAAACTTTTTGCGAAAAAGTTAATTTTTAGAGAATTTTGGGGGTGAGGGGTGAATTTAAGCTTTCATCAAAAAAGTGGTTTTATTAAGTTTTTAATTCTCCCATTGATATAACTTTGAAGAGAATTAAATAACTAGTAGGAGAATGAGAAGTTTGAAGAGAATTTCTCATTTATTACTTTGTAGATTGCCGTAAGAGAAAATACATGGTCGTGTGAATGAATGTTGCGCACCAGATTTTTTATTTATTTTTTATTTACAGGATATTATAAATATTATTTACAAGATATTGAAAGTTAATCAAACGTTTGCGATTTTAAAACGGACAACTTTTCTCTTGAAAAAAATCGGCAATATATATAGATATTAATTTATTAATTACATATTAAAAGGGCAACCCCTCGGACGGACTAACGATGAATATTGTCTTCATCAGTTGTTGTTACAAAATGGACATATGTACTTTAAAAAAGGCAGAGAATTTGTTTATTGATCAGACATTATTCTAGGAAAACGTTTTGCATAAAAAATAAATAAATAAATAATAATAATCGAGGATTAAAATTAAAAAAATAATCATGCAGTAAGTTTTACACTTTAGTTATAGAATTAGAAATTCTTATTTATTATAATTTTCCTTCTTAAATGGCTGCGATCTTTATCCAGTATGAGAGTTTTTTAATGTTTGTACAGAATTTCCACAAAAACATGCTAAAAGATGTTAAAATTTCTTATTAAATAAAGATAAATAGGCAACTCTATTACAGTTGATAGACCTACTTTTCAAAAGTAGTAATCAACGATATTGTTGTATAATGTAATTTAATTCGGCCCATATTTAAAAAGAATTATAAGCGACCTTATCAAAAAAGGTTGGAAAATAGTATACCAGCGGATCCCGAGTCACTGTGGTATAAACGGGAATGAGCTGGCTGATAAACTGGCAAAGGAGGGGTCGAGGTTAACGCAACCCTATGAAACTGTAACCTACTGCCAGGCTGTGGCCGAAATAAAACATAAGGTCGAAACTGCTCTCAAGTTGGAACAAGTAGGGAAGGCAACAGGAAGGCAGTGGAATATCCTACTGATTGAGGCGATTCCAGCAGACATGCCACGAAATGAATTTGTAGCCAACTTCAGACTGACAACAGGACATGACCATCTTCAAAGTCACCTCCACCGAATTGGGATTAAATACTCTCCCGGTTGTCCCCTCTGCAACAGTGGCGAGAAAATGGACAAGGACCATCTTGTCTGCCGCAAAATTAATACTGTAATATACCCAGGCGTTTCGGAATGGCGCCGTAGATCACAATTATACTGGGCTGCTAGAACAATGATGAGGGAACCCCCCCTAAAACTTGGCGCAAAAAAAAAAAATTGAAAAGATTGTCTTTTTAGCACATTTAATTTTAGTATAAGTTTCGTGCTAATAAATTAAGAGAAAGGGATATCATACCGCCTCCAAACTGGGTGGCAGTCTTCATATGACTTAAATCTGATGTACCAATAGTATGGCGTGTGTTGGAGAAAGAGAGAGAGAGGGTGATGGTAATAAAAAACACCGAAATTATTTATAAATCTGTTTGGTTGGTTCCGCAGAGCTGGAAAGCCTCAGAGATATTTTCCGTGACAGCCTGCTTCTTTTTGTGGTCATCGACCGGTTTCGGGCGTTCGCCTATCATCAGTGTGCATTTGACAAACAGTGTGATAACATAGATTGGCACAGAGCAAATCTCTGAGGCTTTCCAGCTCTGCGGAACCAACCACCACAACTATTGAACCAGTGAGCTAAGTACCTAAACAATTATTACAATTCATCATCTAAAATCTATAATATTAAAGGCAACATTCATTTTAACAATGTCTCATTCAAAACATTACACCAAAGTATGTAAACATCCACATAAAAACTAATACACTTGCAGCACGAAAAACATTTATTCAAGCACAAAAACGATGAGATAAAAAAGGAATATGTACACTTTACCAAAAAAAGGAAATCTAAACAAACAACTGAGGGACACACACATTGAACTCGCCAATCGGTACCCTAGTTCGGAATCAGTGTATTAAATAAATTTGCTCAGGCAAATCTATGTTATCACACTGTTTGACAAATGCATCCTGATGATGGGCGAACGCCCGAAACCGGTCGATGACTACAAAAAGAAGCAGGCTGTCATATCTCTGATGATTTATAAATCTAACTGACACTGGAATTTCAAATTTTGAACTTTTACTAAACGTTTAGTTGGACCAGTTATACAAATCATAAATATAGGTGCAATCTTCTAGTCGCAAGGCAACAGCTAAATCTGGCAAATTGTAAAACCAGCGCCTCAATAAGCTGCAGTAAATTTTTTTTTACCATAGTTTAAAGTTGCCTAAGTCATAGATTTTTCTGAAACCTTCTGAAATAATTTTTTTCCAGGTAAATATTTTAAATAAATAAATAAAAGTATATATATATGTGTGTGTGTTTGATTTTTTTCTGCATGCTCCCTATTATGCATTGTAAATATAATTCAACGTAGTATACAAACTATATTAGATTATATATTAAATATAATGAGAACAAGCAAAAATATATCCAATTTATATAATATTTGATACATAATAAATGATCACAAAAAATAATACAGAAGAAGAAATAAATAAATTATAGAAGAAAAAATAAAACACTCTTTAACTTTGCAAACATATTATACATTACTACTTAACTGTACAAAGCTTATAAAATTTAGCAATTTAAAAAAAATAATAAATTGAAATAACAGTTATGTAGAAATATACGTATTTTGTGATGAGTCCTCCTTTTAGTTCATCTGGCAAAGAAGTGTTATGATGGCGCAATGAAGGAGTACGCGTACGTATAATCTGATCATCTGTTTGGTCATATATTTTATTTGAAGAACAAGAATAAGATCCGCATCTTTGTAATGCGGCAAATCAACTTGCAAATCAAGTTCGGACTCATTGGCAGTATATATTTTCAAATTCTCTAAACAGGTTGTTTTATAAATCAATCAATCCAAATATATCCCGTAGGACCTGGCATGCACCATACGCATTAAACAAGAATACAATAAGAATCGTATGCAGATTAAGAGAGGAAACCATGGACTTTGCAGTATTTATCTGAATAAGAGATAGGGAAAGAAGACAATGCATACTGTACAGTTTGCAAAGTTCCAGTATATCTAGAGCATAATATAATAATGTCCTCAGGCGTTGGTCTCGTGAGGCGATCGCACTCGCCTTTCGTGCGAGAATTCAGGGTTCGATTCTCGTGAGAACAAAGTCGGTGTTCACCTAGCATCGTGATAAAAAGTGGGAAGCTACAGTTAGTAGCGCCCTAGGTAGCAAGGCCGGAACTAAACGGCGTGGGAACTGCGGCGTGCTTATCACACGCCCCCCTATTCAAATCGCCATCTGGCAAGGCGCACCCTTATCAATCGCCCCTTTATGGGCTGTTGCGCCATAGTGTTTTATAATATAATAATGTCTTTGTATTGTGTATTAAAAGGGAAAGAGAAAAACCATTTCACAAATTAAATAATTGTTCATCCATTTAATTACCAATCATTATTACTTACTTCATCCCAAAGAAGAAATTTGTCTATTAATTGCTGATTTCTTTCAATCCATCAAGAGAATACTTTAAAATTGAGTTATCTATAGCTTATTACTATAGAATAGGATTATTATATATTTCTAAAATTGTTTTGGCTCTGGCGTAAGCTAATGCCAAGGAATAAGGCATAAGGAAAAAAAAACGTTTGATATTGTATGTGTGTGTGCGGTAAGCATCAAAGTTTAAAAGAAAATTGTTGGATCCATTTTCGAGAAAATTCCAAAAAAAAAACTATTATTAAAGTCCTAGTAACTTAATGAATAAAGTCGCACTTCCAATTAACGGATTTTCTGCAAACGTGGAATTATTGCCAAGTATTCAATGTATCTTAAATACTTATTTGGCAGGAATTTATTCTTCATAATAGATGTTTCTATCTGCTCGGACTGCGTGGAAGGCGCTTAGCTCATGTGTCTTCACTTCCAAATTGATGTTGGAATGTTCTAAAAGACTGGAAGATCTTTCTTCACTGAAGGATGTGCTTCCAGGGTCTGGGTTCCAGGTCATATGGGGATCTTTGGGAATGAGGAGGTGGATAGATTTGCCAAATTAGGCGCCTCTCTCCCTTTCATTGCTCCCGAGCCTGTTGTTGAGTGTGTTTTGGCACATGTTTGTCGGCTTCTAGACGTGGATGACCTCGTTGTCGGAAGTCTAACATGCTCATTGGGGGTCCGGACGGAGTTTTGAGTAGCGGGGTCCGATGTCTTTCCCTCTCAAGCATCTGGTTGGCTTCCTCACTGGGCATTGTGGCTTAAGGAGACATTTTTATACAATGGGACTCATGCCTGACCCCTTTTGTAGTGTTTGTGAGACGGAGGAGGAAACACCCATGCATCTAATGACGGATTGTTTGGGCTGTGAGGAGATTAGGTTTAGGACCTTCGGCCGGAATAGGATATCGGTGAGGATCTTAAGCTATATCCTTTTAAGGTTTTGGTCCGATTTGTTCGGTCTGTGGTGAAACTTAGATGGGTAAAACCTGGGATTGGACTTTTGTTCCACACCCAGTAGTTATTATTCTTTAGGGGTAGCTATATGGGCCCAGGGAGGCTTTGGATAGCGTAGGGTTTCGCCCTCCCCTTCCTTGAATAATAATAATAATCATAAATACTCTTCATAATTTAAACTATTAAAAAAAAATTCATTTAATTTTAATTGTATATTAAGGGGAACTGTTCGTCTGAGTTAGTTTACTATTAATGTCAATCTTAAAGACAAAAGTTTTATTTGCCATTAAGTATAATTTAATTTGTTTTCTTATTTTTTTCATATAAGACTTTTTGATTCAAAATGAAAGTGTATGTCATATTTTAGAAATTGAATTTTCACGGGGAACACAGTTTTGAGATTTCTTGAGTACAAAAAAAAAAATTTTTTTGCGTATGGTCTATGGAACAATAATTTGCGTGTATGTGATCAAAATATCTCAAAACCGTAAACTTGCAAGAAGCTCAAACTTACTATCCCGTTTAGGTAGATGGGTTTAGGTTTGGATTAGGTGGATTAAAAATCCATTAAAAGCAAGTGTAATTTTGCCGGAAGTGTTTTTTTCTTTAGTTTTACAAGAATCTCTCGAAAGTTGGCTCCTAAAATACCTATCTATAACTTTTATTTCCAATATTTTTCAGGGGAAATTGATTTTTTGGGAGTTTCTGAGGGAACGAACAGTAGCGTTATGCTTTCCACTGAAGTGGGCACTTCAGTAAACATGTATAGTTTACCACCTTTACAATATTAATATATGAGGCATGTCCAGTAAGTAAGTGTACTGAATTTTTGTAGGTTACAAAAATGTTTATTTGAACAAAAAAATTACCTGGTTACATTAGTACATATGTAAGCTATTTTTCGACATAGTCACTATTCCTCTCAATGCAGGTGGTGAACCGGGGTATTAATTTTTTGATGCCTCCCTCGAAGTAGTTTCCCGCCAACCCCTTCGTCCCCTGCTCCACCTCCTCGTCGGTTGAAAACCTTTTTCCACCCATGTGCAGCTTCAGGGAGGTAAAGAGATAGTAATCTGAAGGTGCTAGGTCAGGGGAATGCGCGGGATGGTTCAGGACATCCCATTTAAACGAGGCAAGCAGTTCCTTCGTGGCGTTGGCCGTGTGTGGTCTGGCATTGTCGTTCTCCTTTTGTTCTGAATCGCCCTCCGCAATTTTTTTAGGGTCTCACAGTATCTTGCAGAGTTGATGGTCTCCCCTTGAGGCATATATTCAATTAAAATTATGCCTTGACAGTCCCAAAACACGGATGCCATGATTTTCTTGGCTGAAATTGTGGTTTTGAACTTTTTGGCGGAGGGTGAAGAGGTGTGACGCCACTGTTGAGACAGCCTTTTGGTTTCAGGTGTGTAGTGTGCAAACCAAGTTTCAGTGTTTCAGTAGCTCCATCTCCAGTAATGATGGAGCGGAGAAATTCATCTCCATGGAGTTTGTAGCGTCTCAAAAAACTCTTGCCCGGCCTCCACTCGATTCACTTGGCGGGAGATTGGATTGACATTTTTCACGAAACGTATTGTCGCGTCGACAGTTCTCAACGTACTGACCTCGAACTGGTCTCGTTGCGGAGAGGAGGAATCAGGCTACACGACAGTGTAGCTAACATGTCAAATACAAAATCCCTCCAGCCGTGAGAGCCTCAGTACACTTACTTACTGGACATGCCTCGTACATTAGAAGCATTCCAGTTTTTATTAGTTTTTTTTTTTTAAAGTTTTCTTTAAACTTAAAATACTCACTGTATAAATAAAAACGTATTACTTTTTTATTTGAAAATTTTCCCCAATAAATCGATTTTACAAGAGGTGTTTTGGGAGGCCTCTCAGTTAGATTTAAATTATAAACTATTCAAGCTTTATTAGTTTTGACAGTGGCGCTCCACATAAGTCCGCTCTGGTATTCAAGTATAATCCCTAATATCTTCTTTTTTTTTTTGACAGCCCATCTAAACATTTATAAACATTGGAAATTTAAAGAATTTTTTAAAAATTAATTGTATTGTAATAATCTGAATGTTTCAGTCAAGAATTTTGTAATTATTAGTATTATTATTCTTTGGACGGCGGTCACCATTCTTGGTTGATATGTTGCAGTATTTCTTTTACAGAAATAAGAAATTTAATGTAATATTAATCAATATAATCGTATCATTATGAACAAAACTATTAACAAATAAATTATAATTAAAACAAGAATAAATTGTACAATAAAAATAAAATAAATTATATACTAACAATGATAGAATCTAATTAATTAATTAATGGTGAAGTTGTTATAAAAAGTTAAGAGAGAAAATGAAATAAAGGAAGGGAAAAAAAAAGAAGTAAAAGTTTCAATCTAACACTGATAGTAACAAGTAGCTCAAACAAAGGACAAAATCCCTCAGGCGTCGCTAGTAATTTTGTGTACCTACACTAAACTCTCTCTCTGATCCTCTTGATTCTTACAAAAACCTTTTAACTACCTGATTTATTGGTTCTAAAAGAAGATTTGTGGAAATAGTTCATGTTAAAACATGTCTGAATTAATGCTAAACAGAATGGCAAAACTTTATATTCATAATTTTGATTAAAGAAATGTGTAAAATTTACTCACAATTTAATGGCACTTATGAGGATTGATATTTGTCAGATAAATATAGTTCTCGTTTGCTTAAGAGTTGTTACAAATAAAGCTAATTGATTACTATCTGAAATAATTTAAATACCACATAAATTTTATATTAGGTAGATATTGATATTTATGAACAAGAACAGGTAAAGCCATCGAAGAAAGCTGCTATGAGGTGTATCTAATTGTTGGCTTATCGACCAGGAAGATTCCAAAAAAAAACACCAAATAATTTTAGATTTTTTTTTTATTTAAAACCCGACGTTTCGGCAAAAATTGTTTGCCATCTTCAGGGGTTCTCTTAGTGTAAGAGAAATTCGGAGAACTTGTTATAACATCTTCGGTTATATCTATAGTTATATCATAGGTGTTATAACAAGTTCTCCAAATTTCTCTTACACTAAGAGAGCCCCTGAAGATGGCAAACAATGTTTGCCGAAACGTCGGGTTTTAAATAAAAAAACACTTTAAAATTATTTGGTGTTTTTTTTTTTTTTTGGAATCTTTCTGGTCGATAAGCCAACAATTAGATACATCTGATTACATACTTCAGTTATATCTGATTGCAACAATTTGAAAACTGCTATGGTTTCGTCAAATAAAAACAAATTATCTAATACACCACAAATATAGAAAAGGGATTAGCTCAGAGATAGCGCGCTGGACTACCAACGCGGAGGTTCCGGGTTCGAGTCTAGCTGCACTGCCCTTAGATTTTCTCATCCTAGGAGCCACTACAGCTCACTGAGCAGTGTTGAGCAGTGCACTGAGATGGTTCTGAGAGATACAATCTTTTAGATCGGAGTCCAATATTCCTAAAAATAATCTAATATTATTATTATTTCACTTTAAGGCGCATCAACATCTATGGTCATTGTCGTCCGGAGTCTTCCATCACTGGACAGTGAGCTGTAGAGGTTCCTAGGAAGAAAAAATCTAAGGGGAGCATAGCTGGACTCGAATCCGGGTCCTCCGCGTAGGAGTCCAGTACGCTAACCACTTAGCTATTCCCTTCCCTGTATTATTATTATTATTTATTTTTGTATTAGGTACAAAACCTGTTACAATGAGTTCAGTAGCTCATAACAGAATATCATCACAAATTTTACACATGAAATATAAACTGTCTGTACATATTTAAATGTAATAAAACAAAAAAATTGTCTATATATAAGTTTGAAAAGACACAATAAAACAAAAGCAATAAACAGAAAAAATTAGCTTCTAATAAAAATAATAATGAGAATAAAATATAATATTTTTTATATATACATCTATTAGAGAGAGCCACAGTTCAGGCGAAAAGTATAAATCTTAAACTGTTTTACCTATAAAAGGAATATATACTACGAGGGTAAGTCAATAATTATAAATTTTATTGTAATACAAATAGAAAACATTATTTTTCAACATAATCCCCTTGCTTTTCAATGCACTTGGTCCATCGTTGCACAAACTTTCTGAAGCCGTCATAAAAGAAGGTTTTTGGTTGAGCTGCTAGCCAGGAATGCACTGCTTCTTTTACTGCTTCATCCGAGGTAAATCTACGCCCCCTTAATGCCTCTTTGAGTGGAAGTCCGATGAAGCAAGGTCAGGACTATACGGAGGATGATCCAGGACTTCAAAATTGAGTTTCTGAAGCGTTTCAACAGTGTGGGCAGCAGTATGTGGACGGGCATTGTCGTGCAACAACACAACACCTTTTGACAGCAGTCCTCGGCGTTTGCTTCGAATTGCAGGCTTCAACTTGTCAGTAAGCATCTCACTGTAAAGCGCACTGTTTATTGTTATGCCCCTTTCCTGATAATGTTCCAGTACATTAAAGGAACATTAATGTACTGGAACCTTGTGAGTCCCAAAAAACTGTAAGCATCAGTTTTCCTGCGGATGGTTGGCTTTTGAACTTTTTCTTGCAGGGCGAATTGGGATGTTTCCATTCCATACTCTGCCGTTTACTCTCCGGCTCGTAATGATGGATCCATGTTTCGTCACCGGTGACGATTTTGTTTAAGAAGATGTCAAGTTCATTACCATAGCGATCCAAATGTTTTTGGCAGATGTCCAAGCGCTGTTGTTTATGAAACTGTGTGAGTTGTTTTGGGACCCATCTTGCACAGACTTTATGAAACCCAAGTCTGTTGTGGATGATTTCGTAGGCAGAACCATGACTAATTTGCAGACAATGAGCCACTTTATCAATAGTTACCCGTCTGTCCATCACAATCATTTCACTTGCTCGTTCAATGTTCTCCTCATTTGTGGCGGTAAATGGTCGTCTGGCCCCTTCGTCATGCGTAACACTCGTACGACCATCTTTGAATTTTTCAATCCATTCGTAGACACACCCTTGAGGTAACACCTGTTCCCGTACTGTACCGAAAGTCTTCGATGAATTTCGGCCCCTGGTACACCTTCTGACCACAAAAAACGGATCACTGAACGCTGCTCTTCTTTGGTGCAAACAGAAAGCGGAGCAGCCATGGTTAAGGCACGACAGTCACAATAGAACTAACCTAGTAGCGTCTAACCTGTGCAGGCATAACAACAACGAAACCACGCATGCGCCATCTATGCTTCACGACAGTACTACCAACATCATGAAAAATATAACCACATTGCGGATAATTATCGACTTACCCTCGTATATACACTGTTACCTCTTAAACTGTTAAAGCTTAATAAACTGTTTTACCTTTTTCATTGTTTTACCTACAAAAGGTACTACTAAGTTACAATTAATTTCTCATAATAATACTGAAATTTAGAATTTACAGGTTATCCAAAAAGGAAGATCTCAGTTTATATATATTTTTCAAATAATTATAAATTCTAAAAAGATTTCTGTTGCTGAAATTATTAAATTAAAGACAAAAGTTCTACATTAGGATTATTTGCTTTTAAAAATGTGAAGTGGCTGTCTAAATGCTTCCTATGCGGGATGTAAAAGGATCCGAAAAAAGGGATCCAAAGGAGAAAGAGAGAGAGACAGGATCACTCTCTAGTTTAGGCCAGAGTGGGAGAAATGTTTAAATACCGCTGTGTACAGCTTAGGAGGGAGTCTATCGACAGTCTTGCAGCAGAATTCATGGAGCAGTCACAACGCGTCATCAACCTTTCTCTTTACCACTGCCATTTTATATATTTTAGTGTAAAGTCCAGGCAATTTGTGCTACTTTTGCTACTTTTCTATTATACTCTGTTCACTTTTACTTCTAGTTTATTTAGCTAATCTAACCCAACTTCTCTCCCTCTCACACCTATTGTAGGGAAAATTTATAAATAAGTATATGGATCAAAGTCTATGGTCCTTATAACAATTACAAACTACTACAATATGGTTTCGATCAAATTTAGAAGTTCCAATCATTTTTTTCACCGTCAATATTTTATCAACCTGATTGAAAGATCAATTTCTGACTTAAATTAAAAGAACAATATTATAATAATATGATAAGAAACAAAAAACAAACTCAATTTTACAAATTTTAATTTAAAAAAATTAATTCATTATCTTTATTAATTAATTTGATAAAAAAAAAACAATGACATTCAATAATGAATGATTTAATGTAGATGCTTAAAGTTTACTAATTGTAAGTAGAAATTTCATCGGGATCATCTAATGATGATGATGTAACTGAGGAGATAAAATCAAAAGAGGTGGAAGTAGAAGGTTTTGGATTTGAAAATTCTTTTTATTCAATTTTTTACCTTCTCTTAGGTTTTCTGGTATCTCTCTGTTTCAGATAACAGGGAGTATTGTGTATTATTTTTCTTTAAATGCCATGACTTTTGTTAGTTTTAATCCTTTAACTATCTACAGACACATATTAGTTTCCAGTCAGCTAGGTGCATCTCTCACCAGTGGGCTTCACATACACAATTCAACAAACAACTATGAGTTCAACAAATATAATTGTGTAAACATTTCAACGTAATTTTGTTGTTCATTTTACGAAGCAGTAATATTTGTTCTATTGATGATGCTGTAAATATCTGTCAAAGCACTAATCAAATGTAAAGGAAAGCCGGCTATATATACAAAAAGTTGACGGTCAAATCTATTGCGCCTAGGAATGTGAAATCGCAATAAAAATTATTGATTATTACTTACTCCTACTAAAAGGAAGTATTACGACTGGATTTCAGATTTTTAAAACTTGATATCTTTCAGCAAACAGAAAATACAGAGTATTAACTATTATTGTTTTTTTAGTTGTTTACTAATCGGTCAACCACATGACCACAGGTTTTACAAAGACAAATCAATCGGGAATTAGATAACAACATTTTTATTTTACCAGATAAACCCAGCCTGACGTATGG
>JAAEAF010013413.1:0-60950 GCA_011037195.1 Triatoma infestans | reverse complement strand
CATCTTGGAACAGGAGATTTCCCAGATGCTGGACGGACGGATCATCGCGCCCTGCGACAGTGAATGGACCTCACCTGTCGTCATGGTGCCCAAGAAGGACAACACGTACAGGCTATGCATTGACTACAGGAAGTTGAATGCAGTCACTAAAGCAGATCATTATCCACTGCCACGGATAGATGACATCTTGCACACTGCTAAAGGGACGCAGTATATGAGCACGCTAGACCTCAGAGCAGGGTACTGGCAGATCAAGGTAAAACTAGAGGATCGAGATAAAACCTGTTTCATCACACCTTTTGGAACCTACCGGTTTAACAGAATGCCATTCGGCTTACGCAACGCACCAGCCACCTTTCAGAGACTTATGGACAAGCTTCGAACTGGACTCAGCCACATCACACTGCTAGTCTACCTAGACGACCTAATAGTGCTCTCACCAGGCTACGAGGAGCATCTATCAGACCTACAGGAGGTATTTCAGCATCTAGAGAAGTACAAGCTGAAGGCCAACCGGCCCAAATGCCACTTCTGCTGCGAACGAATCAAGTACCTAGGCCACGTGATTACGCCTAGAGGATTCACCCCCGATCCAGAGAAGACCGAAGCTGTACTCAAGAGACCCGCACCGAGGAACGTAAAGGAACTTAAGAGTTTCCTTCAGACCTGCTCGTGGTACCGACGATTCATCCCAGACTTTGCCAAGATCGCTCGACCGATGACCTTGCTCACCAGGAAAGCCGCCACATGGACATGGACCACCGACCAAGCAGATGGATTTGACCAGCTAAAGAAACTACTGACGTCAGCACCCATCCTCCAGCCTGCCGATGAGACTCGCCCCTTCACTATCAAAACCGACGCTAGTGCTTATGCTATTGGAGCAGTCTTAGTCCAGGGGGAGAAAGAAGAAGAACAGCCCGTGGAGTACGCCAGCCGCCTGCTTACAGCGCCTGAGAGAAACTACACGACGACCGAACGAGAAGCACTCGCCTTAGTATGGGCAGTCTTCAAGTTCAGAGGATATATCGAGGCCAGCCCCACGTTGATAGTCACAGACCACCAACCCCTACAGTGGCTGATGACCCTGAAATCACCTACAGGCCGACTCGCCCGTTGGGCCCTGCAATTACAACCCTACGTATTTCAGATCAAATACACACCCGGAAGGAGCAACGCAGTGGCCGACACGTTATCAAGGCCCCCTGAAGAAGAGAATTACGCAGTCTGTACCTTCACTATAGACATGCCGAGGAGAAGCGCTACGGAGATCCGGGAAGAACAGTCCAAGGATCCCGAGCTGAAGAAAATACTAGACGCCTTCACCGATCCAGAGCAAGATGGTGAAGCAGCTAGATGGTCCGCCAGAGGTTATCTAATATCGAATGGTTGCCTTTACAGATACGCCACCGACGAGGAGGGGGACAACGCACAGCTAGCTGTTCCAGTACACGAACGAGTAGCTATACTAAAGGAGTACCACGATGCGCCCACAGCAGGACATAACGGTATTCACAAGACCTACCAGAGGATAATTCAGCATTATTACTGGCCAGGAATGCGACACAGCATTGAAGAGTATATACGAGCTTGCACGACATGCCAGAGGTACAAGGCATCCAACTTGAAGCCCGCAGGACTACTCAGGACCAGCAGAAGAAATACGCAGACCAACGAGCACGTCCCGGACCCCAGTACGCGCCCGGAGACCGCGTGTGGATCACTACCCACACACAGAGCAGTAAGACGAAAGGACGAACAGCCAAGTTCGCTCCACGAAGGGACGGACCCTACGTCATTCTACACGCACAGGGACCCGTCAGCTATGAAGTAGCAGCCGAAGACAACCCGACGATACCACTGGGCAAATACCACGTGTCAAGCTTGACGCCCTGCACCGCAGACGCCCAGGAGAAGCCAATCCGAAGGTTAAGGAAGAGAGGCCGACCACGCCATTGATGTGAGCTCAGCCATTGCAAGCAACACCTGAGCTCAAGGGGGAGGATGTAACAACAGTTCTCCGCCCGGCCACCAGGTTTGCACCAAGTGAACCTTTCACTAGGGAGGCACACCCCCACTACACTAGGACTCTCCTACTCCACTACAGAGGGGAGAACTTTCACCGGCTAGACCCGCCTACTGGACACCATCCCTACCACCTCAGAATCGTATATAAGGGGCCATCCACGACCAGAATGATCAGAGAAGAGGAGAGAGGGAGAGAGAGAAGTACTCAGCGATTAGAAACTCTTCTAATAGTTTTGGCGCTAGCTAGGCAGGCCCTTAACTAACTTCTCAGAGCATCTGCGCTAGGCAAGAGAGCCAGGCCGTTTACTCATCCAGCGATCACCGTTTCAAGACATCTGCGCTAGGCAGGAGAGCCAGGCCGTTTGTTCGTACAACGATCACCGATAAGTAGTGTGCGCTAGGCAAGAGGGCCAGGCCACTCTCCTCGACGAGCGACGATTGACAATCTGTGTCACTCCCTGAGCGAACAGATTGGTCATAGCAACCATTTACTGTATATGCTTTTCAGAATATATGTAACATTTTACTAAGTGTGCTTTGACATTTACTGGGTGTATTTTATTTTGCAGAATCACGAATCCTAGTTCCCCACACCCCCCGGGATATTTATTCTGGGAGTGTGTTATAATATTGATTTATTTCAAATTAATAAATCAGTATTATTTTGATATTTTACACGTAATTTCCTTACGTTTAATATGTAATAGCGTGTTAGCTGTAAAGGGACCACTGTCTTGTTCCCCAAACTTATACTGAGAAATAAAGAAAAAAAAATTATAATGTGGAACTTTATAAGACATTAATATTTCTGGATTGCTAAAAAAAAAAAAAAACCTAAATTAATAGCCCGCTAATAAATTAATAAAACATATATAAATCAATATTACAATATAAGAAAAATCTGTTATAAACTTTATTACTCACAATCATATGTAATACTAATTAATAGTCTTTTTAAAAATGCAGTAAGACAATATTGGAGATTAGAAAGTTTTAGATAATTATAGAGTTTTTCTAAATAATTTCATATTTTAACGTAAATAAGGCTAAAAAGGCTACACGCCATTGTATAAATGAATACAAAAGGCTATCCACATTCGATAAATACCTAAACATAAATCAGTTACTTTTATCAAGGAAAACCAGACTGAAACAAATAGCAGAGTAACAGTGGAAAAAAATCATCGAATCCCAAAGAAAAATTATAAAGAAAATGAAGAAGAGAAAACTAGTATAGAAAGAAAAAGTTAATAAAAGAAGAAGTAGTACGTTAAATGATCTGCATCAGTGTAAGAAAGACATAAAAGTTGGTATGAGTTGGAGACAATCTTGTAGTAAAACTGTACCAGGGTGTGTGCTCTATTAAGAGGAACTGGCAGAGACTTTAAGCACAGAGCAAGAGAAAACATTAATCTCCGAGAAGACTGTGAGCTCAGCATCTCTTGTTTTCTCCCAGTTGGTATGTTTTCTGTGCGAATGTGTGTGAGTGGGTCCCTTATTTAGACTTCATGCCTCTGTTAGTGTTCGGCGAGGGTTAGGAGATAAATTGATTGAGTACATAGGCCAAGTGAATAGACATTTTTCAGTTGTAAACCTATAACATCATTCATTGTTAGACTATAATATTTACCTTTACAAATTTGCTAGTTATGTTTTGTGATTTATTATTAAATTATCAACAATTAGCGAATTGTAAACAGAATCTAATTTCATTCATACATTGACTTTTCTATAATCTAACTATAGTTACTTTCTTTAAATGATATTAGATATCAAAAAAATTAAATAAAAATTTAGTTAAACTTTAAAACGATAGTAAAATTTTATTTTCAAACGTTATGAGTAAAATATGTAAAAACGTATATTTAGCTTAAAAATGTTTAACAAGTTTAAGATCACTTCAATTGTTGGACAGAAACCGACGTTTCGCCCATATTGCAATAGCCTTCTTTAAGGTAGTTGTTGGATTGGTTAGGCGAAACTTAAGACTGTTTATCATTGTCGCGGCACAATTTGGAGACCTGTTTTTTTTTTTTATGACAATATTTTTTTTGGAGGCGGGATTAACGCCCAACTACCAAATTAGGTGTCCTGGACGGGGTCGGAAGCACCTACTTCACTATTAACATTTTTAAACGAATATAAAATTTAGCAGTTATATGCGGGACTCGAACTGGGGACCTTCCACTTACAAGTCCATGCCCATAACCACTATACCAAAATGCTCAAAACTTTTGTAAAATACAGATATAACAAAATTTATATTGCAACTTGTGTAATTTTATGCAAAAGAAACCCTGCGATTATAATTTACATTATAACCCATATTAAGTATATATGAAAATCACAAGTCTGTCATTTTAAATTGTACAGCTATTCAAACTTATCAAACATAAAGTACAAAATGCAAATTTAAAATGAGCATAATGAATTAAATGAATTGGTCAATATTATGCACATATCCATTATAACTCGTAATCATTGATTATTTCATTCTCTTCCTCTCTCTCTATTTTAAACTCAATAAGTTGCCAAAATAGATAACAGTAATTATATTATAAAATTCTGACAGAAAATAATCATTCAAAATGTGAATGTTTGAAAGGAGATAATTAAATTGCATTCATTTACATTATTTCTGAATTGAAATTTGAATTCCATAATACAAATATTCCATCTAAATTCTCCCAATCAGTTTTTTGTAGCATTAATTATTATAGAAACAGCTCGTTTATTATCCTTATTATAGTACGTACATTACACTGCGATCTGGTGTCAAACTACATTTTTCTAACTGTCATCACTTTCACAGCTGTAATTGACATATTTATAAATTTGGAATTATTAATAAATATTTAATTGTCCTTAATATTAATTAATATAGCCAATGAAACCACCGCACTTTGTACGCATTTGTTACAATAAGTTTAACGAACTTAGAATTGTTAGAGTAATTTTTTTTTTTAAATTTAAGGCGCGTCAACTTCTATGGTCCTTAGCGCCCGGAGCCTTCTCAGTGCACTGCCGACATCCGGACAGTGTTCTCTCGGTACAGACAACACTGTCCATCACCGAACAGTGAGCTGTAGAGGCTCCTAGGAAGAAAAAATCTAAGGGCAGCACTGGACTCGAACCCGGGACCTCTGCGTGGGAGTCCAATGTACTAACCACTTAGCTAATCCCTCCACTAGTTAGAGTAATGTTTTATTTTCTCTTACTCCTAATAAGAGGAAGTATTGCGATCATGTCAAATTTTTGAAATTGAATTTTGATCGAAAAAACATGTTTTGAGTTTAATAATAATAATAATAATAATTATATATATATAAGACGATCATCAGATCAGTGGTAACATATGCCAGTGAAGCATAGGAAAAGAAAATGAAAGAGTGAATAGGATATGGAAAAGAAAATTGCTCAGTGAAATATTATGGTCCCATAAATGAAGAAGATCAATGGAAGATTCGTACCAATGCGGAATTGAGGCAATTGTACGTTGATGAAGATCTTATAATCTTCTATAATAAAGGTATGCTCAGGTGAGCGGAACATATGGAAAGGATGGACTCAGCGAGATTTTCCAGGCGGCACATGTTGTATGGCAGAACAAGAGCCCGGAAGACCCGGAAAGACCCTGCTTGAGGTGGATAGATAATGTGGAGGTAGATCTGAGACGAATAGGATTGAGGAGATAGAGGACATAGGCGAAAGACACGGATGAATAATGGCGGATCGTTGAGGAGTCACGGTTCCTTTCGGGACCGTAGCTTCTTCAATGGAAGTAGAAGAAAAAAAAAAGTATTTTGCGCATGATCTGTGTTTGTGAGTGTGTTGGAACAAAATATGTCAAAACCGAAAGATTTTTGTTAAACCTGATTTCGTATATATCTGGATACATAAATGCTTATCACCTTTGTAGGTGAACTATTTTTCCGGGAAAGAAAATTGTTTTTTTGGGGATGTTCTTGAAGAACGGTAAGGTTAAGCTTTCATCGAAAGTTCTACTACAGTAAAATGTATGGTCCTACCACCTGTATAATATTATGGCGAATCAAAAGCATGAATAAAATTCCAAATTTGATGAAAATCGGTTAATCGAAAGAGTAGCGACTTTTCTCGGAAGAGTTGTTTTGGATTTTTTATTTTTTTAAGTTAAATAGAAGCGGGAGACCTTAAATAAAATCAGAAAATTATTAATAGGAACACAAGGCAATTACAGGTCACTTGGAGCATAAGATATGAAAGAGAACACCCTTCGACAAATAAAAAAGATTATACTTGGTCGCTAGATGGTTTTTCCCTAGTGTCTGTCATCCAGATATCACTTCAAACATCAGTGGAGCCGTAAGAGTGTAATGATAAAAGTTCTTACGATTCCACTGCTAGTCGTACGCTTGCATTCACAAAGAACTTCCACCTTGCAGCTAAAGTTAATTGAATTAGTAAATGTAGCTAATAAATGTACATGAAATACAGATTGAAAACTTACCTGGTCAGCAAAATTACCGGTTGAAATTCGTTGGCGAAATAATATAAAGATTAACTTGGTAAAAGGGAACATAAAAATGAAGAGAATAATATATCAAGAAATAATTATAGGGCTGTGTCATGTTAGCAAGTTAGCTCCAAATAAATGTTGAAGTAAGTAGTCTTTGCTGCTGGTTGAATGAATTGCAACAAATAAGTGGTTAAAAATGCTATCCGAATCGTAAAAGCCTTGAAACTGTGTACACACACACACACACACACGCAGAAGGAAAGCGATCTTTTCATTGGCTGCTGGTGTCCAACACCTTGTGTAGTACGGAAACGTAACACATTGATTCCTTATAGATTTTCTAGATAACACATTCCTTATCTAATCAATAGATAGACGATGTGTGTATATAAGCTATAAAAATTACGGACAACACTGCCCATCACCGGACTAGTGAGCTGTAGAGGGTCGTAGGAAGAAAAAAATCTAAGGTAGGTAACCCTGGACACGAACCCGGAACCTCCGCGTGGGAGTCCAACGCGCTAACCACTTAGCTAATCCCTCCCCTTTTATTATTATTATTATTACTATTCATATTTTTTCTCAGCTAATGCTGGCATTTTTATTTTTAAGAAAGGTGCGGGTGTACCAAGCACACTTTCATTGATTATTTAAGAATAGCCGTACAATGCGGCATGTATCCAAAATGACGGCCTTTTGAATGTAAGTGGTTAATTTGGAATGAATATTGAGAAGTGTGATACCATCATGTAGGCATTTGGGGACAATTCCAGTCGTGGAAATGACAAGAGGAATAACCGCGACTTTCTCTGCCCTCCATATTCTTGTAATTTTTTCCCCAAACTCGGCATACTTTCTTTGCTTCTCCTCAACAGTTTTACTTAAATTATGTGTGCTGGGCACAGCGATGTCTATTAATTTCATATCCTTCCTTAATTTGTCTTCAAGGATGATATCTGGCCTATTATGACTAACATTCCTGTCACTTATAACAGATCTGTCATAAAATAGGCGGTATCTACTGTCCTCCAGCACTGAGGATGGAATATACTAATAATATGGTTCATCCATGGCTTCTAAGAAACCACATCTAATCGCCAGTTCTCGATGAACAATTCTAGCAACCTTGTTGTGACGTTTAGGGTATTCATTGGGGGCCAAAACCGAACATTTACCAATAACATGGTGAATAGTTTCAGGTTTTTCGCGGCACCATATGCAGACATCATCTGTCACTGCGGCGTCCTTAATAATATGCCTTTTATAATATTTGGTGCCCATGACCTGGTCTTAATGGCCATCATGAACCCAACTGTTTCGGGAAAAGTTCGCCATTCCTAAGCCATTCGTTCGACGCTGATTTGTCATATGCAAACTTTCCGTGCAATGGTTTGGCTTTCCATGTTCTTACCGTTTCTGGCACATCCTGGACCCTTTCGTTCCCTTGAGGCGATCGGTTACTCAGATTTAGTGGCGTTCATTGCAAATCCACACCGCAAACAACTCCATGAAGATATGAATAATCGCATCTGTCAAAGAAATACCTTCTCAGTGAGCATATTTGACTATTGTGCTGATCTATTATTCTCACGATGCTACTGCCGTTGGGAGAGTGATGCGATCAACACTAGAGTTCCGAAGATGCCTTTTGTATTTCGTCATTTCTGTCCTCACTTCTCTTTCTATTCCTTCTAAATCCGTTTTGGACCAAGAAATAATTCCAAAGGAATAAGACAGCCTGGGAATGACATAAGAGTTGATTGCCCGTACCATGTTTCTAAAGTTCAACTGAGATCTCAAAACTGTTTGCAAGCGCTTTGACAGTTCTGACTTCAGCTGCTGAATTCATTCGCATGTGCTCTGTTCGTTTAGATTGCTGCACTCTTAGATCCTTTATAGTAAGAATGTTCGTCCATGGCTTCAAAAGCATCTCCATCCGGCGTTACGAAATCATTATTCTCTACTTTCCCTCTACATATACTAAGGGTGCGACATTTCTCCAGGCCGAACTCCATCTGAATGTCCCACGTGTACATCCCAACTATTTGAATTAGTTGATTCAATTGTTTTTTATTTCCTCCGTACAATTTCAGGTCATCCATGTAGAAAAGATGTGTTAGTATACATGGGTCTGAGTCCACAGTTTTCAATTCAAAGCCGTATCCCGACCTTTATCATTATTATTATTATTATTATCATGGACAGTCAGATTATTATTATTATTAAATTTGATCAAATTTCGTAAATTCAGTATTTCAGGACTAAATAAAATATCTTAATGTTTTCTTTATAAGACCTAAACTTAAGATCGATCTTCTGATGTACGTACGTTAGGGGTCGTGAATTCTACTGTATGAAATAATAAACTTATTCAAAGTTAGGAATTTTTTTCTTTGGCACCTGCCAACCATCTTTTGTTTATATAAAAAAAAAAAACAAAATACTTTGCATACGCAACATTCACATTGTGGTTTCTCTCACCTAAACTCATACAGTTAGTGACAGTCATATTCATACAGTAGTCTGTGTTGTACATATGTACACAATGTGTACGTACATGTACTTTATTTTTTACCAACTTTATATGAAATATATTTGGCACAGTTAGCTGCTTGCTACAAAACAATAACATTTGCTTTATCTAAAGGAATTTATTAGAATAATGTAAATATCAAATACAAAGTAGCAAATTGATGCGACTTTCATATTCATACATTACGAACAATGAAAATTTTTTAATTGAAAAATAAAAAAAAACAAAAAATCAATATTTTGTTGGGTAACCTTTTCTTTTAATTACCTTAATGAGCCTCCTACGCATCGACTCAACAGGTTTCTTAGTAGTTTCCTGAGTAATGTTATATATACCATTCTACAATTACTTTCTCCTTAAGTTGAGTTGTATTTTGGATCTGATAATTCTTCAATTTTTTTTTTAACTCTGCCCACAAATGCTCGATTGGGTTGAGATCTGGTGACTGTGGGGGTGTTGCCATCACTTTGGGGCAATTATACAATAGCCATTCTCTTGTTTTAAGGGCCTTATGCTTGGGATCATTATCCTGATAGAAAATAAAGTTTCTTTCAATTCCCAAATTTTTGACAGATTCTTTTAAATTTTTTCTTTAAACATTTACGTAATTCTCAGAATTCATAATCCCGTCGATAAATTGAATTTTCCCCACCCTAGAAGCTGAGAAGCACCCCCAAACCATCACAGACCCACCTCCATACTTTACTCACTGTTGTACGTTTTTAACAGAAAGGCTTTCATTTCTTTTCCTCCAAACTAACAGTTTCCATCTGATTGTAAAATTTTAATTTTAGTTTCATCTGTAAATGAAACGTTTTTCCAGAAATCAAGTGTTAGCGAATTGAATCCGTGTTTTTTTATTTTTTTATTTACAAATGGTTTCTTCCTTGCTGACCTGGAAAAGAACGAATTTCTTTTAAGGGCTCTACGAACAGTCACAGGATTAATATTCCTTCCCAACCTAAAACTCATCTCCACAGCTAAGCTTGGGGCACTTATTTCAGGATTTTCTTTCACTTTTCTTACCAGGAATCGTTCATCATAATCGCTGAGCATCCTTCTACTTAAATTTCTTGCATTATTTTCAATCCTGTTTTCATTTCTGTACCGAGTAATGATAGCTGTAGCATGGCTTCTATTTATTAATTTTCCAATTTCACGCAAAGTTTTTCCTCTTTGCCAATTTTCAATTATGATTTTACGAATTTCACGGCTCGTATCTTTACCTCTTCCCATTTTCACTTTTAAATTTAAATTAGACCCACCAAAAATGATACAAAACATTAAACTGAATGTAATTTGACCAATGAATACCTTTAGAGATGAAATAGTAAACAATTATTAGAGAATGAATGAGTATATGTAGTGTGTATGAATACGAAAGTCGCATCAGTTTGCTACTTTGTATTTGATATTTACATTATTCTAATAAATTCCTTTAGATAAAGCAAATGTTATTGTTTTGTAGCAAGCAGCTAACTGTGCCAAATATATTTCATATAAAGTTGGTAAAAAATAAAGTACATGTACGTACACATTGTGTACATATGTACAACACAGACTGCTGTATGAATATGACTGTCACTAACTGTATATATTTATTCTTATTACAGATAATAATATTTCCAGTTCACTTGAGTCAGTTTAGTCCAGAAATCAGTGCCAACATCATTTAACAAAAATAAATTAAATTTGACGTTATTTTGTCAATTACAATTTTGTAACATGCATTAAGAGAAAGTTGTGTGAGTGTTTCACACCAGATTTTTTTTTTTTTATATAAATACACAATTTTTTTTTCAATAATGATTCAGGGAAGGGGTTAGTTCAGTGGTAACATGTTGAACTCCCATGCAGAGAGCACGGGTTCAACTGCAGTTGCCTTAGATTTTTTTCTTCCTAGGAGCTTCTACAGCTCACTGTCCGGATGATTGTCAGTCAAGAGTTTCTAGATGGATCTTACTCAACACAATTAGCTCGCAATATTATTTTCTTTGAGTAAATAGGTTATTAAAAAATTTTAAAAGGTCCCCAACTGTTCACATCAGAAAAGTTGAGAATTTATCATTTTTATTTCCCGGCGTCAACTATGCTAAGACCGCAAAGCAAAACTGTTTACAATAATAATTGATTATTAACACGGCGCTGTCATTATAAAAGAAAATAATTTCAGGGACCTCATGGGTGACTGAAAGTAGTCACCTAGAATCAGCAAAAACATAATAAACATATGAAACATTTTCACCCCGTGTAAGCACTGGATATTATGCCCAGGGTGTCCACAATAACACCCTCCACAGTCGGAAGCATGTCAGGCTGATGCCAACGTTGCCCAAAAAGTCGGATGTCTCCCTTGGGATGACACCTCTCCAGCCAAACCACAGGCCCTCCACCCTATAGACCCTGTCTCTAAACGGGTCTCGAAATATTTACTTGAAGTGGGGAATACACTTCTTATAGATTTTCCTCTTCTCCTCGTGGACCTTCTTCGCTTAACTTGGAACATTACTTTCGTATCTCATCGTTGGATCCAAAACAAAAGCAATGTCACTGTTTCGATGTCGGCATTCCTGATTGAACCGTACAGTGGCTCGATCGATGGCTTAAACTTCCTCAAAGCTTTAAAGCCCCTTTGTTCCAGAAAATCCATGATAGCGAGCTACACTCTGTGATAGCGTCGAGTTAATAGGAGCAGGTTATTCGGACACGTACCAAGACATGGGCTGCTGTTTCAGGCTATCTGCCACATCTGCGACCGAGGGTCCAACAGCTCCCGCAGGCTGTCCATCGCCTCCAGGAACAACATGAAGAGGGGCAGAATTTGTATTGAGCTTCATGATGTTCGTCCATTCAGAGCCAGACAAGGTTTTCTTATCACTTATAAACCTATTGCATTTAGGTTCTCCTTGAAATGGCAATTTAGATCCATCCGAAAAATATTATTAAATATTGATAAAGTTTAATATTAATTAGAAAATTTATGCATAATTAGTTACTATAAACAATTATTGATGATAACTATAATATAATTATTGACAAATATGTATAAAATGGTAGGATAAATAGTGTTAAATTGAAGGCAAGTGTTATCATTGAGTGGGTAGTTATCAGAGCAACAGGTGCCGCCACAGCCTAGACTTCAAACCGCCCTTCCTACTATTCCTTTACAACAACCACTACACAGCCAGACCACCAACTCCACCTACCTCCTTCTACAATTTATCATTTATCTTCTTGCCAGACCTTTTCGGCTCCTTGCCTTGCATTTCTCCTTCTCATCACCGTGTTACCTTCCTAGCCTGATCTCACTTCACTCACTTACTTACTCGCTGGTTCATTCACTTGTTAGTTCGCTCTTTCTAAAACTCCTTATCCTTAAACATATTCTGTTACCACATTTTTCATAACTTTTCATCTTTTTATATATTTATGTTTATTGATTTAGATTTTATTTGTTCTTAAGGAAAAATAGAAAAATTATCACTGGACTTGTAACTGGATTATGGATTTATATTCACCAGTAAAGCTGATATCACATAAGTGGAGTCGTGTCTAACTTAATAGCACTTGAATAATACACTGACAAACATTTAAACTTAACTTTTAAACAAGAATATTAAATTAATGGAACTTTTTGGTCTAATTATAAAATCACAAGATTTTGTATTTCCAATTTTGTTAAGTTAGAGTAATAATTATTATTTTATTTCAATTTTTTTCATAATCTAGTCTTCCCCTAAACGTTAAGAGCATTGGCATTGGTTAATAATGCCAATGGGACTGCATTATTATGTAATAAACAATTTTTTTTAGCATCTTTAATTTTTTTTTAGAGTCAATTTTACTATTATTAATCGTAGAGGTAATAAATTGTGTTTCCAAATAATTGTAGGTTCATATCATTTTATCACAATCACAAGTTAAAACAGATATTGCTACATATCGTTTACATTATCCAATCACTACACAGCAAATACTTCACAAATATTTTTTAAATTGTTGATAAAATTATCAAAATATGGGCGAAATTTTTATTATTATTTTTACTGAGATCAAAACTCATTTTCTGTATAAGCATAAGTTCAACCAGAACTAAAATATTAGTTTCAGGGAGAGTAAACTCTAAAGAACCAATAAAATACTTTGAGGATAAGCCTAGAATTCAATGATATAACAATGAGGCGGGAAAGAATTAAGAAGGAGGAGTAATTTGATGTTGTACACAGAAAACGAAGAAGAAATTAAATGGGGGTATATTCTGTGCCTAGTACACCTGTCTGAACTTGCGAGGGTAGAGTGCTAATAGACGCAGTTAGAATGTGATGTTATTCTTTGCAACATCATGCAATCTTGTCCGATTTGAGATAGGAGGTGTTAAGTGCTGAGAAATATAAGGAACTAGGCAACGCAGAGATGGCCTTCTGGGTTCTGCAAGAAAAGCAACCATTACGATTAAGATGTAACAAAACAGACAGAAGTTAACTACATACTTATTTTACTATAACTGTCTTTTATTTATAATTACGTTTATTTTTAAATCAAATAAAGTTCAAGGCCAAGATCGGGGATCACCCCTAACCAGCAATACTCCGCAGCTTGGCGGTTCACATACTTAATGCTCAGCTATTGGGGTGCCTACTGAACTAGATTATTTAATTTATTAATTTTTATTTTAAAAAAAGAGGTGTTCCAAAACTGGATACTATTTTTTTAAAAACTTAAAAAACCAGGAGGGGGAAACAATAAGTGTTTGGTAGCTTCATTTTTATTAGTTTTGACCGGTTTCGGATCATCTCATCTATCGTCAGAGTATGGTTTATCAAGTTTGTATAGATACCGAGTTAACTTCAACTTGAAGTTTCTGGACAACACCATATTTATAGGTCGTTATTTATGGCTTATTTAAATGCACGTTAGAAAGATACCGAATGTCATACCTAGTCTCCCCACCTCCAGGAAAAAAAAAATGAAATCGCAATAATAAATTTACCATGAAAAGTGGATCAAATTAAAGTAATATATCATTATGTGTTTAGTTTGCACGCCGTGTTTAAAGGAAATCATTCAAACAGTTTCTTAAAGAAAAAATAGCAAAAAACTGCAAAGAAAAAGATCGGAAATCTAAAAAAGTCTCACTTCCGATTTAATATGCTGAAGAAACTTGATATACGTATTAAATATTAACTTCTATGTCTTTATATAATCCATTATATTTGCATCGCTAGTCTAATCTTACAAGAGATAGAAATTTAATTAAGCTTAGCAATCATATTTTAAAGGAAAATATATGTTTCATTTTAATAAAGAAAAACAGCAAAAAAATGAAAAAACTAAAAGAGAAATATGAAGGGTGTTCAAATGAAAGTAAAGCGGGTTATATATTTACTTCATCCTGCTGACTGATGGGATAGATATGTATTACGGCGATAAATCTTGTCCGATTTGAGACAGGAGGTGTTAGGTGCTGAGACTCATCCGTGAAACGAGCCTGTCGTTTACTTTTCAAGTTTATCACGTCGGCCATCAGGTTGGGCTGAGATACGAGCCACCGTTTGTTAACTGTCTGACTGATATGAAAAAAAAAATATAGAGAGAGAGAGAGAGAGAGAGTTTACGGTAGCTGATGGTAGGAGAAACATGGTGAGAAAGAGAAAGTATGTTTATGTTGTTGAAGAGAAGATAGAGTGAGATAGTAGGATATTGCCAGCGAGAGAATTCACGGGGTAGCAGGGATGAATGAATGAGAAGAAACCATGTACAAGGGTGACGTATTTGTGCCCGCACTTGATTGCAATAATTTTATCAAGAGCCCGTGTCCTCTCTCGTTGGCCTGTCTCACTCACTCTCTCTGTCTACTCATTCCCATTGCCGACCCGTTTGTACAGAAGCTTGACATTTCATCTCTTTTTCACTCCCCGTACGCTTAACCTAACCAAAAAGGGAGATTTACGACTTCACGTCCATCTCTCTTTTGTTTTCCACGAATCGGTAGCGTTGTCGGTTGTCAGCCGGCCAGTCGGATCGACCCCTTCTGTCAGACAGCAACCAGCTTGTCAGTGATTTAATAGTCGTACAAAAACCAAGCATGGTCGGGCAATCAACGAATGTGATACTGGTGGACGAAAACACTACATTGCCAAGCTATTGCACTGTAACTGAAAATATGTTCGATATTAGCTTAAAAAACAAATTAAATTTACATATTTATTGCCGGTAATAATGAATAATTCACAAGTAATTACAATTAACTTCTACTTCATTAAGTTTGTTTCCAACTTGTGTTCCAACATAATGTATGTTATATTTGTAATACTAAACAAAAAGTTATAACAAATTACTAAATCTAGAATCTAAAAAAAATTAAGTGGTTTCTAATATATTACTAAGAACAAATTAGTGGCTATTTCTCCTAGTTTTTTAACATTAAAAAACTGAACGTTTTGGCCTAATCAGTCCATCCTCTCATTACTAAAACATTGCAAAACAACAAAATGTTTTCTAATATGTTAATATTTATTGAAGAATTTAAAAATTATCATTTTTCAAATCTAAATTATAAAAATTATGGAATACTCTTAATGCCATCAATATGGTCGGAAATCTTCGCCTGCTTTGCAATGCTTGAAAATGAATGAAATTTCTATTTGTAACCCTTTTAGAATCATAAAATAATATTCTATTTATTTTATTTACGAAATCAAAATATGGGTCTGCACACTAAGAACTTTATAGAATATTGATTATTGAATAATGAGAACATGCTCATATTGTATCATCTGCAAGTGTACTCCTGAAAACATTGAAGTGGTTTCAAGTAAGTCCGAGCAGGAGCGTTTCAGATGAATAAGGCTGATGAGTGCCTCCAAGTGATAGGCCTGTTGAATTTTTTTGTCTAATTTTATTATGTGGTGTTCAGTCTTCCTTGGAAGCTTGTAGAATAGACCAGAATACCAAACTGTGCCAAATGCGGCAGCAAGGTCAAGAAATATTACCACCGTGTATATTCTTTTATCAAAGTTTTTTACATTTTTTTCTCCTTTCTATTGTGGCTTACATTACCTTCTGAAGCTCAAGTGCTGGTGGATGTTTTGGTTTGAATTCTAACTGCTAAAATAGAATACTTTGTGTGCCCGTCAATTACTTAAAATTCGTTTGTAAAAGATTTTTCCAAATAATTTTGAAGGGATAGTTAAGGAAACAGATTGTTGATAGTTATTTCGACCGTTTTTCCACTTTCCTGCTTTGTGAAACATTATAATTGGTGCAATTTTTCCACCTCCTTGTAGAAGTATCCTAATCGGAGACAGGCTTTAATGACGCCGATTAGAAAGGTGACACCTTTGCGAGACAGATTTTTTTTTTTTTAAAGAATATTAGGAATGGGGGTGTCCTTTGGAGTATTTTTGTTGGGAAGTCCCGTAGAGAAAGAAGGAATAAAATAAGAAGTTCTGCGGTATGGTGTAGTTGGGGTTGTGTTCATTGTCGGTGCAATCCTCAGTGTTCTGTCATGTCAGAAAGGGACCAATTTGTTTTCGAGTTGTATCGTTATTAGTACTTCACAACATCGCTTGTTGAAAGGCAAAGTTTTGCCTTTCTTAAATGAAGGGAACTAGGATGGTTTGTTAAACAGACTTTTTGTTTCTTACCATAGACCGACAGTCAGCTCGGTCTATGGTAAGATCGAGCTATCCCTTTTATGTAATTTCTTAACCAACAAATCATTAGGAAACATTTAGGATCCGATGTGGTGGTAGTGTCCAAGGATACCAAGTTTTAGTACTTGCGTTTATTTTTTACTTTCTCTTACTCCTAGTAAGGAAAAATATTATAATCGCGTCAAATTTTCGATATGGAGTTTTCATCGGAAATATCCGTTTTGAGGTCCCCTGAGTCCAAGAAAGTGGTTTTTAGCAAATGGTGTGTGTGTGTGTTTGTGTATGTGAACAGAAAGTTCGAACTTATTAGCTCGTTTAGTTATCACCATGGGATCCGACAGTGGGTCGTCTGTCAAAATTCCTCAACCGGAAGAACCACTTTACATGTTGTTTTTTTTTTGTTTTTGCGATTTTCTCAAAAATGGCTCCAACGATTTTCTTTAAACTTGTAATATCAACTACACATACTAACATCTGCAACTTTTATTTGCAATATTTCTTCGGGAAAATTCATTTAAGGGCATTTCTGAGGGAGGGGTGGGGTTAGGTTTTCATTTAAAGTGATTATTCAGTTTATTAGACAATTCTGCCATCTAAATAATGTTAATTAGAATTGAATATGTTGTTGAAATTCCGAGTTTGAAAAAAAATCGGATAACCGAAAGTGCGTTTAATTTACCAGTTTACTAAATGATTTTTTTCACTTTTTCGCGATTTTCTCAAAAATGGCTCCGACGATTTTTTTGAAACTTCTAATATAAACTAAACATGCAAAGATTTACATCATTTATTTAAAACATTTCTATGGGAAAATTCATTTAAGAGCACTTTAGAGGAGGGGTGGGATTACAGCTTCCTCTAAAGTGCTATCATAGTTGATTATACAATTCTATCCTCGAAACAAAATTAATTAGAAATAAAAGATTGCTAAAATTCCGAGTTTCAAAAAAATTAGTAAACCGGAAGTGCGCTTTTACTGAACAGTTTTTCAGTTTTCGACAAATTTCGTTAAATTTGGTACACAAACTATAAAATTTGTCAATTATAATTTTGAGAACTAGAGTAAGAGAAAGTTGTGTGAGTGTTTCACACCAGATTTTATATATATATATATATTTTGTTTACACACACAAAAAACATTCGTTAAAAAAACATTTTTTTTATACCAGAGTTTGTTTCACAACATGCATTTCAAACAATATTTGATACGATCCCAATGCTTACCGTAGTAAGAGAAAGTAATTAAACTCTAACGATGAAATTTAACTAGTTCCAATAATTTTTTTTTTAATAATTTTTCTGTTTCAATAAAATTTTATTGTATTATGTAATAAATGATCTGTTGGTAGGGGAGGCCAATCAATCAATTGAAAGTGACCTAGTCAGCTGAATCGATTGGCCATCAATCAAAATGTTCTGCTATACGTTTTATATTGTAGGATATAGACACGTTATTAATTAATAATTACTTCCTTTACGATGGTTGTCATGATGTTATTTATATATCTGGAAGGTTTTTTTTTTTTTCATTTTCCCCATGTCATCATGACAAATATATGTTAGGGCACAGTAATTCCGTTAATGTGTTTTCTCTCTCTATGTTCCATCCCTATATTGGATATAACGTTGTTACAAAGTAACATAAAACTAACTCTAGTCAAACTGTTTCACTGTATTTAAAATTGTAGCCCAATCTGTAATATTGGCTCACTACAGACACAAATATCACTAAATATATATATGCAGTCTCTATGTGTATGTATATATCTGTTTGTGCATGTATATATAATATATATAATCCGTATCATCATAGCTAGAGCATAATCAATCCTATAGTCTACACTGGTATTTTGTCGTATTTTGATTGACGATCTCTGTGACGGGTAGAAAAATCATTGTTAATAGCAGGAAGAAGATGGAAAAAAGTACACAGGAATAGACACACACACAAACGTGCGTACACACAGACAAACTCACTCATTACATACAGACACATACACAAACACTTATTTAGTAGATGGATACAAGTTTTAGTTTAGAGGATGAGAATGTTTGAACTGGAAAGTCGGGGATATTGTATAGTTCATTGTGTTGGCAATGAGAAGGGAGGCGGCAAATCGCTTTTTGTGCCGCCGCCACCGCCCCCCACACAGTCAGTCCATACTATAGTAATGTAACGACCAGACCAGACCGACCGGCGGACATTATGCCATCGACCTGCAATTACCTGTTATTGTGTTCTCAACACAAAACGAACACATATTATATACATATGTATATATAGATAGACATGTCAAATGCGCACGCGTATACTTATAGATATATATATACAATTATACATTTAGAGTAACGGCAGTTATCATAAATTTACCAAATATTTTACCCCTCTACCAGACAGATAGCCGAACACATCCCTATACTAAGGTAGACGACGTACTTCCTCTTTACCCTTTTGTGAACCGTCCTATTCCTGGGCCTGTATAAACTGATAAGTCTGAGGATATATGGCAATGTATTCCTATGTTTAGTTGGGATTATGAATCTGGGAAATATAATCTGAGAGGGTTGCAAATGTATCTCCATATTACGTACTTCAGAGGCCAGATGTGAAATTTTGAATTATATTCTACTAGCTTTTGAATACTATTCTAAATCTATCGTTTACAGATTAAATTTAACTATACACAATAGTTTGTACTGTAGAAGTGCATTTTTTTTGTATATATATAAATTCTCCCCTCTTTCTGATGTCATTACCACTATCACTATTGTAAATGCACTCACATTGAAGGCACTCAAGCGCCTCTTCCACGTACCTATTGATACATGCTTATCCAAAATGTGTCCCTAGGTCAATGCAAACCAAGAGCCAAAGGCACAAGAATCCGTTAAATTAATACAATGCCACTTGGCCAACTGTTTTGTAAGAGAAGGCATTCTTTCGGACAGTCTGCATTCTGCTTTCAAAGCCAGAACACTTGCTTCAGGAATCGCTCTCTTAAACTCATGCCAGTGATAGAGATTTGCCTTTATTCTAGATCATTTATTAAGATAACAGTTGGTGGTAGACATTCAGAAGCAGAACACTTGTCTTTCGCTCTCTTAGTTTCAGTGCATATTAATAAGTTTATAATATCTTGCAAATAACTTGTAGTTATTATTTCAATAGAATATATTTATTGTTAGCAGTGGTGACTACTTTCTTATTTCTGACACTTCACTCTCTTAAACATATATAACTACAACCCCCTTTTACAAAACCGCTCAAGCCACTACAAACATAGAAGCTACTACATCCACACCAATAACATTTCACCTTACTGACAGTAAGTTGCAAGTTCCAACATACCGCTCTATCTCCAATACTTCCTATAATCGCTGAAATTCTTCAACGTATCATACTTGGATCTCTATTCAATTTCTTATATACATCAGATATCCCAGAACACTCAAGGGCCATCATTGTATAACGTCGTAAGATATATTATCCCAAAACCTGAACCCTTGAACGCTTATCGCTTTTTACAGAAACGTATCCTACTCCATCAATCTTAAAACAGAAAAACTTTTATTTGTAAAATAAATTACCTGGGAAAATTGATTTTTTATGGGAGGTCCTGGGAAAAGATAATTTTAAACTTTCTTCTAAAGTGCCACTTCAGTAAAATATATGGTTCAACCACAATTGGTATATCAAAATACATTTAAAAGCATTGGTAGAATTTCAAGTTTAAAGCAAATCGGTTAACCGGAAGTGCGTCTTTACAGAATAGGTTTTTGTGTTGTTTTTTTTACTATAAGGATTTCCTTTAAACTTGGAATGCTAACAACACAGATATAAACCTATCTCACCTTTTTTTGAAATATTTTTTCCCCAAATAATTCATTTCACGTACCTAGTTCACCGGATTTCATAGAATATTAGCACACTTTTGTGGACTAAAATCTATTCACTTCTATTTCCTGTCTGGGTCATGTTGGAACAAATGAGTAAAATTTGAAGTTAAATGACGTGATAGTTCTAAGTCGTATAAGTGTCTCATATCATATTTTTTTGGAAATTTATCGCAGCCGTCAGCAAATAACAGACGAAAGTTAAATTAAGAAACATCCTTATTATTTAAAAAATACGAAAATCTATCAATGTCACCTTTCGAAGAAGGTTGAACGGAACGAAACCTTTTTGTCAATTCTTGACTTTTTGTTAAAATATTTCAAAAAAAAAAAAAAGAAGAAGATCCATTTCGTTGACTTAGACAGGTGACAATTAATGTCTATTGTAAAAACAGAATTGTCTGCTGCTATCATCTGTTTTTGTTTTATGAAATAAAACGTTTGGACCAATATTCTGATGAAAGTTTTTTTTTTTAAATTGTTGATTGTACAAAATTAATTATAAAGAGAATTTAGCTAAATAACAAATAGGAATTTGTTAATCAAAGAATTTTATTAAAAGATACGTTTAATTAGCCGTCCATTCATAATAACTAGCTTTGGAATAAACCTATTCTTCTTTGGATTAAAATCACATCGTCTATCAGTGGCATTGAATCTGGATTGTAAGCGTACAACGGCTAATATCTTAATTTCGTGGCCATTTCTTACCTACTTCGTGGTGATCTTAACAAAATTGTGTGGCCCACTTCTGCATCCTGGGCTTCATTAACAAGTACAATTCTCTCTGCAATTTAATTTCATATTATCAATTTATTCAAAACATCGGTGTACTTTGATTTTCTGTGAACATGTATATGCTGCCACAGATACTGCTAAAGTTAAAAATGGGAGATAAGAGTCGATCAGTTTGAAAAGAAACAAAAGTTTTATTTGGGAAGAAACAGTAGTTCCTCAAGAACAATTAAAAAAAAAAATTATTCTAATTGTCCTCTAGCCTTAATGCACACTTTAAATGTCTTTGGCCAATCATCGCTCGAATAACACAGGATTTCCCATGGAAACGCGCAAGCTGTTTGCACTAAAGAGCCTTTTTTGGGTGTTCAGACTGGAATGTCGTCTATGAGAGGCTATTCCCTCAAGAAGTAACCATATACTGCAGTCAAGAGGACTGAGGTCTGGGCTTCCTTGATATAATAGAGAGAATTACATCAGCACGAGAGAGCAGACAGACGAGAGAATTAAGAGAGAGAAGGATCCTCTCTGGTACTCTCTGACTTAAGCAGGCTATAGTGGGAGAACCTGTATATAAGCCAGTGAGAATCTACCTAACGACATCTATCTAGATATCTATCTATCAGATTCAACTATATACATCGCTTCGTGTCATATCTCTACTCTCACCTTTTATTCTATAAAATCATTACAAATCCAGTGCAGTTTGTGTAGACTTATAGCTATAATATACCAGTGTCTTCTTATCTCGTCTAATTAATCAAACCTATTTTCTCTCCACATTATACTTCCTGAGACCCAATCTACAGCACAGTTTAAACTCAGGAAGATCAATCTTAGCCACTCATGGATGGATCTTGTCTTGTGGGCAGATGCTGTTTCTTACTAAATACCTAATGAATTTTTTTAAAAACGTTTTGATTTAGAGATTTTACTAGGATTACTGAAATACATCCTCTTGTTAATTCTTCGTGTAAAGATTTATAATCTCTTTTTTACAAAAAAAAATTTTATTGTTCCCAGATAGCTCATTCCTCACCAAACATAAGGGAACTCAGATGATATCCTCTCTTTCAAATCTGCCAATCTGGGCTACTCTAAAGCTATTAGCAAATATCCTATTTATGGCAATATATTTTTCCTTATGCTGAAAATGTTTTCTTGAGCGAAATAAAATGTGTCTGTGAACACCATTTGGTGTAACACTGCAACATAACTTTAAATCTGTCCGGTCTAATTGCTTTAGAGCAAATCTGAGCGGTGATTGTCTGATGAGCACCCCATCCCCTCGGACACTTTTAATCAGTGAACATTTTTTTTTATTTTCTCTGGCATACTATGTACAAATGGAATGGTGTACTCGATATTCCAATCAATCCCGTAATACTTAATCCTAATCGCATACACTCACCTTTCATACTCAAGCACACAAACAGGCATACTTTTACTAACCACACTCATATTGTCTAGCCAGTTCTATTAATTCACTCAACTCATAAGCACTATTAGAAAATATAATATCTTCATAACGGAAAGGGGCCACCAAATATTTGTATAAAGTTCTAAAAATTAAATCTCTTTTAACATTAAACTTAAGGCATTCCAGTATTATATGTCTAAAAATCAGTCCACATAGATCTTTCTGAGTCGCCAATCTCACGGTACATTAATTTTTGTTTCCCAAAAGGATTTTGTCTTTTCTATACGAACTGTATGAGGATGCGCGGATCGGAGGCGATCTCAGAAAGAGAGGTTCTTGCTGTACTGTTAATGAGATAAATGAAGACACGGCTAATACCTAGATGATGAAGTCGCATTCCAAAAATGTAAGACGCTGATTTGTTCATTTCGTGAAGAGCTTTCTTTGTCACCAAATTCCATAATAATAAAATGAATAAAAAATTCATACTGACTAATACTTAAACTTTCACTAATAAGGTACAAAGTGAAACCAACTAATAAACAATATAATCTTTTAATCCTTGAATGAGCTTTTGCATGAATATTAAAATCTATAGTTTATACAAAAATTTACATGGTATACCAGAGATAAACAAGCATAATTCCTTTTCTCATTCATGAGCATCTCATGCAAACATAAAGAAATCTCTAGAAATATAAGCTTTATTATTAAATATATACTTAACTATACATAAGAATGTACAAGTAGTACCAATATATACGTGCATTGTACACTTCTTACAAATTATTTTGGGATGTTTAAAATAAGGCTAAGGAATGCATATGCAGGAAAAAAGAGGGAAAAACCTGCAGCTTGAGGGAAGTATTATGAGACAATGCGCTTTGATCTTTTAATTTGGTGTCCGTGTGGATTGGGATATCAGTTTAGAGTAGAGAAAGTTTTAACTGGCAATCTTTGGATGAAGGAGAATGCATTGGGATTACTAAAGATTTTTCGTGAAGCTGGGCGATTTTAGTGTGTTGTGGTGAGTCTCAGGAATTTGTTTTGTGTTGTCTGGAATTTCTTAATATCATTTACAACTGGTTAGTGTCCAGACGGTAGAAACGTAGATTAACAAATGGTCTGATATTCAAAAGTCATTTTTGAGTAGTATGAAGAGTGTAACGGGAAAATTGATCTTAAAGTCATTTTTCCGGAAATCACATTATACTTTATAAGTGAGTCGAAAAGTTTACTTTGTTTTTCCAGAGAGTTGTGCTCACTTGCTTGATGTTGTATATCGAAGGAATCAAAGTTTTGTCTTGGTTTATTTTTATTTTCTATTTAGAGCAGTATTTTGTCAGATATTGCGGATGTACGTCCGTTAGTAATAATGTCAGTTCGTCTTGATTGATGTGTACAAAGCAACATCATCGGCGATGGAGGAGATGAACAGGACTGGATCTAGGATACAACATTGAAGAAAACTTGCTTGGGTGAAGTAATTCCTTGGGTAAGAGTTATAGGAAGCCGTGGATGTAACTCTTTGTTGGTGATGTATGTGTTCAAAGAAATGTGGTGTAAATGAATTATTCAATAAAACAACATATACAAATTGTTTTATTATTAATGCAAATATTGACTCAAAAATTATCAAATATAGAAATATATAATAATAAATAAATATCTAAAGAATGAGATAAAATTTTGCATAAAATTACAGAAACAATATTTATTTAATCAAATGAAAATAATTAATAAAATAATTATTTATAATAAATTAATGAAGTGATAAAATATAAAATTTACCTGAAATAAGCATTGTTATGGAATGTTTTTAATTAAGGCCGGTCACAGACAAGGGAATATTATTAGCAATATGGGGAGCCGTAGCAATGGGGAAAAATTTTAAATTACAATGTTTTATGTTTCTATAACTGTGAAATTTGACAACAATTTTCAGAAATATATATTTAAGATATTTAAAATTTGTGAAATAATATTTGTCTGTTTTCATATTTAATTATTTTATTAACCTTTTGTATAAAACAAAAACATGTGAATTCAAAAAAGACTTGTGAAATATTTTATGGTATCTTCTTCAAAGTTTATTAGGTTATTTTAAATAATATTTAACATAAATATACTTAATTAATTTAATTTTCATTTTGTTTTGTATTATTTAGACATGAATAAACATGAACTGCTGACTATTTATAATTAGGGTGATTGTACGTTTTTTTTTTTTTAAATCCATTAATTAATATTTTGCATTGTAACAAATACATTTTGGATATTAACATTAATGTTTTAAGATAATATGATCATTTAATTAATTTAAAAATATTTCCATTTGTAATTTATTTATTTATTTATCTAATAGATGTGGACAAACGTAGAGTGAACTTAGCTTCAGTCTTTTATCTAAGGAGTTATTTCTGTATAAATGGCACTGAATATAGGAAAATTTATTTTCCAGCACTACACCTAATTCTAATTTGCATTACAGTTTAGTGTAAAGGACTTTTGGCTTGGTGTTCGAGTTATGAACCAAGGACCATATACTCGGGGACTATGTGCAAGTCTCCCAGCATGTTTAAGCTTCCTAGCGGAAACTCCCTAATTGAAATATATGTATTATTATTTAACCACGACAGGAAGTATCGGAATCAGGAGATTTTGATCCTATCCGACCAGAGGATAGGACATGTGCCATCAATTTGGAAATGGAACGGGAATCAATGATCATATGGATGGGAATAAGGAATGATCTGAGCAGAAACTTTATTTTACCCAAATTTGGGTGCCTGAGCATTTTGGCTTAGAATGTGAGATGGCAGATACCCTGATAAGGAAAGGCGCAGCAATTCTCTTCTTGGTAAAGGAATTATTTTTGTGGGAAATACGCGACAAGTCTGTCTGCGGAAAGAGCTTAGAAATATGGAGGAAGTCAAGTGAGTACTGCTATGGATAACGTTCCTAGGCCGGAGCTGCTAAGACTTGACTGCTCAGACACTATTGGAAATAATCAAAAAGAAGGCTTCTTATGTATACGCAGTTTCGGAGCATTTTAGACTGAGGAATGTAAGAAGGTGGACATAGAAAGCGTTAACCTCTGCATGTTGTGAATATCTAAGAGACTCCATTACGGCTTCGGGCAGAACCCCACACTATTATCCAGAGAAAGTTTAGCCTGGGTATTTACCGTTTGTTGGTGGAGTGTATAACCTCTCTAGGATCTTTTCAGATTCTAGGACTTCTAATGAGAAATTGTAAGTGATGCTATAGGTAGAGAGGTCTGAATTGTTACCGTATTGCTTAAACATCCTGGTGGGAATTCTAGAATGCAGGTATACAGTAAAAACCACCGTTTGAAGGAATAAAAGAGTTAATGTATACAGAAACAATGTAACTGTTTTAAACTGATAGACAGGTATGCCAACTTATAATGGTGAAATTATCGTTATTATTAGATATATACATATAATATATTTCCTTGAATTATAGTTATTAGTCTCACTACTAATTGAATGAACCTTGTAATTTTATAAGCGACAGTTTTCTAAGTATAACACTGCAATTTTATCCGACATACCATGCTTACTTTTGTTGATCCTGAACATTTGAATCAACAAATGTGGTGTGTGACAGGAACATAAAGTTGCTTAATTTGGTGGTCAACGACGGTTTAATAAACAACTGATTTTTTCCTCTGTGCAAGTCAGTATTATCGCACTGTTTTATCAAGACATCGTGATGATCGTGGATGAACGTCCGAAACCGCTCGATGATTGCAAAATGAAGCAAGCTATCACGGAAAATATCTCTATTTGCTTTCCAGCTCTGCGGAACCAACCATAATAATTGATAATCTTACTCTGGACGATAGACGAGAATCCGAAACCGGGGGGGAGGAACAGCAATAAACAAGTCGGATAAAATTCCAGATGTTACATAGCATTGCCGGCGCATCCACATATTCACGATTATAATATTTTTCATTTGATCAGATATTTCCATTTGTCATTTTCAAGATTCAAACAAATTTTCTCTAAATAAATTAATCATAATTATCATTTAAAAAAATGATTTACTGTAATTAGTAAGTGAACTATAAATGTGATTGCCAAAATTTGTGAAAGTACTAGAGCAATGATGCATAGGTTAAGAGTCATTTATAAATTGCCTAGTTTATAAACGAGCAAGAGAGAGTGTGTGTGAGAGAGAGAGAGAGAATTAATAGTTTTTCATTTAGTGAGTTTGAGTGATTGGCACAGAGCGTATATTTGAGTGAGGGCCAGACCTCCCATAGCGTACCACTAACTTGGCCCGAACACTCGCCTTACTGGTTACGGTTATTTATTTTCTTCAAAAAATATTTACCTCATTGCCAGTAGATCGACGTTGGCTACAAGATGAGGAAGTTAGACAGGGCTAAATACTCATATTTCACTTGTCAGTCTTAGCGGTTCTGTTAAAAGAGAACTGGTACGTTACTTATAATATATATATATATTAGGCTTTTGTGCGCGCAACCGACCTTACTGCACCTCTCCATCAATGTCAGTCCATCAGTCACTCCATCAATCCAACACAGCCAGCCAACGGCCACTGTGATTGATGAATATTGATCGTCTGATGACCTTCCTCTTCTCCACTACTCACCCACCAGCCTGTCTGACCAACTCTACCTATTCCCCTGACAACCAACTTTTCTGACAAGAATACACACACATACACACACACACACACACACACACACACACACATGCCTAACTAAACCTAATGTTATTCTTTTACAAAGAACAAGGTTATTAACTAGTTTTTCTGTTTTTCGTTGAGCAAAAATAAGGAATTTCTATTTTATATAAAATATCTTATGTTCTTTATCAGTTTCTTTGTTTAAAAAAAACAAATAGTTATAATTAATAATATTAATTCAAATTAATTGCATTGACATAAATTAAAATTTACCATCCCATTATTTCGCACCCTATTGTTTCTCTGAATTTCCTGCAATGCTTCATTCCTCAAAGAACTGATTTAATTTTTCAAACATCTTTTCCTGTATCTAACGCATCGATTTCAGGAAAAAGAAATAACAGTAACAATGCCATTTTGTACAGCGTACTATAATACAACAAAAGCTTTTTATATACTACAGAAGCTCATTTCGCAACAGAGAAGATAGCCAATGTGGGAGCCGTCTTTATGTTTGTAGCAAAGACTAGTTAGTCGTTATTTGTTCCAAGCAAACGCAATGCACAGTTAACTCGCTTGGTATTGACTACATCTGCGTTGAAGATGAAATATCTGAAGCTGTCGTTCAGTCGCAAACTTGCGAGCGCTTGCAAATCCGTTGTTTGCTGCGTTCCACTGATTCCGAACCTGCTTGCTCGATGGCCTATGGCATAGATGCCCCAGACTAAGTTTGGCAGGCGAGAGTAGCATCATACCTTGTTATGACCGAACAGGGCCAATGTTGCATCAAAACCTCGTTTGTAATTTTTTTCTCTTTCTTATTTAATGCTGAGAATATCATTAGAATTTTTTTATCGTCTGTTTAGTTTTATTTTTTAAGGGCGACAAAAAAGCGAATTTCACACATCCACACCAGTTCTGCCATCTTCAATTTCACTATTTATATTGTTATTATAACAGCAATGATTCTTGGGAATAATGGAAGGAACTTGATCGGATTGAAGAGAAAGAGATATACTGTTACTCACAATTTCTATTTACGTTTTTCTTAGTGAGCAGTATTATACATTTTGGAATTAAGATTGAGAGAGCCATTATGCGAGACTGTTGGTTAAAGATAACTTCTTGACACTGAAGACTGCTGAGCGCTCAAGAGACTGATGGCTTGACTGCTTTTTTTTCCTTTTTTTTTTTTAATTAAGGCGCGTCAACATCTATTATCATTGGCGCCCGGAATTTTCTCAGTGCACTGCTGGCCTCTGGACAGTGTTACAGACAACACTGTACATCGCTACCAACACTGTAAATTGCCGGAAAGTGAGTTGCAGAGATTCCTATATTTTAAGACTGTTAAGAGAATTTAAGACTGCTGTGGTAAGAGTTCTTCTTCCTTATTGTTTAATACGTTTTGACATGTTAGGACTGACTTCTTCTGTTCTTATTTAAGACTTTATCGGGACCGAATTAGACTTTGAATTGAAAAATCTGGGCCACCTGAAATTGTGTGGACTTGTTGTGCTGCTTAAACTAGTAGTTATGTCGTGCGCTGCATGGCATATGGCATGTCAGGTGCGCAGTAATAATATTAATGGTGCTGTTCGCGGTAGTGGCAAGACACATTATATTTATGACGCAGTATGAAATAGTGATAAGAAATATGGGGTTAGTTTGCTGTAGTGGTTATGAGCATGGACCTATAACTGGGAGGAGGTCCCCAGTTCGAGTCCCGCGTATAACTCCAACATAATATAGCTTAAAAAATGTTAATGTTTAACTATGAGCTTCCGTCTCCGTCCAAGAGGTAGGGCGTTAAAACAGCCGGAAAAATGGGCATTGCTTTAAAAGTATTTTCAGAATGTTCTTCTCAAAAATTGGCTTCAATCCCTTTTTAATTTTCTCCGGGCTAATTCATTGTTATGGATATAAGTCATGGCTTTTGTATTATCATGCTTCTGCTTGTTTATAATTGTCAAGAAGAGAAAAGAAAAATATGAAAAGTATTTTAATAATTTCGTGAGCAATATAAGGCGATATGTCAAAAATTCATCAATCTATCACCATTTGTTTTATTTTTATAACTATGTTTGCATGTAAGAATAGAAAGTTAATACACTTTAATAGACATTTCTAGTACATATATTTTCAGCGAATGATTATACTAATAATAATATTAGTTAAGTTATCAGCTAGTTCTGCTAGTTGTGTGGGAGCACCAATGCGCTAACTTGTAGGGCGTAACTAATTATTAGTAACACTTAGCAGGTGGCAGAGTATTCAGCCAACCCAATAAACATATCGCCTTAAGTATTCAGCACCATTACCACCATGTCCTTCCCATCGTCTACAGCTGTACGGTTCTAACCACTCACTACAGCTTTTATTACAAGAAGGGGGGGGCGTAAAAAAGAAAAAAAAGGCATACCACCATCTCTGTATTCTTCCATCCTCTCTGCAGAGAGCACCATTAAGCTGGGTGTTACTACATACACACACACAAACAAACCAAGAGATCGTAGAAGGCGGTAAAGTGAGATGTTACCAAGGCGGACACTTTTCTCTTCTAAGTCGCTTCATAATTACTAAAAAAAAAAAAAAGAAAGAGCAGTATGACATTCTATGGGAAGGAACGTAGACTTAAAAATGCATGCGTTAAAGTTTAAACAAGGTAAGATACAAGCGTCAACAATATAGTCGGGAAAGGATGTAAGACATTGTATACTTTACCTATCTTATAATTTCTTCTCTTTTTTTTTTTTCTTTAACTCAATTGTTGTATTATGAAGAAGCTCCAGGTGTAATGTCGAAACATATCATCGTAATTCTTCAATTTTAAACTTCTAACAACAAATGGCGTTATTGCAAAGTTTGTTGTTACTCTTTTATTAGCTGCAGATAAGTAGTATAGTTTAAGTAAGCTCTTGGAGAGTTTAAGTTTTTAAAATGCATACATATATATATTTTTATAGCATTTTGATGACCAAAGTTGATCAGTTGCACTTCAGGCTAATATAATAGTATATTTTTATGTAAGACAGAAAGTACCAACCAGATCGTTTGAAATACAAATGATTCTATTAAAACTCGACTTTGAGGTACGAAATTTTTTAATAAATCAGGAAAATACATATTACAAACAAAACGTTTACTAAATATCTAGCTACAAAATAAAGTAACTTCTCCGTAGGGGGTAGTGGGTTAGTCAGTACTTCAGGGTTAACAACACGAACGACTAGATTCTGTGTACAAACACTGATACCTGAGAGACGATTTAAGTCGTAGTGGATTTGGATTATAGGTACTGAACAAAATCCAATAGGTTTACCATTCACACTTTAAGAGCCATTTCACACTTACCCGGGAGTCGATGGTGCGAAAAATATATGACACCCTTCACACTTGTCCGGTAACCTCCGAAGTCGTTTAAACGACACCCAATGTTCCCTCTCGACTGCTGGCCGATACGTGTAGGGTAGATTTGAAGACGGCAGTGTTAATGTAACTTTCAACCCCCCTCCCCAGCTTCGGTTAACCGGCGCTGGCGACGGGACTAACATTGGAGAACGTTGGACATTTTCATTCGCTACATTTAAAAAATCGTTTTTCTGCAATAAATTCTCTTCTCTTCTTTAAAGATATGTGTTTATTTTTTAATTTTAGGTTTGCGTTTTGTTTCTTGGTTTTAATTATGCACATTAGATAATCGTGAACTAAATTGAAGAATTAATGGGACCGAAACCGTTCCATGTCATCGTTTTGCAGTTCTTCAAATAAAACGTGAACCGCTCTCTACTCCTTTCTATTTAGTTTAATAGAGGGAATCCATTGGATTCTATCTTTCTTCCTTTACTTCATACGGCTGTAAACTCTCATTCATGCTTGCAATTGTTCGCGTTCCATTGCGACGAGGACAATAACGGAAGAAAATAAAACTAAACAGACCGCTAGAGTGGGTCGGGTAACCGACTGCCGGGTAAGTGTGAAATGACTCTGAGACGGGATCGGAAACCCGGCACCGTTACACTATTCATACCTTTAATAAGTTATCATCTAGTAATACATCCAATCTATCTAACCAATTTTGTTCCCCTGTAAAGCATTCCTAAATTATCTCAAATAACTATACAATATTAATGTTATACATACACATATCACACTTAAATAATTAACCCCATTTATGATCAACTGTAGAAATAGTAAATTATTGCCCATTTCTTCAGGTGGCCTTTCTATCCTGCCGCGATGTCTATTGTATTCTTCTGAAATATTAAGAGTTTTATAAATGGACAAAATGACCGACACGTCACTAAATACATAATAAAGAATATTCTGGAGAGTGGTAAAATGGTTTATTATTATTATCAACGTTTTGACTGATATTTCAGGAATCGTAAAAGAAAGTTAGATACGAGTGATACATATAATTATTATTATTTTTACTTTCTCTTACTTTTAGTAAGAGGAAATATTGTAATCGTGTCAAATTTTCGATATCTCGATTTTTCACCGGAAATACATGTTTTGAGGTCCCCTGAGTCCAAAAATGTGGTATATAGAAAATGGTGTGTGCATCTGTATGTGTGTGAACAGCATAACTCAAAAATGAAAAATCGCTGAAAGTTCAAACTTGATATTCCGTTTATAGTATCACCATGGGATCCGACACTAAGTTGTCTGACAACCGGAAGTACCACATTACTGAATGGGTTTTTTTCAATTCTTTGCGATTTTCTCAAAAATGGTTCCAACGATTTTTTTTTTTTAATCTAATTTCCATTAAGAGCTATAATTTATATTTGAAATATTTCCCTTAGAAAATTTTATTTCAGGCGGCTTTTGGGGAAAGCTTTTGGTTATGTTTATTTATAAAGTGCTATTTCTGTTTGTTACACAGTTCTGTCATCTAAATTATATTAATTAGAATTAAATATGTTGCCAAAATTCTGAGTTTTATGAAAATCGGTTGGCCGGAAGTGTGTTTTTACTATAAAAACATCGACGGATTTCTTTAAATTTGGTACACTAACTGTGAATACAGGGAACTATCACTTTTGTTTAAAACTTTGTTCTGAGAAAGTTCCCGTGAAGATGATTTGAGTGGTGGGGAGAAGAGTTTATTGTTTCCTCAAAAATTTCAATTTATTAAGTTTAGTATCTCCAATTAATTTAATTTTACTTAAAGTAGTTTTATGTCCATCCAATTTAATTTTTAATTTATAATTTAAATCTACATTACCACCAGTCTATTTCTTTTTCTGACTAATAATTGGATATATACAATATCTCTACATTTTCGAACTCTAATATATTACGCTTCTACTTTCTATAATTTATTTGTTTATGTGCACTAATAATTAGTTCGATTCATTCTTTTTATGTTGTTGAAAGAAACTAGATTTTGATTGAATTAGCGCTTGCTAGATTTCCAGCTTTAAAGTACTCTTTCAATACTTTGTAGCGCTTCCAGCTCCATAAAATTAAGGACAATATAATAATAACTATAAACTCTAGGTCAAAGAAAAGTTTTTTAAACTGAAAATTGTGAATTCATATGAGAAATTATTATGGGTATTTAACATTGATTTTATTTTGTCCCACTAGTATAAACGACGAAATATAAAACGGAGGACTTATACTGGATCTTGCCTAATTTTCTTTTGCCTTCTTTTTCAACAATGGAATGAAAATCTGAGGTTTTTTTTTTTATAGTTCATATTAATTATATAAAACAGTAAATATTATGTTAGAAATAACTTATTGTATATTTTAAGAAAAAATTGTTACTGCACAATTTGATAATTTATAAAATATCTACGAAGGGATTCATTAGTAAAAAGCTAAACTAGACTTTTCATAAAAATAATTAACCAATCACAGCAAAGAAGTGAAGGTGTCAAAAGTGGGCGTGGTCAACAGGATAATTCTAATTTTCTGATTGGCCTCACAGACATGTACATTTCACTCCTTCACTTTTGCACTGTGATTGGCTAATTATTTAGTTTTTTTTTTTTTTTTAATGAAAAATCTGGTTTAGAAATTTTTTCCTCCGTAGGTTTATCATATTTATTTATAAATTATCGACTTGTGCAATAAAATTTTTTTGTATAAAAAAAATGCCAAAAATCAAGATATTTCTAACATAATAATAATATTTACTGTTTTATATAATTAATGTGAACTATAAAGAAAAAATTCAGCATTTGTATTCCATTGTTGAAAAAGAAGGCAAAAACGAATTGGGCAGAAATGCAAGATCCATGTAGGTCGACTATTTTGTATTTAGCCGTATTTTGTATTGTATTTAGCTCAAACAGCATCAAACAGCTCATTGGTAAAGGCTTCACTGAGGAGATGGAAAGGAGTATTGCGGAGGTGTTGGGGGCGGATAAGCAGTATTTTCGATCCTCCCAAAAGAAAAAGTGAATTAGGTATTGATTTTTGTTCTAATTCTAAAATAAACAGTGATTACTATTTGCATTATTTACAATCGAATCTCAGTATAGCTGTTAATGCTTCTTCTATTCTATTTTCTAATCTATTCTAAGCTGTTTCTAATCTATTTTAATGTTGTTAATAATTTATTACTGCAACAATGGCTTCAATATTATTTTTCAGAATATTCGCGGTTATAGTTCTGTTTTTAGCCTTGATTATGAGACAAGATTGTTTTTTTCAGAAGTTGAAATTATTTGCTTATTGGAAACTTGAAAAACTGATGATAAATTTGTGTTACAGGAATTTTTAAAAAATGTTGATGTTATTACGTCACATGCAATTAAAGAAAAAACATTAAGTCGTCATAGTGGAGGCCTAATGATGTTAATTAATAAATCTTCTTCTCTTAAAGCTCATTTAGTGTATAAAGATGATGCTTTATTGGTTCTTAAAATTGAGGCTGTAACTCTTATTGGTGGCCTCATCTACTGGCGCCCCGATAAAAAATTTGATATTTATAAGGTGACTCTTTCGGAGCTTAGGGGAGATAATGGAGAGGTACACGGATTTCCCTTTCATTTTAGGCGGAGATTTTAACCCGAGGATTGGAGTTTTAAATTTCCTTGACGATGATATATTTTCTCTTTATTCTCATCTCGGGATTCTCTTGATCTGATTGTTAATAGACGAGAAAGGTCTTTAGTTGATTTTATGGAGATCGTGGCTTGTTTGTACTCAATGGGCGTCTTCGTCGGACTCTCCAGCTCAATTTACTTATACTGCTAAACAGGGGTCGAGTGTAATTGATCTAGTTTGGTGTAATTTTAGTTGTCTAAATCTTATATATAATTTTGAGATTAACAATATAGTGATCATCTTGCATGTGTTTTGAATTTATCTATAACTAGTTCTTCAACTCCGTCAAAGAGAATTTCCAACCAACTTTTTTCTAAGAAAATTTCGTGGCATGACAATTGGAAAGCCAACTATGTTGTATTGATGGCCTCTAACAATGAATTTACTTCAATAGTAATAGTATTAATATTTAAATTTGATATCTTCTATTGATGAAACTGCATCTTCATTAAATATGATTTCTTTTCAAAAAAATCAATAGTGATTCTACGTTTAAGTTTAGAAATAATAGCTGGTTTGATGAGGATTGTTTGATGGCCAAGAGAGCATTGATTGATTTTTCATATAAACTTTGGAGGAAGGTAAGGGGTGAAAAACTATTGTTGGATCAATTTATCGAAAAACGTAACTTTTTTAGGAATTTATTGAAATATAAGAAAAAAATGGCCCAAAAGATAGTTATCGATAAACTATCAACCGTTAATGATCCAAAAGAGTTTTGGTCTACAATTCGCGAACTATCTCCTATTAAAACTGAAAAATCAGAAATTGATCCAATAACTTGGTTTCAATATTATTCGGAATATTTCGTATCTAAACCAAAATTAATGGATTTAAGCCTCACCTTTGTAAATGAGCAGTTAGAAGATAACATTTCCTTGGATGAACTGCAATTAGCTTTAAAGAGTAGCAAGTCTGGTAAATCTCCAGGTAGGGAACTCATCTCATACGAATTCTATTGCAACCATTCGTCCTGCTGGGAGCACTACGTTCTGAATATGTTCAACCAGATTCTATCAGGAAAAACTTCCGAGGTCCTGGACTCTGATTAATACAAGTATGCTGCATAAGGGGGGAGTGGGTACAGATCCTTCCAACTATCGTGGAATCTCTTTGATGAATAATCTTTCGAAATTATTCACCTCTATTCTGTTAAAGAGACTGGCGGGTTGGGCGGAGAGTTCATCGTTGTTGCCGGAAGAGCAGAGTGGTTTCCGTGCGAATAGGGGGTGTGTTGACAATCTGTTTGTGCCTCCCTGAGGCTTTTGTCTTGCTCCCCTTTTTTTGCGGTGTTTGTGGATCTAAGGTGAGCCTTTGATTCGATAGATCACAATCTTCTATAGTGTAAACTTATAAAGTTGGTTGTTGGAACCAAGATGACAAGGATTATTAAAGACACATGATAAGGATAAAATGAGTGTAAACACTAAACTAGGAAATACTGCTGACATTGATGTAACTTGCGGTGTTCTGCAAGGCGTATCTTTATCGCCTTTACTTTTTAACTTTTTCTTATCTGATATTACTCAGCTTTTTATATTAAAAAGTGCCTCTGGTTTGTATTAAATGAGAATAATCGCTTGCTACTGATGTGTTATGCAGATGACATTGTAATCTTCTCTAGCTCTGTAATTGACTTGCAACATAATTTGGTGATTTTAGAAGAATATTGTAATGAAAATAATCTTACTGTTAATGCACAAAAAACCAAAATAGTCTATTTTTCAAAAAGCACTCGGCGAAAAAAGTTCCGGTCTGTCATACTTCATAAAGAAAGATTAGATATTGTGAAATCATTCACTTATCTAGATTTACCGTTTAGCTCTACCGGAAGTTTTTATCAAGCTTGTAACCATTTTATGGCAAAAGGGAAATTGGCCTCTTGTAAGGTTCGTAACATTTTAATGAAATCTCGAATAACTAGTAATAAAGTTAGAATGAAACTGCTTAATGCTTTTATTACTTCAACTTTGTTATATGCTGGACAAATTTGGGCATTTGATTATGTTAATCAAATTGAGAAAGTACAGCTCCAATTTATAAAACGAATCTTTAATTTAAATATATCCTCCCCCAATAGTTTTATTAGATTAGAATTTGGACTTAACCCATTAAAAGTTGCTGTTTTTAAATTAATGTTAAATTTTTTATTAAAAATTCTGACAATGCCTCCGGGAAGCCTGCCCAGAATCTGTTTTGAAGTTCTTTACCAAAAACATTTACAAGGTAATATTTGTAAGTATAACTGGATCTCTAAATTGAACAGCTTCCTAATACCTGTAGGTTCGTCAGGACTTTTGCAATCCAGTTTGAATAATATTATTATACCAACGGGTCGTTAAACAAGAGCTCAAGAATCTAATATTAAGATTTAAAAATATGTGTGTATGTGAAGATATCCATTATGTTATAGATACTTGCAGATTTAATGTACAGTACAGAAACTTAAGCGCCTTGGGCCTAACAGAGGATTATTTAGACTGGAATTATTCAATTAATTTATTAAGGATTATACTGCAGCTACGACTGGCAAACCTTAAAATTGCAACTCTGTACTGTAATGGCAGTAAATATGTTTTTGACAGTAATCATATCTGCAGTCTGAGCCATGATTTGGCCCCCGATTCTTTAATCCATTTTCTATTTGACTGCCCCATTTACCAACCTTACATACATATTATTTATCAAAGTATATTGATTCCTTGTCACCTTTACTATCTCATCAAATACCAAACCTTGTATCAATTGTGTCTAAATTACAAATATATGTCGTTTATAATTATGTTTCTGAGGCTTTAAAAATCAAAAGATTTTGATAAACGAATGACGTCATTTGGATTATTCTTTTTTGTTTAGGTACCAGTCTGGTTATTTTATTTTTTTTTTCATTTTTTTTCATAACTTTAATTATGTACTATTTTTTGTCTTTTCTATTAGAATTTGTATTTTATTACTATAATTTATGGAATGTGTACCTTATGTACATTTTTTTTTCATTTGTAGCAACTCCGAGCTAAAGGTGTTGCACCTATAAGCTTGTTAATAATAAATAAATAAATAAATAAAAAATTCAGCATTTCGATTGTTGAAAGAGAAGGCAAAAACGAATTAGGCAGAAATGCAAGATCCATATAGGTCGACTATTTTGTATTTGGCCGTTTATACTAATGAAAACAAATAAAATACGAAATACTTGTTAAACACCCATAATATAAATTTCTCCAAGGAATTCATAACATTTAGTTAAAAAACTTTCCTTAGACCTCGAGTTTTATCTAGGTCATTGTAGACCCATTTTTTACCTATTCAATGTATCAATTTTATGCATGTGACGCGGCCCACAAAGTAAAAAGAAAGAGTATATAAGATGGAAACCTACGCCATGCACTAATTCAATCAAAATCTACTTTCCCGCAACAACATAAAAAAAGGAATCGAACTAATTATTTGTGCAATTAAACAAATAAATTATAATAAGAAGAACCGTTATGTATTACAGTTCGAAATACTACAGTCTCTGTAACAACGTAAATTGGTGTAACAGAAAATCTTATGAGTGTTTCACACCAGATTTTTGTTTTTGTAATCTTATTGTTTATCTAAATTTCACATTTCTTTATGTTGTTGTGAAATTAAATTGCATTAAAAATGACTTGTTAAAAATTTTTGTTTGCATGAAATGTTTTGAAAAGATGGTTTTGGGAACTACTGCTGCTATTTCGTGTAGAATCAGCCAAGTGTGTTATAGCCTATAGTATGAGAGAGATAGCTAAAAAAGGACCATAGACGTTCAGAAGAAAGAAGAAGACGAAAAAGGGGTAAAAAAAAAGAAAAAAAAGGATTTGGAGCAGTGCATAGAGAGCATGGAGAAGTTTAGCCCTATTGTGTTGGACGAAATTTGATCGGAATAGGAGACCTGCTTGTATAAACAAGTGCGCTGGTATTAGAGTGGAGAAAAGTGAGGTGTATGGCTTTGACGCTGGCTGTAGGAAACGTAGAGTGCTAACCTGGACAGAGGAGATCTAGTTATTAGAAGCATGCACCAGTGTGTGTTTGTGTATACTCCTAGTATGGACAGATCCAATCTGCAGTCGAGGGTCCTCGAGTGTCCTAAACTCCCATTTTCCTTGTCCGCTCTATACTAACATGTATGTCCAAGGAAATGAAGGGCCCTAGTTCTAGAAAGAGAGCATAGAGGACCAGACTTCACTTTCTATTCTATCTCATCCCAAGTACAATTTTCCCCCTGGACGAACCTCCTCAATGCAATGTCAGGACCACCTACACCAGTATCCTTTCCCTTATCGTAATCATCACAACACTCTACCTTTTCCCCCCCCAAAAAAACTTTTCCATCTAACACGATTATCTGAACCAAGAAAAACTGTTAATTATATTGACTTCCAAAAGTCATACTTTCTACATCATCAAAATTTACAACTAAAATTACTAAGAGCTTTTGCCAAAATTTCCTACAGCTAGAATGTTTTCATTTATAAAACTTTGAGCACCGATTAGTACTTTTTAACAAAACTTTCTGCTTATTATAGAAAATCTCTTCACTGGGAAAGTTGTTATTTACAAAATTTAGTTAATTGATTTTATGGCAATGCTGCGCCTTAAGCAAATTTTTCTATCTTCTTCAATAAGGAAATCTAAAAGCCTGTTCTTTCAAAAAGTAGGTTTTCAAAAGAGCTTCAGATATCAAACAATTTAAATCTGAAATTAAACTTGTCATCAACGCGTTATTCAATTGATACCTCTTTCAGTCTTTTCTCGCACTTTGCAATTCAGACATACATTTGTTCGTCTATTTTTGAATTGCTAAAATCCATTTGTTGAAATTATCACGATTCATACAATATCCCTCTCCCCCTCGCTTAGCCATTCAGGAGTAAATTTCAGATGGTTTCATTATTCTCAGAAATCAGAAATCCTATCACTGAATGTTGTTTTTACAAAGTGTAAATTTCTAGAGGATTATAAATCGTTGAATGATGAATTATGTAAATTGAAGAAGTGGCTGAGAAACTGTTTCAAAACTGATTTACAGCTATTTAAGTGACTCGTCTTACAAAAAATAAGGTATTTTGTAAAGTGAGCATTCCAGAATTAGGTATCAATTATGTAAGATTCACTCAAAACTACGAGTATATTCCCTCCTATCTGAGCAATCATAATACATGAAAGGGTTTATCGGATGGCATATGAATCTTTTATCACTAAAGGATCATTCGTTAAAGTTGTTGATCAAAGCTTTGAAATACTTTCACTACTGCTCAGAATTATCACCGTCTCCAGATATCCGCAAAGGTTTTGCTTATTATTTTCATCGCCATCCAATTCGTTTAGATTTTGTAATTTGAACTTTTACAAAGAAGAATCTTTGCCACAACCCTCGGGGTTATTTCCAGCCATACTATTCTAAAATAGAGTTACCTTGTTGACAAATATTACTAAAAAGTTATAAAAGCGTAAAACACAAAGAAAGAAAGGAAATGTAAACCTTGTGTATGAAAATCTAGCAGAGAAACAGTGAGATATGTATTTAAGTTATAACAAGTGAAGGCCAAAAACAGCAGCCCTCAGGGATTTTTGGAGATTACTTGCATGTTGCTCATCAGACAGTATTTTAAAGCAACCGTTTTATGGTTTTACTTTCTGCTGTTTGTTACATAGCTTTTTAACTTGTCATAGCTGGGAGTAAAAGTACAGAAATGTTGGTATTCCTTTTTATTAATATTAAACAGTTTAAGTTTTGGCGATGACATCACCTGCAGCTATGGCCAGTCTTCTCAGTCGACATTGTGTAAAACATATGTATACCATGTTGTTCCTTCATAAATATAGCGAATGGTTCTAATCCTTAGCCCACGTACAAAGCAACTCAACAGAATTTTATGACATTAAAGAAATTTATTAAAATTTAGGACATATTTTCCACCAACAATTTTTTTAATACACCAATGAAATATACCCGTACTTGAAAGAATTTAATCTATTAAATTACAATTAAATAGAAACAGTTTGAAGCAATATCATTCTGATTGTCTTCACTTCTCAACTTTCAATAGAATAATTTACTTCAGTTGTGGAGATTTTATGGTACATTTAATTGCCTACACAGCCTTATATAGTAAAGGCACATTAGATAAAAGCCTAATATCAATCACCGCTTTCTATAGCATCCCTAATAAAATGTATTCCGGAAAAATATGTCATATGAGAGTTTCAGGATCTTCTTTTTTCCTTAACATTTTGTTTTCTTATTCCTCGTCAAAAGTATTATTGTTCGGAAAACAGGACAAATAGGAAAGCTGCTAGCCTACCTATCTCAGAAGGCCCAACGTTGAGGGTACGACATCAATTTTGTAAGTATATATGTGTCTGCAGGTAAAAATGCCATGTTTACAACCTAAACATAGCTGTAGCAATCATTTAAGGCAGGCCTTATTGAATAGGATTGGTTAAAAGTCGTCCCTATTGTTTTTCTGCTGTTGCGTATGTTCCAAGGAATCTACCCTGCCTTCTTTATCACTTTGTAGACATTTATAAAATGGATCTTTATATGGAGTGGATGGAATTAATCTACTACATTATTTGGCAAGATAAACTACTGTTTCATTTCCTGAACAAATACTGTGGTTAGAGATATCAATTGCAATAAAATTTGTCATCCTTTCCTAACAAGCTCACATAGTATGGCAGCACGCCGCAATTCTCACGCCGTTTAGTTCCGGCCTTCGCTATCTAGGGCGCTACTAACTGTAGCTTCCCACTTTTTATCACTATGCTGGGTCAACACCGACTTTGCCCTCAGGGGAATCGAACCCTGAATTCTGGCACGAAAGGCGAGTGCGCTAGCCACTAGACCAACGCGTGAGGACCTACAAACCCAACCGTCAAAGTAATATAATGTGAGAGGACTTGGTTGGAGTTTTATCTACCCCAAATTTGTAGGAGATTATTCAATTGAAAACTGCAACAATTACTGGAAACACAAGTCATTTGTGTGTTCACACCAGATTTTGTTTTTATAAAATTAATTTTCAGGCATTATATTATAGTAAAGTTAATTATTACAGGTAGAACGAATATTGGTAAAATGTATTGAAACCCCTTCAGACTTTTTGTAAAATTTTGATTCCAAAGCCTATATTCCAATTTTAACTGTCTATTCAATGCAAATTTTACAGAAAACTGTGATACTGTTTACCACTAGGTAAATCTGTTATCCTGGAAGTTGCAGTATCGGTAGTATTTATTTTGATCATCACTTATTAAAAATTTTAATGTTCCATGATTGGAACATTTAATCTGACCTAGCCGGCGATTTTTACTTCCTCTTACATCTAGTAAGAGGATGTATTAAGATTGTGTCAAATATGAAAAATTTGAGTTTAAATTGTCATTTTATATATAATTCTATAAAAAGGAGGAAGAGAAAGTCATGTGAGTGTTTCACACCAGATTTTCTTTTTTCGATCGTCTTTACGAGTCCAGCAAAGGAGATTGACAGAAACCATTCTTTTTACGAACTTTCAAGCACTTCAACGCTATTTGAAAGTCATGCGGAAATAACTTAGAGGAAATCGCCAAGAAAATCGTAATATATTTGTTGTATTATTATTTATTAGTAATCGTATGACAAACTTGTTAATTTTAATCATACAGATTATCGGGGACGACTGCGTGCTGAGTCAATAAGACTATAAGATTATACCTCTATGAAAGAAGCTTTACTAGTAAGCACAGTATGACCTAGCCATATTTTATTCTTTTCATTGCGACAACCGACAGAAAATTTTAATTACTTTTTATGACATATATTTACGCATATATATATATTTTTTCTTTAAAAAAAGGGAATATAACAAACATTCTGTCCTTCAGTTTTAATTAAATTCATTTAAAACCCTTATCTAACGACCGTTTATTTAGTTTAACAATGAATATCCATATATTCATATAGCCCTTAATAACAATTGTATACTGCATATTATTTAGTATCCTGAAATGGAAGAGGTGTTATTTATATTGCATTCTAAATTAGCTGTTTCGTTTTTCAAATCATAGTTGAATTATACAGTTGGCCATTTTTCCACTACATACATCTTCACTTTTATGTTAATTTTCTTTCAGTTAATGAAATTTAATAAGCACATGGCATGAAAAATATATGTATATTATATTATTAAGCATGCAATTGTAGTAAATATGATATACTGTTTGACATATATTTTCTAATCTATTTGCTCTTAATTTCGTTTATATTAAAAAATACTTCATTAATCTATGCCTCTTCTTATTTTATGAAGTATACTGCAGTTGTAGCCAAGAACTCATTGTTCATCTGCAGTTCTTAAATTAAACATTTTAATTATTGAAATTTATATTCATGAAATTGATATATTTATTGAATATGTTGATGGGTCCGCATTGCTGGATAACATCTGGTATTTTATCCGCAGTAGAAATGCATATTCCATTTGTTCCTGACCGGTTTCAGATTTTCATCCATCGTCAAAGCAAATTCACTAAGTTCGTGCAGAGAGTTAACTTCAACGCAATGTTTCTGTTACACTCGACACTTGTTAGTTGTTGGTTGTATATATGTGCGGGAGGTTATAAGGTTATGTTACTATGTATGTGTGTTTAATGACAAAATGGAATTATTATAAATTATGATTAGACATTAGAAAATGTTTCTATATCTAGTTTATTAGTACAGTATACTCCTGAAATTTCATATCCCCCCCCCTAATAAAAATGACTTGATAAAACACTGAGCATACTTAACACACTATTAAAGATTTAGTTATAAAGTATCTTTCGAAACATGCTATTTATTTTACACTATTTTCTAATGTCTAATCATAATTTATAATAATTCCATTTTGTCATTAAACACACATAACTTGTAATATAACCTTATAACGTCCCGCACATATATACAACCAACAAACCAACAAGTGTGAGTGTAACAGAAACATTACGTTGAAGTGAACTCTATACACAAACTTGGTGAATTTGTTCAGACGATGGATCAAAATCAGAAACCGGTCAGAAACAAATGGAATATGCGTGTTAAGACGGATAAAATACTATATGATCTAGTTATATTGAACTTTCAAATATTACATCTTGGCTAATGTTTGAAACTGGGCTTTCACCGGAAATATTATTTAGGGATACCCTCGAGTACTGAAATTACTGAATTTTACATACTTTTTGTAGCTGCGCATTTTATTATTATTTTGAAATAAAATTCAAACAAACGAGAGAAGAATGTTATCGTATTTTAATCGATTTGTTCTAATTTTTGGTTTGAGGTTTATTACGATCATGGACTGAAATATTCTTGGATTAATGAATCTTATGGGAACCATTATCAGTCAATTTGACTAATAACAGATGATTCGGTTTATTTAGAAAGTAATTCCTAGAATTTGTATATAACAGAGACTAAAATTAAGTGAATGAATGAAGACATTTGTATGTGTCGTAATGTTTTGCTTTTAGTTTAGTGAATGACATGATAATATGATGGTTCCCCTCCAACCCGAAGATACTGTTGTGAGATTGTTATAATGAACAAGAATGGATGAGATACATCATCTAGGAAGGGATATGGCCTGCCATATGACAAGGGTGTAACTGAGAGAGAATAGTGTGTGCACAATGTACCGTGTATGCAAATCTGTTATATGTAGTACATTTGACAACATTTAAGTATACAGAGAGAGAGACAGAGAGATTGAGTGAGAGAGCAATGTCACGTGTCTACCAGAGCTTGTATTAATGTCTTGTCATTTTACTATGTCCCTTGGACAAGTTTTCTCCTAACCTTCTCTCCACTTTTCTACTGTGCCCCTTTACAGAATGTGTTTTGGCTAATCCTAAGCCGAGGCAAGTAACCATCCTAGCTAGTAAAAGGCTTGCTCACATTTCATTGTCTTCTGTCATCATATTTAATGGACCTGCTGACATTATCATCATCATTGCTCTTTATTATAAACTGTAATCTCAGTGTGGAACGGTTTAGGTGTGTTGTGTAGAAGGTAAAGATATGGGCTTGTCCAAAATATAGAGGTGGTTACTTCCAACTTGTTCAGAGCCCTTTATAAACATGTTCTCTCTCTCTAACAACTATATTGGATACGGAGACATTTCATCCTATAACTTACTTTAACTTTCCTCTCAACTTATTATCATAACTTGACATCTTAATTTTAAATATTATTTTGAATTACATCAACCTAATAATATATACTTAATTTAGCTGCAATTCTAGAGTTATTCGAAGAAAGTCTATTACATGCCATTGTCTGATTCTTAATAGATTAAATTTACTGCTTTCACTTCTTAATCCAAATCTTTCTACCTCGCGGTGGTAGAGTTTGCCTTCAATAGTCCGCTACTACTACTATCCTCCCCTTCGTCAATCAATTTGATTTCCATTCCAGTCTTCTTGTTGTACAATTTTCCTTTAAACATCTTTCCATGCGCTTCGCAATCTCCCGATATCTTGCTGCCCCTGCATTTTGCCTCATAGCATGGTCCTAGTCACTCTCCCTACATCCGTCCTCATCAAATTTCCATACCATCTCAGCCTATTCTCGCTCAGCACTTCCTCCACAGGTTTGACCTTATCGTAGTGTTCTTTATTCTGTCCCATACGCATTTCCGCTACTTGAATTTGGCTAATGATGGTTTGTAATGGGAGCCCATGACCATTTGTTAAAGACTTGGAGGTATGTATTTTTGAAGAATGTTAAATTAGTACTCTTACTAATTTCTTGTTTGTTTACAAATCCAGATTAAATTTATCTACGCTATTCCATGAAGATAACTATGGGATTTTTGATTATATTATCATGCCCTCCTCTCTTTCTGCTTAGTCATTGGAACTATCAGTTTGATCGCAATATAGCGGCGCTAACAACTAAAACAATTATAAATCTAATGAAACGTGAGTCTTTCACTCAACACATTTATACAAATATACTTCAATTTATGAATTTTTAATCACAATTTAGTGATATAAGACCACTATTCCATAAAAATAGTGGTGTTAGAGGTACATATTGGTTAGCATATTAGTAGTACTTAATGTGATTACATATTTATCCAGAAATTAATCGCGCCTCGATTAAACCTCAATAATAAACGAAATCTATTGACACAGATTTTCCAGAATCGGTAAAATCAATTTTGCCAGAATAATGTTTCAGATAGAAAAGTAATAAGCTAAAATTTGTTCTAGTGAGTCTTCCAAGTTTATGGAAAATCGTCGAATTCGCTTTGGAAAAACTTCCAAAAATGCTCAGAAACCTATTTTCTGTAAAATTGCATGTCTAGTTAACTATTTTTTTTTTTTTTAAATTTGTATTATAACAGTACATTTAATAGATAGACTGATGTGCCTATTTTTATAAAAGTAGCACTTGAGGAAGGGTTCATGCTACAGCTCTCTTCGAGACTCTCAAAATTAACTTTTCTGAAAAACTGTCTCAAATAATTAACATTAAATATTTAGTCAAGAAAATCGTTTTAAGTCGAAATTTAAAGTCGTTATTGCGAAAAAATGAATTAAAAAAAGCATTCAGTGAAAACGCAATTCCGGTTGGTGAATTGTGATCATTTGATGTGATAGACGCGAAGATATAGAAAGAGATCGATTGACCATCTAATCTAGAACCTGCATCTTCTTAAATAGAATAGCACTCGAAAGATATTATAACTTAAGAGATCTATCAAACTGGTCAAAGGAATTTCGCACACAATTGCAACATTGTTTTCCATTTCATTAAATTTTCTTTTCATTGTAAATAAACATAAATTTCATTTATATGAAAAATACATTAGAATTTTCAATTACATGAAATTATCCCTATATTTTAATTTTCATGAAACAATGATTGAAAAAAAATCCACCGCCAGATATCAGTAATAAAAAAATGTTTTTTAATCAATTATTTATGCATAACTATTGATTTTCCCATTTCATGTTCATGTTTTTTTCTTAAATCAAAATACAAATATGCAATGATTTGAAAAAAATTCAAAAAAAAAACAAAAGACGAGAGAAATGCTGTATTGATATTTCACTGAGAATGATATATTTAATTTAAAATCCATTTCAAGCAGATTGATGCTATTAAATATTCATGATATTAATGCAGATTATATAATATATATATATATATATATATTTCAGGAGCGACAATGTCCTATATATTGGTTGAGTTCGAAATTATTTGGTAAAAATAAAATTACAAAAAAAAAAACAAACAAACAAAAAAAAAAAGAAATGGACAAAGTGTTACGAGTGTGTTTTATATTGTAGAGTAAAGTAGACGGAAGTTGGTACGTTCCTCACACCAGGCACCAGTTCACCAGTGCTCACTCTCTATATTCCACCATGTGTGCGTAACAGTTTGTGTGTGTTTGTGTGTGTGTGTATCTATATATATGTAGGTGCTGGTCCAATCAATCAGTAGTTCGTTCGTGGATGGGGTTTTGAACGATATTGTCAGTTAGCGCACGTCTCATCATTCAGTCATGGTTGTAACTTCTACTGCACATAAACTACATATACAAACGTCGTATACACAGACCTATATATATATACATACATACACACTTTCACAAATACAATACAGGTGGACAGGGCAAATGGACTGCTATCAATCACATTCTCACACTCACTAACTTGACATATACATATACTGTATAAACTCCACCCGCCCACCCGTGTGCTACACTAGTCTCTCCCGCCCCCCACCCACGTCATCAGTTCAGTATAGTACAACTGACTACTACACCTTTATTTTAAAGTTAGCCATTTCAATTAGAAATCAACCTGCTATTGTTTGCTCCATTTGTTTTTTATATATATGTATTGTACATATATACTCGTTTATTTATTTTTTAATTTCTACTCAGAAGATAATAAATTTCTAAAAAAAAAAAAAATCTGGTGTGACACACTTACATGAATTTCTCTTACTCCTTTTAATAATAATTATATATGTGAAAGGGATTGAATTAGAGATAATTTAGGAATAATGAAGAAGAAATAAACTAGTAGATGATCTGAACACTGTACAATGTTTAAGAAACAAAAACTACAAGGACTTTTACACTGTTAATAGAAGTTAGAGAATAAGGCAGCGAGAGAATAATTAAGATCAGAAACAGACTGGCTGAGAATAGAAAGTAGAATGATGTTGACTCACTGATGTCGATGACTGTTCTGAACTGTCCCCTGTAGCGCTGGCACGGCTCTATTTATATGAATTCTCTCTCTCTACTTTTGCGTAGTTAGCGTGTAACTAGGTTCTTCGAATCCTCACTAATCTTAATGATTCTAATGATGTTCTGAACACTGTATCATGTTTAAGAAACACAAACTACAAGGACTTTTACACTGTTAATAAAAGTTGGAGAATAAGGCAGCGAGAGAATAATTAAGATCTGAGACAGATTGGCTGAGAATAGAAAGTAGAATGATGTTGACTCACTGATGTCGATGACTGTTCTGAACTGTCCCCCTGTTCGTACAGGCTAGCCACCAGCTCGGCTCTATTTATATCAATTCTCTCTTCCTACTTTGGCCTAGATAGGTTTGTAACTAGGTTCTTCGGATTCTCACGAATCTTAATGATTCGGTGAACCTATTACATCATTCTCGCTTAGTTATTCTCTCGCTAACTTATTCTTTAACTTCTATGAACAGTGAAAAGTCCTAGCAGTTTGTGTTGCCATTTCATTATATCAGTGTTCAGCTGATCTACTAGTTTATTTCAATACTCTCCTGAATTATCTCTAATTTTCTCCCTCTAACATCGACCACAATATTTTTTTTTTTTTTCTGAACACTGTATAATAAGTAGAAACACAAACTGTAAGGAGTTTAAACTGTTAATAGATGTTAGAGAATAAGGTAGCGAGAGAATAATTAAGAGAGAGAGAGACAGACTAGCCGAGAATAGAAAGTAGAACGATGTTGACTGACTGGTGTCGATGAGTGTTCTTAAAACTATTCTGAACTGTCCTCTGTAGCGCTAGCACGGCTCTATTTATATGAATTCTCTCTCTCGCTCTACTTTGGCGCAGTTAGTGTGTAACTAGGTTCTTCGAACCCTCACTAATCTTAATGATTCTAATGATGTTCTGAACACTGTATAATGTTTAAGAAACACAAACTACAAGGACTTTTACACTGTTAATTGAAGTTAGAGAATAAGGCAGCGAGAGAATAATTAAGATCTGAGACAGATTGGCTGAGAATAGAAAGTAGAATGATGTTGACTCAATGGTGTCGATGACTGTTCTGAACTGTGTCCATGCTCCGGCACATTCGGATCACATTACATATTATATAACATGGAAAATTTTCTTTAAATTTCAAACTTTGCCCAAATGTATTTAACATAAATATCAAGGCAGTGGGGATGTCAAGTACACAACCTACCACCAACAGAGGCAGGTAGAGAATGATGTCACTGTCGAGAGTCCAATAATAGTCCAAAAAATATATTTGAATTTTAACGTTTCAGATATCTCCGAACAGTTAAAAACATTTTTTTCTGAAAAATGTAACAAATAAATGTGATAGGTATTCATGTGTGCAGATACGGTACGAAGTTTAAAGAAAATCTTTGGAGCTGTTTTCGAGAAAAATTTGCGAAAAACAAAAGAAAAAATATTCGATAAAGTTTTGGTTGACGGTTTTTGCCCGAAACTTTCATGTCAGATGTGGAATTAGTACAAGTTCGCGGAATAGCAAGTTCGAACTTCCTACATTTTTCTTTTTTGAGATATTTTGTACACAAACACACACACACACACATTCCATTCGCTAAAAATAATGTTATCATACTCAGGGAGCCTGAAAACATGTATTTCCGGTGGAAACTTAATTTTGAAAATTTGACACAATCGTAATACATCCTAAGTAAGAGAAAATTGACAAGTTACCAATGCATCCTTTATTTTACAGACATATTAGATAACAAAGGAAAATTTTGTATATCGTACTTGCTTGATTACTAATTATCACGCCTACGGATAAAAATGTGAAATCAGTTTATAATAATGATGGAAATTTTTGTGAAATACGATATTTAAAAAAAAAAAAGTTAACATTTATACAATAGAAAAAATATACGGTCTGTTTGGCACGGTTAAAGATCTTACAAATAACCTTCTCTCGCTGATTGGAAGGATTTCCGGTTTTTATATTCAGACGCACATATATATATATATAGACATAGGTGTTATATCAGTTAGTAACAAAGTATCGTATTTTGTCTATCATTCTATTGAATGTCCAAACAAAACAATGACTATGTAAAGGTTTTATACACCTCTATAATGTTATCTTAGCGTAAAATAAGTAAGTTGAGACACTTTTTGTATCTCATGTGACATCATCAATCCTTAACGTAATATAATACATTGTGTCATACGTTTAAATGTAAAGTAATTATAATTAATAAAACTATACTATATATTTTTCTTTACAAATATTATTATAAAAAAAATACGTATGTTACAAAATCAATTGAAAAAATAGTGTCAATTTCTGTAAAGAAACTAATTTAATTTAATTTAATTGAAAAAACAAAAATTATTTGTTAAAATGAACAAAGAAATAATTTGTCTTTTTAAAGATTTATGATAAAAAAAAAATTTCTGATAATCCAATTTTAAACAAAATTTGCGTATTCTTTTAATAAATATAGAAAAAATATTTTGATTTGAAGAGTTCAGGGAAAGTCATTATATCATTATTCATTATATTTTTAAAAGGAAAGTCATTACATTCTTATATCATTATTAATCGAGCCAAGAGTTCAATTTAAATGTTTATTTAATACAACAATACGATATACTCTAATTCTTTTCGAAATAAACTTTTAGTCTACTTAATTCTTTTGGTTTTAACACAGCGGCTCTTAATATTGTCTAATAAACATTGCGTAAAAAAAATGTGAAAAGAATTGTACGCTAAAAGTGTTTTGGTCCGCAATGCTGGACAATATCTGAGATATTGAAAATCTTAATTCTGATGGATATCAGATTTTCCTACATCGTCAGAGTTGGATACGGCAAGTCATGTAAAAATGTTGACTACCACAACATTTATACACTTCTGCACTTAAATCAGTTCTTTAAATCTGCACTTAAATGTACGAAGGTGAAAATGCTAAAAGTGAAATGTAGTTGGTATGGTCTGTTATTGTAGTAGCTTGTGGCATGAGCGGTTTTGTAAAGGGGGCTTGTGAGTATGTATGTTTTAAGAGATGAGAAGTAATAAGAAATAAATAAGAAAACACTGCTACATTAAATTAAATATATTAATCTTTAAAGAAATTTAAATACTTTTCAATATCACAATATTATGCTTATTAATGTACTGAAACTAGCTAGATTAAACGCTTTAACTTATGACTGGCACTGAAGTTGACTCCTTGATTAATACTTGTAGAATTTCTAATCCAGACTGTTCTTGTTTGAAAGCAGAATTTAGACTGTCTCTCTTAAAAGAAAGCTATCTCTTCATAGTTCAAATTCTCCCCTGTGAGAAGAGGCAAAAAGACAAAGCTGACTAAGTTCTTATGAACTCTTCTATAACGGTGTTCTTTACCTGAATAGTCCATTTTGCCAGCGAATGTTAGAATATCCTTCAAATAATGATTTTTTTCTTCAAATAAAATATATTTATAGATATAATTTCTGGCATCCATCACAAAACACATGTATAGCTATTACATTTAAAGGAGGGATAAGCAACTGATTGGGCAACTCCCTTAAAATGCACTGATTATGTTACATAATCTGCTGCTACAAGGTCATTGATGTTTAGACGGATGTTACAAACGGCAAGTAGATTTACGAAGATGTTAGACGGATATTCAAATGGAATGCGTCAACTGAATTTAAGTGGAAATAGTAAAAGAGGAGTTGATCACACTGGAACTAATGTACATTGACATATCTGGAGACTTAAAACAATGCCACACGGCCAGATGGGTTTTATAGTGTTAGATGAGTATTCTTTTCTCAGTACAGTGCAGTTCCGGTTCACTATCCAATAAGTCGTACTTAGTCTCTAGGAGCGATAAGTTTAATTGATTTTAAATTTAACGATTCTATGATTTTATTATCTTTACAAAACTTAAATAGTTTATGTGAATTGCTCGTTACGTTTAGCGCAGCTGAGGAGAAGGGTAAATGTAAACCACAAGGAAACATGATTGTACTACACACTACACTATGTGCACTTCACATATACTTTTTAACTTTGATAAAAATTATCGAAACGCTGGCAAAAAAAATTTAATTCAGCCTAATCTAACCTTCTCTATTTATAAACATCTACTTCCAAACGTTGAAATCGTCACACACGCGCACACATTGTTGAGTAAATCTATTGTTGTTCTATTCTCCCTATGCTGCACCACGCTTAGAAAGAAGTTAGATGAGGCTTAAGACGTTTTTTCAGGAGATTTAAAAAGATTTCTAACAAAGACAGCGCAGCATTTCTTTGCTTATAATATGAAGAAATGCGACAATTATTGATCGTTAAGATCATGCAGGTGCACTTTCCCGATACTATTAGCTAGCTAATTTGTCTTGAGGCTAGAGAAGCGTAGACGAATGTAAATGTGCAGATTTGTCATGAGTGGGGGCGGTCGTTTAAAATACTGCTGTAGAAATGTTTTGACAGTTCAGCAAAACAGCACGTATTATCTATCATCTTGAAACCGTATAAAGATGATGCTCAAAAACAATTTATGAATACAGGTTAAAATTAAATTCATAAATTTAGATCGATCATTACTGTTAAGAGCTTAATTCAAAATACTTTAAGAGATAATTTGAGAAAAAAATTATTTATGATTAAAAATGGTTCCTGCTTCACAAAAAAAAAAAAAATACATAATTCCCGGCGAGAAGCCTAATGGAAAAACTCAAATAGCTTTTAATTTAATGATTTAATCAGATTTTCAAAACTATAAACGTCAATCAAAGTTTTTCATTCCCATTCTGGGAATTCCTTTGTTTTATAATAATTAAAAAACAAAAAATATGTCAAATAAAGTTTAAATTAAACTTTATAAAAAAAATAAAATTCTAGGAAATAATTTATAACTTTATTTTTATGTTGTCAGTTCAGTGGAGCAATACTTAATTAAAGTCACGATTTTTTGAGTGACACTATTTTTTTGACTTGATTGAATACACACTATGTATACACTGTTAGATCTGTCAATGAACTGTTTATTAGGGTAACAGACAGGTGACATCGCACTAAAATTCAATAACATACAGCTAGAACTGGCCAGTTTCAATGTATATTAATTTTTCTTTGTTTATTTGTCATTCATTGTATAGCGGACATGTTGTATCAATCAGTGATCATGACGACATCTGCCAATTCTCATTTCACTATTTTTCAATAGATGTCATATATTTCAAAATTTTGTTTCATCTGGCATATTTTATTGCTTTATTTTCTATTTTCTGTATTTCGTTTTTATTACGTCAGGTTTGTGAAAGCAAAACTTTTGATAAAAAAAGTATTTTTTGACGTCTATTTGAGTCTAAAAATTATATTTTAGTCAAATTGTTTAAAAAGTTTGATTGAAATATAAATTTGTTATTCTTTTAGCTAAAATAAAAATAAAAAAACAGATTTTGCTATCTAAAAAATTTGGTGAGAAACACTCACCCGACTTTCTTTCACTGCAACGATTGAAAATCGTTTAATTGGGCTTACCATAAAATAGGTGGTAGGGATTATAAATATATATATATTTGACCTCTTTTAGTCCCGTTTTTATTGACTGCACTTATTACAGAATCAGGACAGGTTTCTTTAAGGACAGGCTTAAGAAATTCTTTCTTTAAGTTCTTCTGTTACAGTGCGGAAATTGTTTAAGTTGCCAATAAACTTTATTTTTTAAGTATCCCAAGAGGAAACAATCCAGAGATGTCATGTCTGGGAAGCGGGCGGGCCATTGAATAGGACCGTGGTACCAATCCATTTACCCCGGTAAGTATGTAAGTATGATCTATATAAAGCTTTACTTTCTTCGCATTATGAACTCGACATTCATCTTGCTGAAAGTACTTCCTTTGGCAGAAGGACATTTTCAAGCAGATCTGGGTACTTTATTTAAGAAATGAAGATATCTGTCTGCGTTCAATGCTGCTTAATCAATATACGGACCTTGATCCTCTATTAGCCTTACCAAACATTTACGAAATTATTGTCTGACTCCGGTATCCGATATGTATAGATTTTTATCAATCCATATTCGGAAATTCCACCTTTTCTCTAATCCGTGTGTAATTGATGTACCAAAAGATTGAAGAAAATCGTTGGTTGAGAAAATCACAAGAAAGTGAAAAAAAACATTAAGTAAAGTGGTACTTCCGGTTGAGGAATTTTGACAGATAACGTACTATCAGGTCCGTTGCTAATGGTGATAGCTAAACGGAATATCAAGTTTTCACTTTTTTAGGTTTTTCGATTTTGAGCTATACTGTTCACACACACACACAGCATTTGCTAAAAACCACTTTTTTAGACTCAGGGGACCTTAAAACGGATATTTCCGGTGAAAACTTGATATCGAAAATTTGACACGATTACAATATTTCCTCTTACTAGGAGTAAGGAAAGTAATAAGAATAAAAAAATAATATAAATGAATAATGTCAGAAAAGTAAACAAAAAGTTCTCTTAGTTTCTAAATTGAATAACTCAACAAATATTCATCAAATTATTCCCGTTCAGAAACCATTATTCATGAAAATAAAAATCTACTTTTAGAATTCTTACTGAAAGTTTGTAGTCCAATTTGAAATTATTAATTTAGTTTCAAAATCTCTGTAGCTTGAAAAATATAATCGATCACATATTTGGAATCCTTGAAAAAATTAACTAAGGGTAGCGTTTGCAATTTTTTGTTTCTATCTTACGTACTTTCCGAGAAAAATTGGTGGAATTCATGTTAAAATTGTCACCCTGCAAATTATACATTGAACATGTATTTAGGCGCTGAATTTAAGGAGTGTATGTACTCAGGTCTATACAATAATCATTTTTATTAATTTCACTTAATATCTTTATTTTTAGATTTACATATTATAGTTTAAATTAAACATTATCCGTAGCTATTGTACTATTATAGTAAACATACCACCCACATTGGCCAATAATAACATGGACTGAATGTGTTAATGGGACAGAAGATCTTTACAATGACTGATGAGACTCTATAGATCAGATGCGTAGTTTTCAGAGAACTCCCAAGTGTGGCGGCACCGTCTTTTATTGATTTGATAAATTAACCCAAGCACACATACATACAAACATGCATAAAAACAAAAAAAGAAAAAACTTCAACCCCATTTGTTTTCACTAAAGCGTGCCACTAAGCGTTACACAAACATATTTGATCGGCAGGGGATCAAAACAGCAATATTCACTAGTTTGAAGTTCTTCTATCAAACTTCTTTCCCTTCTTTACTTGTTTACCAGTGAACACTTTTGAAAAATCACCTTCATTTAATCCTTCCCCTCCAACCACCCCATGTCAGGCTGACATACACAACCAGCTCGCACAAACACATATACCCACACAAATACATATAACTTATATAGAGTGTCATGAAGAAGGACTCCACATTATTTGTCAGAACAGTTCAGCCCCTATAATGAGTGAATGATGATCTTCCTACTACGATCCTGACAAACTTAGTTGTCCTGTGTGTGTATGTGTGCGAGTATCTACCACAGTTGGTCTGCTCTACACAGAACAACGATCATCAACTTTTCCTAAGATGAAGTGTTGGGGGGGGGGCGCTTCTCTTGTACCTGATGGATAAAAAAATACTATTCACTCTTTCAACCAACTCACAAGTGGTAAATAGTCGGTAAATAATCGTAACCACTTTTTTATATTTTTACACATAAATTGTTAGAACTAGAAATGTGGCGGTCCATTGGAAGAAAGAATCATTATATCTTAAGGGCAATACTTTACTATTCATAATACTATTCATTTTAAAATCAATACCTATGGCTAAATATGAGTATTATTTAAAAATTTTGCTTTTTTTGAAATTCAAAAAATAATCTTTACTACAACACTTAGGAGGTGAAATTGTTTGCGTCCGAGATTGTTCTCACGTGTCCCATGGATATGCAACTAAACGAAACAGCCAACTCAGCCTTTTTTTACTAGGCCGCGCGACATAGAATGCGTGAACTGCCGAACTCATGACGTAAGAAAAAAAAGAACACTTAAAAAACAACTCCTTTGAATCAGGGTTCAATCAGTGTACTTTCTCTCTTCTTCACTTTTCTCTGACCCCCCCACACTACCATCTCGATCTAACCACTGAGCTGGTTGTCGTATAAAATCCATTTTTCGTCCGCACGTCACAAACCGACCAAGAAATGTTATTTTTTTTGTTGTGTAGAATAAAAGAAAATGATACTTCAAAACGACTATTTCTTTTTTAACTTTTCCGTAAGCTCATGATGCATCAGGTATCGAGCTTCAAATTTCGAATAACTGAAGAATATTCGACGTATAGTTCTTCGTGTATAAACACGTATAAATTCACGTGAAGTTGTAATAGAATCAGCTTTGATGATTGCCCTCCACCAGTCCTTATCAACTTTTGATGCCGACCACTATGCTTTCATATTTAAAATTGTCCGCTTCCTTTTCGAACCGCCACCCATAGGTACAATGTTTCGTTAACATTACCTAGACCAATGCTTTGTTTATGTTGTTAGTTGTTTCCAGTGCTTAACAACTCATTTTAAACACGAATAAGAAAATTGTTCGAATTTGCTTATTATCTAACGACATTTCCATAAACTAAAATCAATATAAAATAGGCAGCTAATATAAAGTCATTTGCACAAAAAAAAAAAAAAAATCTGGTGTGAAACACTCACACAACTTTCTCTTACTCCAGTTCTCAAAATGATAATTGACAAATTTTTATAGTTTGTGTACCACAATTTAATGAAATTCGTCGAAAACTGAAAAAACTGGTTCAGTAAAAGCGCACTTCCGGTTTACTAATTTTCTTGAAACTTGGAATTTCAGCCATCTATTTATTTCTAACTAATTACGTTTGGATGATAGAATTGTATAATCAACTAGGATAGCACTTTGATGAAAATCTAACCCCACCCCTCCCCTAAAAGTGCCCTTAAAAGAATTTTCCCAGAGAAATGTTTTAGATAAAAGTTGTAGATCTTTGCATGTTTAGTTTATATACGAAGTTTCAAAAAAATCGTCAGAGCCATTTTTGAGAAAATTGCGAAAAAGTGAATAAATCATTTAGTAAAGTGGTAAAGTAAACGCACTTCCGGTTATCCGATTTTTTTCAAACTCGGAATTTCAACAACATATTTAATTCTAATTAACATTATTTAGATGACAGAATTGTCTAATAAACTGAAATAGCACTTTAGATGGAAACCTAACACCCCTCCCCAAAAGTGCCCTTCAGAGCATTTTCCCGGAGAAATGTTTCAAATAAAAGTTGTAGCTCTTTGTATGTGTGGTTGATGTTTGAGTTTAAAGAAAATCGTCGGAGCCATTTTTGAGAAATCGCAAAAAAGTAAAAAATCTAACTAGTAAAGTGGTACTTCCGGTTGAGGAATTTTGACAGATAACGTAGTGTCAGATCCCACGGTGATACCTAAACGGAATATCAAGTTTCAACTTTCTACGGTTTTTCGTTTTTGAGCTATGCTGTTCACATACATGCATACACACACACACACACACACACACACACACACAGACCATTTGCTAAAAACCCCTTTTTTTGACTCAGGGGACCTCAAAACGGATATTTCCGTGAAAACTCGATATCGAAAATTTGACACGTAAAATACTTCCTCTTACTAGGAGTAACAGGAAGTAAAATGTAAATAAAGCAAAAAAAAATGCTCCATATTTATTTAAAAATATATTCCTATATAAGGGGGATACTTTCAACAATAAAAAAAGAAAATGCAGTTCCTTTTGCGCCGACCAATATTTTAAATGTATTAGAAAAAATTCTAGTGTGAAACAACTTTCACTCTGTAATGTTATGGTGTGATGATGTGTATGTGGTAGCTGGCTGTGTAGCACGGGCGGATTTGTATGAAGGGCTTGTAAGTATGTAGTTTAAAAGAGCATGAAGTGTTAGCAATAATAAAGAAGTCGCACTGTTTTTCAAAAGATATATTCTCTAAGAGAAATTAAATTACTTTAGATTATCACAACAATATGCTTATAAATTAATTGGAATAAACTCTTAAAACTTGATACTGGCTCTGATGTATTCAACTTGGTAGCTAGAACAAGTCTGTCTTGAAAATTAATCTTCTCTTTGTCCGTTTAGTGCCTCCCTTGTGAGGAGAAGGGGATAGAACAAAGCCATAAAGGTTCTTGGACATTCCTAGTAACTGTACTTGTATTACCTGGTTGGTCCTTTTGCAAGGGAATGTCACATATCTTGATATTTTAGATTTATTTATAAATTAATATTATTTCCAAGTTTCTTGCATCCATCACAACTCATTCCAAATTTCAAAATTGTAATTGACAAATTTTTGTAGTTAGAGTACCAAATTTAATGAAATTCTTCGGAGTACGCCGTTTCATCGGATAATAGCACCAGCCCTAATTAGAAAACCCTCTCGAATCCCGTCTGCTTTATTAGACTTGTAAGTCCCGAGAGAGGCTCCTGGGTGAGGCTGGCAGGCGTCCAGCTTCTTCTCTCCAAAGAGGCGATATCTCATGCATACGAACCTCTCGCACTGACGTAAAACGTGCAGTTTCCTCTTCTTCCTGACAGAACCTAGACAGGTTATCCATTGTCAGGCCCATGTGGTGCATGTGCTTATCAAGTCTACAAAGGCCAGTGAGGAGGCCAACTGCTATCCTTATAGGCAACCGGCCTAGTTGGAGTAATTCCACAGTTAGCTTGGGCGAGTAGCTATGAATGAACGTTTTCGCCTGCCTTAGCCTGAGGTTCTAGCCCACGATTCTCATGATCGATCGAGCATCCGTGTTCTGATGGATGCACTCCTGAGACATCTTGGATACTGCAGAACGGTTCATGTTCGATGAGGGTCCCCATGAAACCTTCCCGGGCTAAGTGATCTGCCCCTTTTCATTTCCCCTGTTCCGAGGAGTTTCAAGGTGTAACGGTAAAGGTATTTCCATTAATTAATTTGCATGCCAATAAGTAATATTAATTTCAAAAACTGAAAACAATATTTTTATAAAAACATCACCTTGGTTTTTACCAGTAATTCCTTATAGAACTAATGAATTAATTAATTTCAGTCACTTGTGCACTCCCTATATCTTATAATGTGTAAGCAATTGGATCAATAAATCTAGTGACTAGTTTTTTAAAAAAAAAGTAAACAAACATTGTCAAGAAATAGTGTTCCAGAAACTATAGTAACTAATCTTATCATTAATTGTTAAATAGTCTCTTTGCTTGGATCACTTTTATTTACATTGGTCTTCTAATAAATTAGCTAGTGTTTCCTTAGCTTTTAGAATTTAAACTATCTATCAGATTAGTTGGTGACCAGTGGTGGGGTTAATGTTAATGTATATAATATATATTGCAATGGTTCTTGGCACTGTATACACTTTGTACAATGTAAATATTGACACTCTAATTCCTCAGAAATTAGTTTATCGTCTATTATATAGATTTTGGGCTGTTCTGTAAATAAAAAAAGTTTTTGAATAACCTTTAATGCATTTAAGAATAATTTTACTTAGAAAAGTTCTATAAACATGTTTACAAATTTTTGACTCTTTAGATTATTGAATTAATTTTTTTTTTTTTTTTAGCATTATATTAGTTAATTTTACAGTAGCATCGTATTAACAGTGAGGCAAAGAGCTGCTTACACAAAAGATGTGAAAGTTATTAAATTTATTCACTTTCTCACAAGTGGAAGTATTTTGGTTTCAATAGAAATTTTCTTAAATTTTATTCAGTTTATGTTTATTAATTGTATCAAAATTAGAAGTTAGAGAACAAACATAAGGTAACTTGTTTGTAATATCTCTGTAATAACCGATAATGGGGCACACCAGTAAAAAGCATGTATAAAATTGGCAAATCTATGTTTTAACCATTAAGAATTATTAATTGTTATCGTTTTAGTTTGAAATCAAACTAATATATTTTCAAATGTATGAGAAGAGAAACAATGATTTGATTTACATAAAATAAATTGGTTCAAATAATTCAGAACTCAAAGTTTATTCAACCGTAAAAACATATATTAAAATAGTCAATTAGAAGTTAATGTTACATATATTTAGTAAGAACTATATGCTCTTTTATCTAACACATATAAACAGCATTGAACTATTAGTTATTTTAGCTTAAGTTTTGTGTCTTAAATTTCACAAAATAAACTACATATTTATATGTACTACAGCTTTCTTCAATCACGACTATTATACGGACAGCGTTTAGTGCATTGTATTTTATTATAACGCCCCAAACACTATAATAAATACTTTTAGAACGTGTAGACTAGGTCGAAATCAAAAGAAATGTAAAGGAGAGGTGCTCTTAGTTATGGACACGATTCATTCAGATTTATCATATTGAAGTAATAAAAGAAATAAAATATATTATATATATATATACATTGTGAAAAAATCGTTTTATATTTGGCCGACTTGTTTATAAGTACATAATATGAGAGGTATTTATTTTGAAAATTTCCTTCTCATGTCCTGGATGTGACGCACGAATATTTTACGATATTAATAAATTTAACTTTATTTAGACGTAATAATGTTAATAAATTATGATATTTAAAGGAATTTGGTTTGAGCGAGTAATTATGATTTTGTCAAATTTTTAAAATTAGATTAAAATAAAATAAAAAAGTCTGCTGTGAAACACTCACACAACTTTCTCTTACTCCAGGTTTCAAACTTGAAATTGACAAATTTTATAGTTAGTGTATCACATTTAATGAAATTCGTCGGAGTTCATCGAAAACTGAAAAACTGTTCAGTAAAAGCGCACTTCCGGTTTACTAATTTTCTTGAAACTCGGAAATTTGGGATCTATTTATTTATAATTAATTTTGTTTGGATATAATCAAGCACTTTAGAAAAAACATAACCTCACCCCTCCCCCAAAATCCCCCTTAAATGACATTATCAGGAGAAATGTTTCAAATAAAAGTTGTAGCTCTTTATATGTATAGTACACATGACGACTTTAAAGCAAATCGTTGGAGCGGTTTTCGAAAAAATACCAGAAAAATGAAAAATACATTTCAGTAAAAACACACTTCCAGTCATCCGATATTTTCCAAACTCGGAATTTCAACAACATATT